>JAVKPL010009127.1:0-362510 GCA_032173675.1 Gastrolobium villosum
AAATTTTGAAGGAATCTATCAATTATGTTTTTACTTTGAGCGCAAGAAATATAATATAGAGGGTTTGACCAATTCAAACGGTAGTTTAGTTGAATAGATAAATAGATGGATGGATAGATAAGATAAATAGATTGGATAGATCGATCGATAGATATACAAAAAAAGATATATAGATAAACTTATAATCAAGGAAGTAAATAAATAAATAAGGAATCTTATTTAAAAAAAATAGTAACAAACTTTTAAATCTAGAACTATTTTGAATTTAATTTCAATTGGACTTAATTTGACCCACAACTCTAATTGCCCTCCAATAAAGTTTCGCTAAAGTGTTGAAGAGTCCGGTGTGTGTCGTGTAAAGGAAGAAAAACTAGAAAAATGATATAGTTCGTGGATTATAAGGAAATTTATGGGCCCAATCATATAGTCTAATTTATGTATTTAAACTGCTCGAGCCCAACTTAACGACCCACATAATTAAGCACCAAATATTTTTTTAGTTAATTCAATTTTATAATTAATGTTGACTCTCATAAAGCGTGATGTTTTTAGGGCCTGTTGGTGTGATGTATAAGACTTGATAGTATAAGCTTATACTATACGTTATGACATTTTCAGTTGTTTGGTGTAACCATCGTAAAGTATATATAAGCTTATATAACAGAATCCCTTAATACATCAAAATGATGTATAACTTAATCAGGCCCAAGGGCCTGTTTGGTGTGATGTATAAGGCCTGATAGTATAAGCTTATACTATACGTTATGACATTTTCAGTTGTTTGGTGTTACCATCGTATAATATAAGTTTATACAGCGGGACCCCTTTATACATCAAAATGATGTATAACTTAATCCAGCCTAGTAGTGGTGGATTAGGTCTGATAAGGGGTTGATGTATTAATATTGCTTACAAGTACAATTCCCAAGAACTAATATATCATTTCAATATTTATATATTAAAATAATTTTTTTAATATATTAATTTTTAAAATATTGGAGGATATTATCTTATACAATATCATACCAAATGCTGGATAATATTAAAATCTAATCAGGTCTTATACAATCAGGTCTTATACTATCATGCCTTATCCTATACTATACACCAAACATGCCCTAAGGGAGTGAGATTAGGCCTGATAAGGGGTTAATGTATTAATACGGCTTATAAGTACAATTCTCAAGAACTAATATATCATTTCAATATTATTATATTAAAATATTTTTTTAATATATTAATTTTTAAAATATTAGAGGATATTATCTTATACAATACCATACCAAACGTTGGATAGTATTAAAACTTAATCAGGTCTTATACTATCAGACCTAATCCTATACTATGCACCATACATGTCCTTAACTTTTATGTAATACATAAAAAAGAGGCGATCAGTTGCAAAAGAGGTTAGTGAGGTTCAAAAGTTGCCTACAACAATTACAGGAGCTTGCCAAACTGAGCAATGGGATTTTTGGCACATTCGCAGAGTAAATCCACTATTATACTACTAATAATATTATTAGTATTATTTTTAAGTTTGAAAAAAATATATACTATTCATTTCAGCAATATATATTCTTGTGCGTTATAATTATATATATAACCATTAATTTATCTTGTATTATATCACGTAGGTTTCATTAAATGTATCGTTGATATACTATTGACATTAGCATTTTGATAAATCCAATATGTCTGCAAATCCCAACAAAGCATCACTGGCTACTCGATCACGTCGGAGCAAAGTCTTACACTATCACCTCACTTTATTTTATTCAAATAAAAGAGTTACTACAATATAAAAAATGGCATAAAGCCATAAGAAATATCAAAAGGGCTAAACCTACGTTGAAAACCCCGCCCCCACCTGGCCTCGTTAAAACCTTTTCCGAGTAAAAACCCATCTAGGGAAAATCTCAGAAAGGAAAAAGAGTACCAGAGATACAAACTACATGAGATGCATTACAACTTATAGGAGGAACGTCTGCTGTAAGGATGTGAGCCTATATAGGTAGTGAGTGGTCGATTATCTTAAGCATAATAATTCCCATCTTCTAGCGGATTTATGCTGACAAGAGAACAATTGGGCTTATACTCCATCTTGGCACTTTATCCCGTTCACCACCTGCCACTAATAGGAAAAGAAAATTATTGTGTGTTCCAAATACGCTCTTAAGCTATATACTACAAAAGAAAATGAAAAAAAAAATGTTCTTAGGCTTCAATCTATACATTAGAGAAAATGTACTTATGGTTTCAAAACAAAAAAATATTTTAGAGTATTGTAGAAATTTATCAAAATGAAAGGAAATATTTTTAATGCATTTAAAAGACTTACGCCTCAGAAAAATAAGGATCGATGTGGCCAGTTAACAGTGTCAATTTCTCCTGCAGCATTTTCACTGTGCCAAGCAACAACAATCAAATAATTTTGACATATAATCTTGCAGGAAAAAGTGAGTATATTTATGTTGAATACCAAATAGATAACGAACAAATGAAAAAGGAAACTTCAATGAATAAAATCATTCAGAAGCTGAAATGAGTATTATTCCCACAATAATGTGCTAACCTTGTCGAGAAGTATGTGAGAAGCAATAATATTTAACATCATATCTTGCTTCTCCTGATCATGAATGAATTTTGTAAGCTTTGCAGGTTCTTGAATAACTTTTACTCTCCGAAGCCAATTTATGTTATCTATCACAACAACAAAAATCGTATCATGAGTTGATAGGAAGAGAATTAGCGGAAAATTGTGAAATATAAGAATATTGGATCCACTGGACCTTGATAAGTTGATTGGACTCTCATGAGCGACACCAAGCTTCTTTCCAGGCAAGATTTTTTGCACGCATTTCAGCGAAATGACCTGGCAAATAAGCCTTCCTCTCTTCTTTTCGTTTGGCTATAGCAACATACAAAGGCTTTTGTCCAATAAACTTGTGACTCATTTCTTTTAAGGCTTTACTTGCTTCCTCCCGAGTAGAAAATGCCACAAAACCATATCCCTAGCTATGGGCATGTGCATCTCGCATCACCTTACAAGATGTTATAGTTCCAAACTCAGAAAATACTTCTCTCAGCTTTTCATCATCTACATTATCTTCAAGAAATTTCAAGTACAAATTACTTCCTTGTAATTTTTCATACGTGTTAATTTTGGCTTTCAACTCAGTTTCTCTTTTGGCTTTCCTTTGAGCTCTCCCCACAAATAAAACCTTGTTATCCGTGACTGTAGTTCCATTTACCATCTCAACTGCTGCTGCTGCTGAATTTGGACTTTGGAAATTTACAAAACCAAAACACCTAGACTTCCCATTCACATCCTTCATTATAATTTCACTAGTTATTGTACCATAAGGGCCAAATAATTTTTTCAGATCCTCATCCGTATATGTTTCCGAGAAATTTTTCTCATAAACATTAGTGAAATTTGGTAATCCATTTTCCCGAGATCTTTCCTCTAGCCAAACAATATGTGGAACATAAACTTGAGTCATTGCCTGTCAAAAAGAACGTTAGGTGTATTAGTATAAATTTGCCAGATAAAATTGAAGCTAGTAAGGACATATGCATATACCTACTGGATAACTAGAACTGGAAAAAGAAAGAGAGCTGGAAAAAGAATGAATGTTTATATAATAGTCAATTGGTTGAGAGCTAAAATCCGAAGTTGCGCAACATGGACATATGTATACCTACTGGATAACTAGTTCCGGAGATAAAATATGTCTTTCCATCAACTCAGTTTTTAGAGACAACACATAAATAATATTATATTTAGAGTTTATTTTTCTTACACACATATACAAAGAGCTGTAGATTTTAATTTATTTATGCACTTGAGTCGGGACAAAAATCAAAATTTAAATTTTATTTGGATTTCGTCTATTTACACATTAATAACAAATTGTGTGGCTTCCAAGAAATTATGTGGAGGAGGTTTAAAGATTTAAATCTTCTTGCTTAGAATTGCTTGTAAGTGTTGAAATGCAATATACCCTTCAATGTAGGCCACACCGCGGGTTGAATGGAGAACGCTTCTCTTCTATTTCTTCTTGCTTGAGAATTTGATACGTCGAATAAAATTTTGGATGAATCTATCAATGATGTTTTTACTTTGAGCGCAAGAAATATAATACGGAGGGTTTGACCAATTCAAAAGGTAGTTTAGTTGAATATATAAATAGATGGATGAATAGATAAGATAAATAGATTGGATAGATCGATCGATAAATATACAAAAAAAAGATATATAGATAAACTTATAATCAAGGAAGTAAATAAATAAATAAGGAATCTTATTTTAAAAAAATATTAACAAACTTTTAAATCTAGAACTATTTTGAATTTAATTTCAATAGGACTTAATTTGACCCACAACTCTAATTGCCCTCCAGTAAAGTTTCGCTAAAGTGTTGAAGAGTCCGGTGTGTGTCGTATAAAGGAAGAAAAACTAGAAAAGAATGGGTTTATCATCTATCATTTATACACCCACAATATTTTGTGAGCCCTCAGCAAAAAAAAACTCTGGCATGCAAAATGAATTTCTATAACATAAGATAATCATTTTTCCTAGAAGATAACTCTTATAAAACCCAAAAAAATATGATATAGTTCGTGGATTATAAGGAAATTTATGGGCCCAATCATATAGTATAATTTATGTATTTAAATTGCTCAAGCCCAACTTAACGATTCATACAGTTAAGCACCAAATATTTTTTTAGTTAATTCAATTTTGTAATTAATGTTGACTCTCATAAAGCGCGATGTTTTTAGGGCCTGTTGGTGTGATGTATAAGACTTGATAGTACAAGCGTATACTATACGTTATGACATTTTCAGTTATTTGGTGTGACCATCGTAAAGTATATATAAGCTTATACAGCAGAATCCCTTAATACATCAAAATAATATATAACTTAATCATGCCTAACGGAGTGAGATTAGGCCTAATAAGGGGTTAATGTATTAATATTGCTTACAAGTACAATTCTCAAGAACTAATATATCATTTCAATATTATTATATTAAAATATTTTGTTTAATATATTAATTTTTAAAATATGGGAGGATATTATCTTATACAATACCATACCAAACGTTGGATAGTATTAAAATTTAATCAAGTCTTACACTATCAGATATAATCCTATACTATGCACCAAACATGTCCTTAACTTCTATGTAATACATAAAAAAGAGGCGATCAGTTGCAAAAGAGGTTCGTGAGGTTCAAAAGTTGCCTACAACAATTACAGGAGCTTGCCAAACTGAGCAATGGGATTTTTGGCACATTCGCATAGTAAATCCACTATTATACTACTAATAATATTATTAGTATTATTTTAAGTTTGAAAAAAATATATATATTATTCATTTCAGCAATATATATTCTTGTGCGATATAATTATATATATAACCATTAATTTATCTTGTATTATATCACGTATGTTTCATTAAATGTATCGTTGATATGCTATTGACATTAGCATTTTGATAGATCCAATATGTCTGCAAATCCCAACAAAGCATCACTGGCTACTCGATCACGTCGGAGCAAAGTCTTACACTATCACTTCACTTTATTTTATTCAAATAAAAGAGTTACTACAATATAAAAAATGGCATAAAGCCATAAGAAATATCAAAAGGGATAAACCTACGTTGAAAACCCCGCCCCCACCTGGCCTCGTTAAAACCTTTTCCGAGTAAAAACCCATCTAGGGAAAATCTTAGAAAGGAAAAAGAGTACCAAGGATACAAACTACATGAGATGCATTACAACTTATAGGAGGAACGTCTGCTGTAAGGATGTGAGCCTATATAGGTAGTGAGTGGTCGATTATCTTAAGCACAGTAATTTCCATCTTCTAGCGGATTTATGCTGACAAGAGAACAATTGGGCTTGTACTCCATCTTGGCACTTTATCCCGTTCGCCACCTGCCACTAATAGGAAAAGGAAATTATTGTGTGTTCCAAATACGCTCTTAAGCTATATACTACAAAAGAAAATGAAAAAAAAATATGTTCTTAGGCTTCAATCTATACATTAGAGAAAATATACTTATGGTTTCATAACAAAAAAATATTTTAGAGTATTATAGAAATGTATCAAAATGAAAGGAAATATTTTTAATGCATTTAAAAGACTTACCCCTCAGAAAAATAAGGATCGATGTTGCCAGTTAACAGTGCCAATTTCTCCTGCAACATTTTCACTGTGCCAAGCAACAACAATCAAATAATTTTGACATATAATCTTGCAAGAAAAAGTGAGTATATTTATGTTGAATACTAAATAGATAACGTATAAATGAAAAAGGAAACTTCAATGAATAAAATCATTCAGAAGCTGAAATGAGTATTATTCCCACAATAATGTGCTAACCTTGTCGAGAAGTATGTGAGATGCAATAATATTTAACATCATATCTTGCTTCTCCTGATCATGAATGAATTTTGGGAGCTTTGCAGGTTCGTGAATAACATTTACTCTCTGAAGCCAATTTATGCTATCTATCTCAACAAAAAAATCGTATCATGAGTTGATAGGAAGAGAATTAGGGGAAAATTGTGAAATATAAGAAAATTGGATCCACTGGACCTTGACAAGTTGATTGGACTCTCATGAGCGACACCAAGCTTCTTTCCAGGCAAGATTTTTTGCACGCATCTCAGCAAAATGACCTGGCAAATAAGCCTTCCTCTCTTCTTTTCGTTGGGCTATAGCAACATACAAAGGCTTTTGTCCAATAAACTTGTGACTCATTTCTTTTAAGGCTTTACTTGCTTCGTCCCGAGTAGAAAATGCCACAAAACCATATCCCTTGCTATGCCCATGTGTGTAACAGCCCGTTACGTTCCGGTATTGTTAACATTAATTATGATATTAAGCGCAGTTACAATCACAGCAGTTCATTTATAAAAATGAGAATAAACTTTTTCCGATTATTACGCGAACAGTAAAAGTATAAAAAACGTAATAATAAAAAGCTGTGACCGTAACTGAAACACTAACGGAAGACTTTCTTAACTATTTATACACTTTATTTTATCTCATACAAGATACTAAGGAGTTCCCATAAACCCACTTAGCCAACTCCTCACTTTTTATGTTTTCACCACCTAATAGGATTTGCCAATCTGTTTTTCCACGAACACAAAACAAAAATCCAAACTTAGACTCCAGGTTATCTTTTTTCCTTATTCAATTACCTTTCTAACAAGCTATCACACACTCGATTCCGAGCTCGTGAGCTCCGGTTATCGCCGTTTGAAGTTGGACAAACAACATTGCCTACCAACTCCAAAATAGCCTAAAACCTCCAAACTTCACGGAATAAACTGCACCTAACCGCCCAGCCAATGACTCTCAAACTTTTACACCATAAACTAGACACCTCAAAATTCGATTTGATATATCGTATGCTTAATTTGACCAAGTAACGAAGCGGGAATTAATTTCTCAAAACTACCTCAAATCTGCCCACTAAACAGGATAGATCAGGGCAGAAAATGACAATAGCCCCCATGGGCTTCGCACACCAACAATGATCCTAGGCTTTTGACACAACGTAGGGGACATCTTAAGCTTCAAAATGACGTATGGCACGTCCCAATCGGACCACTATGGAGAGAGATACGCTCTTCCAAAGTTCACCCAAAAACTGCCAATTCTACATAAAATTCGCCAGAGTTTTCTTTGTATTTCCTAAAATCCCCAAATTTGTATAAGCTGTTTAACACCACTAATACACCTGAAATCCAGCAAAATCCAATGGGTGGCACACACAAGGACCAACAACGCCTTGGGGCACTTACAACCTAATCCATTATACACTTAAAACATAAGCAGTTTACTTTTAAATCCTTTATAGTTTTAATAACTAACATTCAATTTCATGCATAAACCATAATGCAAATACTCATAAACCTACAATAGGCCTAAAACCCTTCCATCATATTACATACATCCATGGTACATTTACAACACTGGATTACGTTTACATTTACAACTTTAACTTTAAACTACAAATATTTACATATTACACTTCACTTGCCAAATAAATCCATAAACTAAAATGACACGATGGCTAAACTATGCACCACTGCTCCACTCGTCATCATGCGGGCTTCCCGCCCGCTGCTCCATATCCACTGGTACATCCTGAAATAATGCCCCGAGACGGGGTGAGATATACAGATATATCTCAGTAACCAAGAGGTTCTGGAGAAAACTCCGCCCAATGGTTCACTTCGATGTATATCAATAATATAAAACAACACCACTGTTATAAAACGGGATAAAGCAAGGGATTTAGAGAAAGGGGGAATATATCAGAACAACTACGACATGCGGGATGGTAGCTACCAATACCACGCCATGTCCTCGGCTATACGCCTATGGGTACTACCCCTGGCGTGTTCATAGAACAACCCACCAAGGTACCCCTTCCAACCATATACACCCGAGACAACCTAGTGTGCTCCTATCCGGATAACACACCACGACCCTGGGTCAACTGGAACTCCCTCTCGGAGACCTATCCAGTGGCAGTCCGGAAACACTTGTCCGAAGGCTAAAAATATCTACTGGCCAGAGATCTGGTACATAAATACCCACTGTGATAATGCACATGCATGCTCATGCTGTTCTACACTACTCATACACACTTCCTACCATTGCCATCAACTAGAATGTGGAACACAAAAGGGGAACAAGCCCCAGTAGCAAGAGGTTACCTTTCTTTTTCCTTCCACTGAGCTCCGCAGAACTCCACTTACAGCTTGATTCACCGGGAACGCCTACACAGAGGACCATTCCACACACTTAGAACTTTGGATCCACTCATGAATTTCAACATAACAAGTATAACCCACATCACTTACCTCAATCCACTTGATCCAGGACCAAGGGCAATCCACTGTTTCACTGTTCCAAGTCTATATCCACGTACGGCAACCTGTACAACCATGCACAGCCGTCAGTTTCAGTCATAATACGTCAAAACGCTAAAACGTCAGATTTCCTCTTCATTCCCCCTAAGGGTTCGGCCATAATAGGGTTATTTTGGGTTTTATTTTTCTAAATTTTCTTTCTCATTTTATTTCACTTACTTAGGTTACCCAAAGGCTAGTTCAATCGTCGTTTTTCGGTTTTACGACTTTTACGCAACGTTTTGCGAACTATTACACTTTAGGCATACTTTGCCACTTTCAACACTTATTATTTTTACATTGATTCTTCCTTATGCCAATCACCACACAACCCATCTAATAACTTTTCCATAACACAACACAACACCAAAGTGTTCTAAAACATAATTTGCTCAATTGTACATAAATGGCCGAATCTTGGTTAGTCCAAACCAAGGATTTCCACTCAATTCCTATGGCCCACAACTCACATAATCACTTCCTATCATCATATAATCACACTACAATTCACTATACCACACATTAACACAAAACTCAAAAATCCATTTCATGCACCAATTTTTTTTTCTAAGTTAAAATCCATTTTTTTCGCTTAGAATTTTCATTGCATTTCTAGCATTAATACATCATTCTAAGACATTATCATCTAATAGACATTTTCCATTTGAGCTCTCTAACACCACATATCACAAAATCCCTCTTTAGGGTCAATTATCACAACTCAAAATTTAACCAATGAAATGTTGAAATAACTCACCCAATTGAACGGTATAAGGCTCCACCTAAGTATACTCCACCATTGGAGCATGAAAAAGCTTCATGAACCCTCTTTATCCCTTGAAAACCGCACCAAAACAGTGTGAGATCTCCTCACACTCAATTTCAAGACTAAACAAGGCTACCAATGGGTTTAGGAGGTGTTTTCCATCAAGATTCAACACAAACTTTGTTGAATTTGGTTGGTTTAGGGGAGGGAAGGATTTTGCGCAAAAATGGGGGAAAAGAAGGCTGTGTCCGTGGCTTGGAAGAAGAAGAAGTGAAAGTGAGGAAAATGAATAGTGTTTGTCAAATGTTTATTTGACTTTAAGTGGGTACCGGATCCCACGTGATTTAAAACTTACCCGAATTTCCCTCCGATCATCACTAAAATTCACAATTTAAAAACCTAATGAGAAATTATAATTTTTCATCTTAATAAAATCCTTTAATTTTACTCCCTCAGATAAATTTGGAGCTTTCCGGTTGTTCGGAAAAACACTGCTTTAAGCTACATCACGCTCCGTTGACAAACTTCCACAAATTGACTTAAATCCCTCAAATATTATCAGAAATCATATTTCCTATTTCTATGGATCATTTAAAATCAAAATTTGAAACCTAGAGCTCAAAATTCAACTGGCACGTTTTACGGTGCAATCTGACTGCGGTATTTCTACCCGCGAAAAACACTATTCACTGATTTTTCTGAAACTTGCCTATCCACTCAATTTTTCATTCTGAATCCATTTCCAGGCTTATTTTTATCATCTGAGACCTCCTGCTCAATTTTTATCTTCCTAGGGTTGCGTGTTGGCTAATTACCGTTTTGCCCTTTCTTTGTATTTTGACCTAATCTTTGGGATTTTCACTAATCCTTCACTTAATTTCTCACTTAACACTTTAATTACTTATTTTAGAATTGTGAGGTGTTATAATGTGCATCTCGCATCACCTTACAAGATGTTATAGTTCCAAACTCAGAAAATACTTCTCTCAGCTTTTCATCATCTACATTATCTTCAAGAAATTTCAAGTACAAATTACTTCCTTGTAATTTTTCATACGTGTTAATTTTGGCTTTCAACTCAGTTTCTCTTTTGGCTTTCCTTTGAGCTCTCCCCACAAACAAAACCTTGTTATTCGTGACTGTAGTTCCATTTAACATCTCAACTGCTGCTGCTGCTGAATTTGGACTTTGGAAATTTACAAAACCAAAACACCTAGACTTCCCATTCACATCCTTCATTATAATTGCACTAGTTATTGTACCATAAGGGCCAAATAATTTTTTCAGATCCTCTTCCGTATATGTTTCCGAGAAATTTTTCTCATAAACATTAGTGAAATTTGGTAATCCATTTTCCCGAGATCTTTCCTCTAGCCAAACAATATGTGGAACATAAACTTGAGTCATTGCCTGTGAAAAAGAACGTTAGGTGTATTAGTATAAATTTGCCAGATAAAATTGAAGCTAGTAAGGACATATGCATATACCTACTGGATAACTAGAACTGGAAAAAGAAAGAGAGCTGGAAAAAGAATGAATGTTTATATAATAGTCAATTGGTTGAGAGCTAAAATCCGAAGTTGCGCAACATGGACATATGTATACCTACTGGATAACTAGTTCCGGAGATAAAATATGTCTTTCCATCGACTCAGTTTTTAGAGACAACACATAAATAATATTATATTTAGAGTTTATTTTTCTTACACATATATACAAAGAGCTATAGATTTTAATTTATTTATGCACTTGAGTCGGGACAAAAATCAAAATTTAAATTTTATTTGGATTTTGTCTATTTACACATTAATAACAAATTGTGTGGCTTCCAAGAAATTATGTGGAGGAGGTTTAAAGATTAAAGATTTAAATCTTCTTGCTTAGAATTGCTTGTAAGTGTTGAAATGCAATATACCCTTCAATGTAGGCTACACCGCGGGTTGAATGGAGAACGCTTCTCTTCAATTTCTTCTTGCTTGAGAATTTGTTACGTCGAATAAAATTTTGGATGAATCTATCAATAATGTTTTTACTTTGAGCGCAAGAAATATAATACGGAGGGTTTGACCAAGTCAAAAGGTAGTTTAGTTGAATATATAAATAAATGGATGAATAGATAAGATAAATATATTGGATAGATCGATCGATAGATATACAAAAAAAAGATATATAGATAAACTTATAATCAAGGAAGTAAATAAATAAATAAGGAATCTTATTTTAAAAAAATATTAACAAACTTTTAAATCTAGAACTATTTTGAATTTAATTTCAATAGGACTTAATTTGACCCACAACTCTAATTGCCCTCCAGTAAAGTTTCGCTAAAGTGTTGAAGAGTCCGGTGTGTGTCGTATAAAGGAAGAAAAACTAGAAAAAAATGGGTTTATCATCTATCATTTAACATGACCACAAAAACTTTCCTACACTCACAATATTTTGTGGGGCCCGCAGCAAAAAAAAACTCTGGCATGCAAAACGAATCTCTATAACATAACACAATCACTTTTCCTACAACATAACTCTTATAAAACCCAAAAAAATATGATATAGTTCGTGGATTATAAGGAAATTTATGGGCCCAATCATATAGTATAATTTATGTATTTAAATTGCTCAAGCCCAACTTAACGATTCATACAGTTAAGCACCAAATATTTTTTTAGTTAATTCAATTTTGTAATTAATGTTGACTCTCATAAAGCGCGATGTTTTTAGGGCCTGTTGGTGTGATGTATAAGACTTGATAGTACAAGCGTATACTATACGTTATGACATTTTCAGTTATTTGGTGTGACCATCGTAAAGTATATATAAGCTTATACAGCAGAATCCCTTAATACATCAAAATAATATATAACTTAATCATGCCTAACGGAGTGAGATTAGGCCTAATAAGGGGTTAATGTATTAATATTGCTTACAAGTACAATTCTCAAGAACTAATATATCATTTCAATATTATTATATTAAAATATTTTGTTTAATATATTAATTTTTAAAATATGGGAGGATATTATCTTATACAATACCATACCAAACGTTGGATAGTATTAAAATTTAATCAAGTCTTATACTATCAGATATAATCCTATACTATGCACCAAACATGTCCTTAACTTCTATGTAATACATAAAAAAGAGGCGATCAGTTGCAAAAGAGGTTCGTGAGGTTCAAAAGTTGCCTACAACAATTACAGGAGCTTGCCAAACTGAGCAATGGGATTTTTGGCACATTCGCATAGTAAATCCACTATTATACTACTAATAATATTATTAGTATTATTTTTAAGTTTGAAAAAAATATATATATTATTCATTTCAGCAATATATATTCTTGTGCGATATAATTATATATATAACCATTAATTTATCTTGTATTATATCACGTATGTTTCATTAAATGTATCGTTGATATGCTTTTGACATTAGCATTTTGATAGATCCAATATGTCTGCAAATCCCAACAAAGCATCACTGGCTACTCGATCACGTCGGAGCAAAGTCTTACACTATCACCTCACTTTATTTTATTCAAATAAAAGAGTTACTACAATATAAAAAATGGCATAAAGCCATAAGAAATATCAAAAGGGATAAACCTACGTTGAAAACCCCGCCCCCACCTGGCCTCGTTAAAACCTTTTCCGAGTAAAAACCCATCTAGGGAAAATCTTAGAAAGGAAAAAGAGTACCAAGGATACAAACTACATGAGATGCATTACAACTTATAGGAGGAACGTCTGCTGTAAGGATGTGAGCCTATATAGGTAGTGAGTGGTCGATTATCTTAAGCACAGTAATTTCCATCTTCTAGCGGATTTATGCTGACAAGAGAACAATTGGGCTTGTACTCCATCTTGGCACTTTATCCCGTTCGCCACCTGCCACTAATAGGAAAAGGAAATTATTGTGTGTTCCAAATACGCTCTTAAGCTATATACTACAAAAGAAAATGAAAAAAAAATATGTTCTTAGGCTTCAATCTATACATTAGAGAAAATGTAGTTATGGTTTCATAACAAAAAAATATTTTAGAGTATTATAGAAATGTATCAAAATGAAAGGAAATATTTTTAATGCATTTAAAAGACTTACCCCTCAGAAAAATAAGGATCGATGTTGCCAGTTAACAGTGCCAATTTCTCCTGCAACATTTTCACTGTGCCAAGCAACAACAATCAAATAATTTTGACATATAATCTTGCAAGAAAAAGTGAGTATATTTATGTTGAATACTAAATAGATAACGTATAAATGAAAAAGGAAACTTCAATGAATAAAATCATTCAGAAGCTGAAATGAGTATTATTCCCACAATAATGTGCTAACCTTGTCGAGAAGTATGTGAGATGCAATAATATTTAACATCATATCTTGCTTCTCCTGATCATGAATGAATTTTGGGAGCTTTGCAGGTTCTTGAATAACATTTACTCTCTGAAGCCAATTTATGCTATCTATCTCAACAAAAAAATCGTATCATGAGTTGATAGGAAGAGAATTAGGGGAAAATTGTGAAATATAAGAAAATTGGATCCACTGGACCTTGACAAGTTGATTGGACTCTCATGAGCGACACCAAGCTTCTTTCCAGGCAAGATTTTTTGCACGCATCTCAGCAAAATGACCTGGCAAATAAGCCTTCCTCTCTTCTTTTCGTTGGGCTATAGCAACATACAAAGGCTTTTGTCCAATAAACTTGTGACTCATTTCTTTTAAGGCTTTACTTGCTTCGTCCCGAGTAGAAAATGCCACAAAACCATATCCCTTGCTATGCCCATGTGTGTAACAGCCCGTTACGTTCCGGTATTGTTAACATTAATTATGATATTAAGCGCAGTTACAATCACAGCAGTTCATTTATAAAAATGAGAATAAACTTTTTCCGATTATTACGCGAACAGTAAAAGTATAAAAAACGTAATAATAAAAAGCTGTGACCGTAACTGAAACACTAACGGAAGACTTTCTTAACTATTTATACACTTTATTTTATCTCATACAAGATACTAAGGAGTTCCCATAAACCCACTTAGCCAACTCCTCACTTTTTATGTTTTCACCACCTAATAGGATTTGCCAATCTGTTTTTCCACGAACACAAAACAAAAATCCAAACTTAGACTCCAGGTTATCTTTTTTCCTTATTCAATTACCTTTCTAACAAGCTATCACACACTCGACTCCGAGCTCGTGAGCTCCGGTTATCGCCGTTTGAAGTTGGACAAACAACATTGCCTACCAACTCCAAAATAGCCTAAAACCTCCAAACTTCACGGAATAAACTGCACCTAACCGCCCAGCCAATGACTCTCAAACTTTTACACCATAAACTAGACACCTCAAAATTCGATTTGATATATCGTATGCTTAATTTGACCAAGTAACGAAGCGGGAATTAATTTCTCAAAACTACCTCAAATCTGCCCACTAAACAGGATAGATCAGGGCAGAAAATGACAATAGCCCCCATGGGCTTCGCACACCAACAATGATCCTAGGCTTTTGACACAACGTAGGGGACATCTTAAGCTTCAAAATGACGTATGGCACGTCCCAATCGGACCACTATGGAGAGAGATACGCTCTTCCAAAGTTCACCCAAAAACTGCCAATTCTACAGAAAATTCGCCAGAGTTTTCTTTGTATTTCCTAAAATCCCCAAATTTGTATAAGCTGTTTAACACCACTAATACACCTGAAATCCAGCAAAATCCAATGGGTGGCACACACAAGGACCAACAACGCCTT
Organism: Gastrolobium villosum; assembly: GCA_032173675.1. Taxonomy (NCBI): domain Eukaryota; kingdom Viridiplantae; phylum Streptophyta; class Magnoliopsida; order Fabales; family Fabaceae; genus Gastrolobium; species Gastrolobium villosum. The sequence goes on from JAVKPL010009127.1 coordinate 15,471, forward strand.
GGGGCACTTACAACCTAATCCATTATACACTTAAAACATAAGCAGTTTACTTTTAAATCCTTTATAGTTTTAATAACTAACATTCAATTTCATGCATAAACCATAATGCAAATACTCATAAACCTACAATAGGCCTAAAACCCTTCCATCATATTACATACATCCATGGTACATTTACAACACTGGATTACGTTTACATTTACAACTTTAACTTTAAACTACAAATATTTACATATTACACTTCACTTGCCAAATAAATCCATAAACTAAAATGACACGATGGCTAAACTATGCACCACTGCTCCACTCGTCATCATGCGGGCTTCCCGCCCGCTGCTCCATATCCACTGGTACATCCTGAAATAATGCCCCGAGACGGGGTGAGATATACAGATATATCTCAGTAACCAAGAGGTTCTGGAGAAAACTCCGCCCAATGGTTCACTTCGATGTATATCAATAATATAAAACAACACCACTGTTATAAAACGGGATAAAGCAAGGGATTTAGAGAAAGGGGGAATATATCAGAACAACTACGACATGCGGGATGGTAGCTACCAATACCACGCCATGTCCTCGGCTATACGCCTATGGGTACTACCCCTGGCGTGTTCATAGAACAACCCACCAAGGTACCCCTTCCAACCATATACACCCGAGACAACCTAGTGTGCTCCTATCCGGATAACACACCACGACCCTGGGTCAACTGGAACTCCCTCTCGGAGACCTATCCAGTGGCAGTCCGGAAACACTTGTCCGAAGGCTAAAAATATCTACTGGCCAGAGATCTGGTACATAAATACCCACTGTGATAATGCACATGCATGCTCATGCTGTTCTACACTACTCATACACACTTCCTACCATTGCCATCAACTAGCAATGTGGAACACAAAAGGGGAACAAGCCCCAGTAGCAAGAGGTTACCTTTCTTTTTCCTTCCACTGAGCTCCGCAGAACTCCACTTACAGCTTGATTCACCGGGAACGCCTACACAGAGGACCATTCCACACACTTAGAACTTTGGATCCACTCATGAATTTCAACATAACAAGTATAACCCACATCACTTACCTCAATCCACTTGATCCAGGACCAAGGGCAATCCACTGTTTCACTGTTCCAAGTCTATATCCACGTACGGCAACCTGTACAACCATGCACAGCCGTCAGTTTCAGTCATAATACGTCAAAACGCTAAAACGTCAGATTTCCTCTTCATTCCCCCTAAGGGTTCGGCCATAATAGGGTTATTTTGGGTTTTATTTTTCTAAATTTTCTTTCTCATTTTATTTCACTTACTTAGGTTACCCAAAGGCTAGTTCAATCGTCGTTTTTCGGTTTTACGACTTTTACGCAACGTTTTGCGAACTATTACACTTTAGGCATACTTTGCCACTTTCAACACTTATTATTTTTACATTGATTCTTCCTTATGCCAATCACCACACAACCCATCTAATAACTTTTCCATCACACAACACAACACCAAAGTGTTCTAAAACATAATTTGCTCAATTGTACATAAATGGCCGAATCTTGGTTAGTCCAAACCAAGGATTTCCACTCAATTCCTATGGCCCACAACTCACATAATCACTTCCTATCATCATATAATCACACTACAATTCACTATACCACACATTAACACAAAACTCAAAAATCCATTTCATGCACCAATTTTTTTTCTAAGTTAAAATCCATTTTTTTCGCTTAGAATTTTCATTGCATTTCTAGCATTAATACATCATTCTAAGACATTATCATCTAATAGACATTTTCCATTTGAGCTCTCTAACACCACATATCACAAAATCCCTCTTTAGGGTCAATTATCACAACTCAAAATTTAACCAATGAAATGTTGAAATAACTCACCCAATTGAACGGTATAAGGCTCCACCTAAGTATACTCCACCATTGGAGCATGAAAAAGCTTCATGAACCCTCTTTATCCCTTGAAAACCGCACCAAAACAATGTGAGATCTCCTCACACTCAATTTCAAGACTAAACAAGGCTACCAATGGGTTTAGGAGGTGTTTTCCATCAAGATTCAACACAAACTTTGTTGAATTTGGTTGGTTTAGGGGAGGGAAGGATTTTGCGCAAAAATGGTGGAAAAGAAGGCTGTGTCCGTGGCTTGGAAGAAGAAGAAGTGAAAGTGAGGAAAATGAATAGTGTTTGTCAAATGTTTATTTGACTTTAAGTGGGTACCGGATCCCACGTGATTTAAAACTCATCCGAATTTCCCTCCGATCATCACTAAAATTCACAATTTAAAAACCTAATGAGAAATTATAATTTTTCATCTTAATAAAATCCTTTAATTTTACTCCCTCAGATAAATTTGGAGCTTTCCGGTTGTTCGGAAAAACACTGCTTTAAGCTATATCGCGCTCCGTTGACAAACTTCCACAAATTGACTTAAATCCCTCAAATATTATCAGAAATCATATTTCCTATTTCTATGGATCATTTAAAATCAAAATTTGAAACCTAGAGCTCAAAATTCATCTGGCACGTTTTACGGTGCAATCTGACTGCGGTATTTCTACCCGCGAAAAACACTATTCACTGATTTTTCTGAAACTTGCCTATCCACTCAATTTTTCATTCTGAATCCATTTCCAGGCTTATTTTTATCATCTGAGACCTCCTGCTCAATTTTTATCTTCCTAGGGTTGCGTGTTGGCTAATTACTGTTTTGCCCTTTCTTTGTATTTTGACCTAATCTTTGGGATTTTCACTAATCCTTCACTTAATTTCTCACTTAACACTTTAATTACTTATTTTAGAATTGTGAGGTGTTATAATGTGCATCTCGCATCACCTTACAAGATGTTATAGTTCCAAACTCAGAAAATACTTCTCTCAGCTTTTCATCATCTACATTATCTTCAAGAAATTTCAAGTACAAATTACTTCCTTGTAATTTTTCATACGTGTTAATTTTGGCTTTCAATTCAGTTTCTCTTTTGGCTTTCCTTTGAGCTCTCCCCACAAACAAAACCTTGTTATTCGTGACTGTAGTTCCATTTAACATCTCAACTGCTGCTGCTGCTGAATTTGGACTTTGGAAATTTACAAAACCAAAACACCTAGACTTCCCATTCACATCCTTTATTATAATTGCACTAGTTATTGTACCATAAGGGCCAAATAATTTTTTCAGATCCTCTTCCGTATATGTTTCCGAGAAATTTTTCTCATAAACATTAGTGAAATTTGGTAATCCATTTTCCCGAGATCTTTCCTCTAGCCAAACAATATGTGGAACATAAACTTGAGTCATTGCCTGTGAAAAAGAACGTTAGGTGTATTAGTATAAATTTGCCAGATAAAATTGAAGCTAGTAAGGACATATGCATATACCTACTGGATAACTAGAACTGGAAAAAGAAAGAGAGTTGGAAAAAGAATGAATGTTTATATAATAGTCAATTGGTTGAGAGCTAAAATCCGAAGTTGCGCAACATGGACATATGTATACCTACTGGATAACTAGTTCCGGAGATAAAATATGTCTTTCCATCGACTCAGTTTTTAGAGACAACACATAAATAATATTATATTTAAAGTTTATTTTTCTTACACATATATACAAAGAGCTATAGATTTTAATTTATTTATGCACTTGAGTCGGGACAAAAATCAAAATTTAAATTTTATTTGGATTTTGTCTATTTACACATTAATAACAAATTGTGTGGCTTCCAAGAAATTATGTGGAGGAGGTTTAAAGATTAAAGATTTAAATCTTCTTGCTTAGAATTGCTTGTAAGTGTTGAAATGCAATATACCCTTCAATGTAGGCTACACCGCGGGTTGAATGGAGAACGCTTCTCTTCAATTTCTTCTTGCTTGAGAATTTGTTACGTCGAATAAAATTTTGGATGAATCTATCAATAATGTTTTTACTTTGAGCGCAAGAAATATAATACGGAGGGTTTGACCAATTCAAAAGGTAGTTTAGTTGAATATATAAATAAATGGATGAATAGATAAGATAAATATATTGGATAGATCGATCGATAGATATACAAAAAAAAGATATATAGATAAACTTATAATCAAGGAAGTAAATAAATAAATAAGGAATCTTATTTTAAAAAAATATTAACAAACTTTTAAATCTAGAACTATTTTGAATTTAATTTCAATAGGAATTAATTTGACCCACAACTCTAATTGCCCTCCAGTAAAGTTTCGCTAAAGTGTTGAAGAGTCCGGTGTGTGTCGTATAAAGGAAGAAAAACTAGAAAAAAATGGGTTTATCATCTATCATTTAACATGACCATAAAATGAATCTGGCACGCAAAATGAATCTCTATAACGTAACACAATCACTTTTCCTACAACATAACTCTTATAAAACCTAAAAAAATATGATATAGTTCGTGGATTATAAGGAAATTTATGGGCCCAATCATATAGTATAATTTATGTATTTAAATTGCTCAAGCCCAACTTAACGATTCACACAGTTAAGCACCAAATATTTTTTTAGTTAATTCAATTTTGTAATTAATGTTGACTCTCATAGAGCGCGATGTTTTTAGGGCCTGTTGGTGTGATGTATAAGACTTGATAGTTTAAGCGTATATTATACGTTATGACATTTTCAGTTATTTGGTGTGACCATCGTAAAGTATATATAAGCTTATACAGCAGAATCCCTTAATACATCAAAATAATGTATAACTTAATCATGCCTAAGGGAGTGAGATTAGGCCTAATAAGGGGTTAATGTATTAATATTGCTTACAAGTACAATTCTCAAGAACTAATATATCATTTCAATATTATTATATTAAAATATTTTGTTTAATATATTAATTTTTAAAATATGGGAGGATATTATCTTATACAATACCATACCAAACGTTGGATAGTATTAAAATTTAATCAAGTCTTATACTATCAGATATAATCCTATACTATGCACCAAACATGTCCTTAACTTCTATGTAATACATAAAAAAGAGGCGATCAGTTGCAAAAGAGGTTCGTGAGGTTCAAAAGTTGCCTACAACAATTACAGGAGCTTGCCAAACTGAGCAATGGGATTTTTGGCACATTCGCATAGTAAATCCACTATTATACTACTAATAATATTATTAGTATTATTTTTAAGTTTGAAAAAATATATATATTATTCATTTCAGCAATATATATTCTTGTGCGATATAATTATATATATAACCATTAATTTATCTTGTATTATATCACGTAGGTTTCATTAAATGTATCGTTGATATACTATTGATATAACACCTCGTAAATTCAAATGTGAATTTATATGATATAATGTGGGTTTAAAGGGAAGGATTAGTGAAAACCCTGAAATTGGGGTCAAAATGTGGACCAAGGGCAAAATGGTAAATTGACAAAAACGTAAACCGAGGCATGAAAAATGGAGTTAGGGATCTCAAATGATAAAAATAATGCCGGATATGGATCCAGGACGAAAAATTGAGTGAATAGCCAAGTTTTGAAAATTTTGATGAATAGTGACTTTTTAAGTGTAAAATACTACGGTATGAGTGTACCGATAAGTGTGAAATTTTTATCAATATTTTTAGGAAATAAAAATATGTCATGGACCAGAAAAATATGTAGATTAAGAATTTATGATCAGAATTTTTATCGGGATTAAAGTTAAATCGCGTGTGGGACCCGCGTGACCGAAGTCACTTAGCTTCCCACACGCTCCCACGCCTTCTCCTTCCTTTTTTTTCTTTCCTTCCCGTGGAACTGTCCATTTTCAATGAACCATGACCCATTTCCTCTCATCTTCACCATTTGAGCTTTTCTCCACCAAATCACTTGGTTTTGGTGTTGAAATTTATTGTAAACCACCTTCTAAAGCCATTGGTGATACTCCCAAGCCTTGAAATCATCTCCTTGGTGCGTTTAGGAGCAAACTCAGATTCGAATTTTTGGGTTTCATGGGGTTTTTGGAGTTTTTTGGATCTTCCTTTGCTTTGTGAAGCCTTGGTGGAGTGTCTACCATAGATTGTGAGTATATTTGTAGTGTTTTTACGGTTGATTTTGTAGATCTAGAAATTTATGCACTAAGTCTTTAATCTTAGATCTGTGATGATAGAGAGCCCAAATGGAAAAATGCTATTAGATGAAAATTCCTTAGAATGATGCTTGTAAGCTAGAAATGCTATGATAAATTTTGGTGAAAAAGTGAGATTTAAACTTAGAAAATTTTTGGGAAATTTCATGAAATTTGAGGTTTTGTATAATGTGGAAAATTGTTGATCATGATGTTGATCATTGTAGGGTGCCTCACACGGACGTGATCGTGGAAGATTGATTTGGAGTGTACGTGTGGAACGGAATTGTTAGTGTTGAGGTAAACCTTTGGAACTGGGGTTTAGTCCCTTGTGTGCTCCACCACACCAAGTGGATGGTTGTGGTTGGATTTTGTGTCATTGGACATTGTGTGATTATGTGTTGTCATGCTTTATTGCTTGATATGTGTGAAATTGTTTGGTCACTGGCCAATTGACGTGTGTTGGTTTGGACATCCGCTGGATAATTCCGCTGGGAATTCCAGTTGGGTTTTGTCGTGGGGTCGACCCTGGGAGCGACACCAGGATGATCCAAACGTGGGACTTCCGCTGGATAGGGCTCATGAGGAGTTCCAGTTGGGTTTTGCCATGGAGTCTTCTCAACCATGGGAGAGGCGCCAGGAAGGTCTCGGGAGTTATATGATGGAGTCCTTGAACGTAAATCCAATTGTGGATGTTCTCGGTTTGTCTCCAGTTGTTTGTGATATTGTATGTTATGAATTTTACATAAATGTCATTGTTGCACATTGAGTGAGCCATGGGGTGGAGAAGCCTCCAGGGCCCTTGGTTTACTGAGATATATTTGTATATCTCACCCCGTGTTTGGGGGACCACATTTCAGGGCATTTTGAGCCGGGAGGAGCTTCGGGCAAGAAGCCCACTTAGTGGACAGCGGATTGCATGTGGTGCAGTGAGCTTGCATGATATTTTGGAGGAGACTTTGGAGTGCACATAGCATGCCATTTAGTATTTTGAGACTTAGGTCATGAACATATTACATGATGTGATTTTCATGCTTTTGCAGTGTTCATGATTATGTTCTAAGTCTTGTTTATTACTGTATATTTTGATTGAGCATGGGACTTGTCCATTGCCACATTTCTTGTATTTGAGGCCTTGATACATTATGTTGTAAAATGGCCATGAACTTTAGTACTTTGTAATTGATGCATTCTTGAATGAAAATGCATGATGGAAAGGCTTTAGGCCTATTGTAAGTTTATGATTACCCGTATTATGTATTATGCATGAAATTGTTATGTTTTAAGTGTATATTGGATTGGGTTGTAAGTGCCCCAAGGCGTTGTTGGACCTTGTGTGTGCCACCCATTGGATTTTGCTGGATTTCAGGTGTATTAGTGGTGTTAAACAGGTTATGCAAATTTGGGGATTTTAGGAAATACAAAGGAAACTCTGGCGAATTTTCTGTAGAATTGGCAGTTTTTGGGTGAACTTTGGAAGAGCGTATCTCTCTCCATAGTGGTCCGATTGGGACGTGCCATACGCCATTTTGAAGCTTAAGATGTCCCCTACGTTGTGTCAAAAGCCTAGGATCATTGGTGGTGTGCGCAGCCCATGGGGGCTGTTGTCACACACTACCCTGTTCTGTCCTGTTTTAGCTGGCAGATTTGAGGTAGTTTTGAGAAATTAATTCCTGCTTCGTTACTTGGTCAAATTAAGCATACGATATATCAAATCTAAGTTTGAGATGTCTAGTTTATGGTGTAAAAATTTGATAGCCATTGGTTGGGCGGTTAGGTACAGTTTATTCCATGAAGATTGTAGGTTTTAGGCTGTTTTGGAGTTGGTAGGCAATGTTGTTTGTCCAACTTCAAACGGCGATAACCGGAGCTCACGAGCTCGGAATCGAGTGTGTGATAGCTTGTTAGAAATTTAATTGAATAAGGAAAAAAGATAACTTGGAGTTTAAGTTTGGATTTTTATTTTGTGTTCGTAGAAAAACAAATTAGCAAGTCCGGTTAAGTGGTAAAAACATAAAAGTGAGGAATTGGCTAAGTGGGTTTATGGGAACCCCTTAGTATCTTGTAGGTAATAAAATAAAGTGTATAAATAGTTAAGAAAGTCTTCCTCTAGTGTTTCAGTTACGGTCACAGCTTTTTTATTATTACGCTTTTTATACTTTTACTGTTCGCGTAATAATCGGAAAAAGTTTATTCTCATTTTTACAAATGAACTGCTGTGATTGTAACTGCGCTTAATATCATAATTAATGTTAACAATACCGGTACGTAACGGGCTGTTACATTTTATGGTATCAGAGCAGTTTCTTAGGGAACTCTGAAAATTTTGTGATTGTGGTGAGTGCTGTATAGTTGTACGTAGACTCTTATTGAGTACTGCACATGTGATTCCTTAGTTTGGGCCTGATCAACCCATTTCTTCGTGTTATATGTGTGGTCAGTATAAGATGCCTTCGTGACAACCTTGGAGCACCTATGCCAGTCCTTAGACTGTGGTCATGGGTGCAGTGTTGACTGCTCCACGGACAGATATGTGATTAAGTGAATTTGATGTAATTGAGGACTTAGTGAGAATAAATTGAGATAAGATGTTTAACCATTTTGGGTAGAATGCTACCATAGTCGAATGTGTATCTTATGGTTAGTAAGTATGATTGAATTGAGTTGATATTGATATGATGATGTTGGTAAGTCTTCCCTAAATGTATGGGGAGTTAGAACAATTGAGTAGTATATGTGGAGTTAGTGGTATAACTTTGACATGGTAGGGGATATGGAACCCCGATGAATTCGTGAAAAGTTGAATATGAGTGTTTATATGTAATATTGGATACCTTAGGGTTAAATTATAAGGTTATAAGACCCTTGATGAGGGCATACACTTGGATGACTTAAGATGTTTGGATGTGGAAATGAATTGAATTCTAAAAATTTGGATTAAGGATAGTGAGTACCTTCAAAGAACTATGGAAATGATGTGTTGGGTAATTCAATGTTTAAAATGGGACTGTAGTCCATGATGATTTAATGTTGACGGAATATAAGTGAAGATATCATATGTATAAAAGGATAATATAAGAAGTTGAGGAAATTGCCATGGATGACATTGGAAGAACTTGATTGAAAGTATGAAGGTCCATAATGTAATAATGGTTGGACTTAACAAATGTGAGGTGAGAAAATATAACCGAGTGTGGTGTAGTAATGGTACTAATATGCTTCTATAATGTTGTGTAGCATTGAAATGTTGAAAATGTAGCCTAATTGTATGTGGATAATGATTCTGTGATGGCTAAGTGCCAGTATATGTATATGTATATATATGTTTTGTGAAGGCCGGGGTGCCTATATGTAAATCTGTGTTGTAATGAATTAGAAAATTCTTTGGTAAAAGAACAATGGTGTAAGTGAAATCCCCTATGATGGGAAATGTTTGAAGAGATTGTCTCTTTGGAGTGTCATTGGACGCTCAGTTTGGTATAGGATTCATGATGGAGTCCCGGTGTGCAAGTTATACCATGGCACACATGTTGATAATAATGTGACAATTAAGATTGTCCTGGGTTTCCCTTGTGGATTGAATCCAAAGAGGTGTTGCTCTTGGAAGTCCTAAGCGAGCACAGCTCGAAGTTGAAATGTATCTGGTGGTCCTGATGCGCTGAATGCATGGACTGTTAAATGAGGGCACTCTTGGTGTCATAGTGAAATATTGAGAGAAAAAGTGATGTTATTTTAATGAAGTGGATCTTCTACGGTGTTGAGCATAGTTGCTATGAGTCATAATGGACGACGGATTAGAATCGGGCACTATTAAGAATTGAAAATTATGTGCCAGAGTATGAGAAAGATGTTGGAATCATGTGGTGATGATTGTGTTATGGACTAAGACTAATGAATAGTCAAGTGAAATGAGTAGACTGTTGAGAAAAGAACCATATTGGAAAGCTATAGTGGATGGTGCAAAAGTAAGATATAACTAGTATACCATTATGTACCTATATAAGACTCTGTTTGCCGTTATATACGGATTTGATGTGAATGTGTTTATCCTTGTGTGGCTTATATGCCCGGAGTATATGGCTATCTCCGTATGGATTATGTTCCCGGAGATTATTATTATCTTGTATAAGTAATGTGGTGTGAGGTAGTGCCTTGTGTTAGTGGGACTGTTAGTACAGCCGTTGGCATGTTACCTCTTCTTGCGTGAATTATAAGGACAAATTCTCTGATTGGTGGGGCATTGCACCTGGGGCCCTTAGGACAGCAAGAGCTCGAGGGGTTAAACCTAAGGATGTTTTTACCCATTGCATTAGAGGATTGTATCTTGTGAGGAACGCAAGAGGTGAATTTGGATAACTTTAAGTGAACAGTAATATGTCAAGTAGTATGCAATATGTGAGGTACCATGAGATGGTAGAGGAATTATGAAATTGAGCACTCGGAGATGTGCATGAGTGTATACCAAGTGTGGTAGTATGGACTTGTGGTTTTGTGGAAATTGTGAAATGAATTATTGGATTATCACCCTATGTGAAGGGAATGGAAAATTGATTAGTGCTGATGGATTGAGTCAAAGTCTTCTGGGAAGGCTTGTGATGGCGATATGTTAATCTAAGTTGGTGGTGAATGGTTTTTAATAATTGATTAATTGTGATTTAGTTAAGTAAGGAGGTGTGGTACTAGCTGTTAAATAGAATGGTATTTGGTGAAATAAAAGGTTGATATCTCTGCCCTGGTGGTAGAGTTACTGATGGAGTTGTATAGATGCCGATGATAGTGAGAGGTGTGTTGAAAATACACAATGTTGATGTTGTTCTTGGCTAGGTACCAAGATATATGATTGAGTGTGCTAGTAGTACTTTGAATAGTCCGAGAGACTTGTATACCAGCCGATATGAAATTATGAAAGTAATGACAGTGATGGATTTAGTTCCTTGTGGCATGATAAATAGGCTTTGAAAATCCCTATATGATGGGACAGGTATGAGAGAGAGATGATATGTGACCTTGGAATGATACATACTGGTTGAATGAAATGATGATGAAGGTGATGTGCATAGAATGAAACACATGTGGAATTGATAACATGAGCATGGAACGGTAACTAAAGAAAAATTGTTAGTTGAAATCTTGGGCATGTTGCCTTTAAGGTGAGAAAACAATGTAAGTATGAGATAACAGATAGAAATTCATGAGTGGATTCGTGATTGAAGGCTTTGAAATGGCCAATGTAAGGTATAAGTTGTAATGTGTGGTTCATTGGGTACCAGTTAAATGTCTTGAGAAAGAGATTCGCCATTGTGTTTTAGTGAAAGTGGTAAACTTGTAAGGTTAGATTGACGGTTGAGCGCAGAGAAGGTGCTTGTTAAAGATAAAGTGCAGAGGTGAAATTGCACGTTGTGGGTTGAGAACATGAGAAAAGAAAAATGTGTATATACGAGTTGTGGCTAAGTGCCAAAAATGGGGATTGTTCCCTCAGGAAATAAAAGTATAGTGAGCGTGAACTAGATGATTACTCGGTGAAGTGCACTGAGGGGCCGTGAGATTCCATAACAGTGTTTAATGTGGAATAAGAAATGTGGAAAAAATTGATGACGAGAGTTAATACTCCGTAGAAATAAAAATCAAAGAAGGATAATTGTGGCTGTAATGTGTCAGAAAGTAATAGTTGCCTGTGTGGCACAGATTGAACAGAATGTGGTATGATCCTATGGGCATAGTTGTTGATATGTTAACTAGGTAGGAGAACCCGCCAAGAGAAATATGGACTATATATGTTGGGTAGCCTGACTTGTGATAAGCAATTGGCTTGGTAAAGCAGAGAAAGTGCACAACTGCGTGGTGCGCTCCGGTTGTTCACATGTGGTGTCACCGGTTGAGATTGAAATTGGGGAGGACTTGAAGTCTCCCATTGGGCCTTTGAAATGCTGGGCCATTGTGAAAGATGTGGCTGGAAAGCCAGAGAGTTGTAATGTAAGTATTTAGTTTGAAGTCCGCACACTTGATGAAGCTTCTTGGGGACGGGGGACTGAGATTCTCCGGCTGTATCCCGAGTTAGCATATGTGTATAGTTGATTTTGCGGACAAAATTCCAAAAAGGTGGGGTGAATATAACACCTCGTAAATTCAAATGTGAATTTATATGATATAATGTGGGTTAAAAGGGAAGGATTAGTGAAAACCCTGAAATTGGGGTCAAAATGTGGACCAAGGGCAAAATGGTAAATTGCCAAAAACGTAAACTGAGGCATGAAAAATGGAGTTAGGGATCTCAAATGATAAAAATAATGCCGGATATGGATCCAGGATGAAAAATTGAGTGAATAGCCAAGTTTTGAAAATTTTGATGAATAGTGACTTTTTAAGTGTAAAATACTGCGGTATGAGTGTACCGATAAGTGTGAAATTTTTATCAATATTTTTAGGAAATTAAAATATGTCATGGACCAGAAAAATATGTAGATTAAGAATTTATGATCAGAATTTTTACCGGGATTAAAGTTAAATCACGTGTGGGACCCGCGTGACCGAAGTCACTTAGCTTCCCACACCCTCCCACGCCTTCTCCTTCCTTTTTTTTTTCTTTCCTTCCCGTGGAACTGTCCATTTTCAATGAACCATGACCCATTTCCTCTCATCTTCACCATTTGAGCTTTTCTCCACCAAATCACTTGGTTTTGGTGTTGAAATTTATTGTAAACCACCTTTTAAAGCAATTGGTGATACTCCCAAGCCTTGAAATCATCTCCTTGGTGCGTTTAGGAGCAAACTCAGATTCGAATTTTTGGGTTTCATGGGGTTTTTGGAGTTTTTTGGATCTTCCTTTGCTTTGTGAAGCCTTGGTGGAGTGTCTACCATAGATTGTGAGTATATTTGTAGTGTTTTTACGGTTGATTTTGTAGATCTAGAAATTTATGCACTAAGTCTTTAATCTTAGATCTGTGATGATAGAGAGCCCAAATGGAAAAATGCTATTAGATGAAAATGCCTTAGAATGATGCTTGTAAGCTAGAAATGCTATGATAAATTATGGTGAAAAAGTGAGATTTTAACTTAGAAAAAATTTGGGAAATTTCATGAAATTTGAGGTTTTGTATAATGTGGAAAATTGTTGATCATGATGTTGATCATTGTAGGGTGCCTCACACGGACGTGATTGTGGAAGATTGATTTGGAGCGTACGTGTGGAACGGAATTGTTAGTGTTGAGGTAAACCTTTGGAACTGGGGTTTAGTCCCTTGTGTGCTCCACCACACCAAGTGGATGGTTGTGGTTGGATTTTGTGTCATTGGACATTGTGTGATTATGTGTTGTCATGCTTTATTGCTTGATATGTGTGAAATTGTTTGGTCACTGGCCAGTTGACGTGTGTTGGTTTGGACATCCGCTGGATAATTCCGCTGGGAATTCCAGTTGGGTTTTGTCGTGGGGTCGACTCTGGGAGAGACACCAGGATGATCCAAACGTGGGACTTCCGCTGGATAGGGCTCATGAGGAGTTCCAGTTGGGTTTTGCCATGGAGTCTTCTCAACCATGGGAGAGGCGCCAGGAAGGTCTCGGGAGTTATATGATGGAGTCCTTGAACGTAAATCCAATTGTGAATGTTCTCGGTTTGTCTCCAGTTGTTTGTGATATTGTATGTTATGCATTTTACATAAATGTCATGGTTGCACATTGAGTGAGCCATGGGGTGGAGAAGCCTCCAGGGCCCTTGGTTTAATGAGATATATTTGTATATATCACCCCGTGTTTGGGGGACCACATTTCAGGGCATTATGAGCCGGGAGGAGCTTCGGGCAAGAAGCCCACTTAGTGGACAGCGGATTGCATGTGGTGCAGTGAGCTTGCATGATATTTTGGAGGAGACTTTGGAGTGCACATAGCATGCCATTTAGTATTTTGAGACTTAGGTCATGAACATATTGCATGATGTGATTTTCATGCTTTTGCAGTGTTCATGATTATGTTCTAAGTCTTGTTTATTACTGTATATTTTGATTGAGCATGGGACTTGTCCATTGCCACTTTTCTTGTATTTGAGGCCGTGATACATTATGTTGTAAAATGGCCATGAACTTTAGTACTTTGTAATTGATGCATTCTTGAATGAAAATGCATGATGGAAAGGCTTTAGGCCTATTGTAAGTTTATGATTACCCGTATTATGTATTATGCATGAAATTGTTATGTTTTAAGTGTATATTGGATTGGATTGTAAGTGCCCCAAGCCGTTGTTGGACCTTGTGTGTGCCACCCATTGGATTTTGCTGGATTTCAGGTGTATTAGTGGTGTTAAACAGGTTATGCAAATTTGGGGATTTTAGGAAATACAAAGGAAACTCTGGCGAATTTTCTGTAGAATTGGCAGTTTTTGGGTGAACTTTGGAAGAGCGTATCTCTCTCCATAGTGGTCCGATTGGGACGTGCCATACGCCATTTTGAAGCTTAAGATGTCCCCTACGTCGTGTCAACAGCCTAGGATCATTGGTGGTGTGCGCAGCCCATGGGGGCTGTTGTCACACACTGCCCTGTTCTGTCCTGTTTTAGCTGGCAGATTTGAGGTAGTTTTGAGAAATTAATTCCCGCTTCGTTACTTGGTCAAATTAAGCATACGATATATCAAATCAAAGTTTGAGATGTCTAGTTTATGGTATAAAAATTTGATAGCCATTGGTTGGGCGGTTAGGTACAGTTTATTCCATGAAGATTGTAGGTTTTAGGCTGTTTTGGAGTTGGTAGACAATGTTGTTTGTCCAACTTCAAACGGCGATAACCGGAGCTCACGAGCTCGGAATCGAGTGTGTGATAGCTTGTTAGAAAGGTAATTGAATAAGGAAAAAAGATAACTTGGAGTTTAAGTTTGGATTTTTATTTTGTGTTTGTAGAAAAACAAATTAGCAAGTCCGGTTAAGTGGTAAAAACGTAAAAATGAGGAATTGGCTAAGTGGGTTTATGGGAACCCCTTTGTATCTTGTAGGTAATAAAATAAAGTGTATAAATATTTAAGAAATTCTTCCGCTAGTGTTTCAGTTACGGTCACAGCTTTTTTATTATTACGCTTTTTATACTTTTACTGTTCGCGTAATAATCGGAAAAAGTTTATTCTCATTTTTATAAATGAACTGCTGTGATTGTAACTGCGCTTAATATCATAATTAATGTTAACAATACCGGTACGTAACGGGCTGTTACAATTGACATTAGCATTTTGATAGATCCAATATGTCTGCAAATCCCAACAAAGCATCACTGGCTACTCGATCACGTCGGAGCAAAGTCTTACACTATCACCTCACTTTATTTTATTCAAATAAAAGAGTTACTACAATATAAAAAATGGCATAAAGCCATAAGAAATATCAAAAGGGAGAAACCTACGTTGAAAACCCCGCCCCCACCTGGCCTCGTTAAAACCTTTTCCGAGTAAAAACCCATCTAGGGAAAATATTAGAAAGGAAAAGGAGTACCAAGGATACAAACTGCATGAGATGCATTACAACTTATAGGAGGAACGTCTGCTGTAAGGATGTGAGCCTATATAGGTAGTGAGTGGTCGATTATCTTAAGCACAGTAATTTCCATCTTCTAGCGGATTTATGCTGACAAGAGAACAATTGGGCTTGTACTCCATCTTGGCACTTTATCCCGTTCGCCACCTGCCACTAATAGGAAAAGAAAATTATCGTGTGTTCCAAATACGCTCTTAAGCTATATACTACAAAAGAAAATGAAAAAAAATATGTTCTTAGGCTTCAATCTATACATTAGAGAAAATGTACTTATGGTTTCATAACAAAAAAATATTTTAGAGTATTATAGAAATGTATCAAAATGAAAGGAAATATTTTTAATGCATTTAAAAGACTTACCCCTCAGAAAAATAAGGATCGATGTGGCCAGTTAACAGTGTCAATTTCTCCTGCAGCATTTTCACTGTGCCAAGCAACAACAATCAAATAATTTTGACATATAATCTTGCAAGAAAAAGTGAGTATATTTATGTTGAATACTAAATAGATAACGTATAAATGAAAAAGGAAACTTCAATGAATAAAATCATTCAGAAGCTGAAATGAGTATTATTCCCACAATAATGTGCTAACCTTGTCGAGAAGTATGTGAGATGCAATAATATTTAACATCATATCTTGCTTCTCCTGATCATGAATGAATTTTGGGAGCTTTGCAGGTTCTTGAATAACATCTACTCTCTGAAGCCAATTTATGCTATCTATCTCAACAAAAAAATCGTATCATGAGTTGATAGGAAGAGAATTAGGGGAAAATTGTGAAATATAAGAAAATTGGATCCACTGGACCTTGATAAGTTGATTGGACTCTCTTGAGCACACCAAGCTTCCTTCCAGGCAAGATTTTTTGCACGCATCTCAACAAAATGACCTGGCAAATAAGCCTTCCTCTCTTCTTTTCGTTGGGCTATAGCAACATACAAAGGCTTTTGTCCAATAAACTTGTGACTCATTTCTTTTAAGGCTTTACTTGCTTCCTCCCGAGTAGAAAATGCCACAAAACCATATCCCTTGCTATGCCCATGTGCATCTCGCATCACCTTACAAGATGTTATAGTTCCAAACTTAGAAAATACTTCTCTCAGCTTTTCATCATCTACATTATCTTCAAGAAATTTCAAGTACAAATTACTTCCTTGTAATTTTTTATACGTGTTAATTTTGACTTTCAACTCAGTTTCTCTTTCGGCTTTCCTTTGAGCTCTCCCCACAAATAAAACCTTGTTATCCGTGACTGTTGTAAGAACCCGCACCGCTAATTAAGGTAATTAGCGAATTAATTATAATAATTAGGAAATGAGGAAAATAATTGACCTTAATAATTATTATTGGGCTTAAATAATTATACTGAGTGAGTAAAAATGCTGAAAGTCGCTTTTCGGAAGAAAAGCGCAGATACCGGTTCTGCTACTCGGTATAAATGCGTACCGGAAAAGTATCCCGGAAAATTATAACGAATGCATGATAATTACTAGAATATTATGTAGGACTTGTAAAACAAGTTTCAAGCCAAAATAACGTAATCTGATGCCAGAACTGATATTGGCTATGGAAAAGCGCATACCGGAAAGGTGCTCCGAAAAATAAAATAAAAATATGACAAATCTTAGAAAAATGTGTAGGTCTAGATTCCAAAGTTTGGGATCAAGATCTTTTACTTTGCTATTAAGGCTAATACTGCGCATAAGTGGCCTTGTGCCTATAAATAGACACATTAAGGGCACAAAACCCTAGGCACACTCATTTTGTACGTGGGAGGCTGCTGTTTTCTGAGAGTGAGCACTGTTCCATTGCCTTCCTCATTCCCCTTCATCATTTCTTGAACCTTAAGGCCCTCTTCCTTCACTCCTCTTCTCCTAAACACTTGAGAGCATGCAAGGTGAGGAAGTGTGAGTGTGAACTTCTGAGTTTCCAGCCTCTGTGTGTTGGTGTGGTTGCTGGCCTTGGGTGGTTTGAGGGTTGGAAGCCATAGTTGTGGCATTTTGAGGTCCAAGTAGTGATCTTTGTGTAGAAAGCACCAACCTTGTGAAGGCATTTTCGTTTAGTGTTAAGTCTGAACCTTGGGAGCTGGTTGTGAGCTCCAAGAGCACCTCCATTTTCTGTTTTAAGCTTGGGGTAAGTTTCCTCACCTTTGATCTTAAGTTTAATGCTTAAAGTTGATGTCTTGGCCATGTTTAATGAGTAAACAAGAGGGTATAATGAGTATGAACCTAAAATAGATTAAAGATGCATGCTTTAACGTGTACATGTGTTAAAAGTTGGATCTTTGGGTTGGATATTCACGAAATGCAGAAACTGCATTCTGTCGTGAGATATCCGGATATTTGTCGAACGGATATCCGGATATCAGTATCCGGATATGATATCCGGATATGCATATCCGGATATGGTATCCGGATATCCATATTCGGATGTGGGATCTAGGTATCCGGATATGGCATATCCGGATATGTCCAGTGTGATATCCGGATATGGCATATCCGGATATGTCCCTTGAGATATCCGGATATCCTGGGTTTGCGCAGACAGTAGCCGTGCTGTGTGAACAGTGAGCTATTGGGGGTTTGTGGACCCTAGATTAAGGAAGTTTAACTTCTGTAATTAATGAACTAAGTCAGAATCATGTGATTAAGGGCTTATGGCTTTGTTGGAAGCCTTAAGACGTAAAACGTAAAGGAAAGGCGTAGTCTTTAAGTTGGATGCTTGTGATGCATAAATATTGATGTATTATTGGTCCATATCAGATTGTGATACTGCTGTGTTTGGACGTAAGAGTGGTTGGACTCTTGGCTTGGATAGCTAGCTTGCAAGGCAAGCTTTCGTGTCCTCGGTTTAGCCATTTTGTGGTTCCACCATGTCCCATGGGGATGTGGTTTATGCATGCTGTGTTACATGCTTTGATGTTTTGGAAATGCTGTTGAGCTATTATATGCAATGTGCTTTTATGATATGCATGTGGTGTCCACCTATACGGTAAGCCTGAGTATGTAGTACATACAAGATGGTGAGGCTGTGGGTGAGGTGCAAGCGGTGTTCCTTGTACTCATGTAGGTATAGACGTATTCCTACATTTCTCTGGCCAGTAGATTTGATAAACACACATGGCATGATTAATTGCTGCATCGCATAGTTTTGGAACTTATATTGTAAATACTGTTTTTGAACTTATATTACACATGTAAGTGAGCTTGGGGTGGAAGATCCTTGAGGACCCCTTTTCTTACTGAGATTTCTTGTTTAGAGATCTCACCCCACGTTTGGGGACGCTTATTTCAGGTTCAGGTAATGTTGAGGGCTCAGGTGGCAGGAGGCCAGAGCTGAGCTAGACTATCTGTATTTTGTTGATATGATGGATGCTGTTTATTTGACGGTTGTTTATGTTTTCTGTTAAGTTTATGTTGAGACTGTTATTGGGCATTGTTGCCTTATTTGGTGAGCATGGGGTTTGTCCATGCCACATGGTTGTGTTATTGTCTTTTTATTTAAGTTGTAATTAAAGTATCAGGATTCTGACCCAGGCTATGTGTTGTAGTCCTGTGGTTTTAGATACTCACTGGTTATTTATATATGAGGTATTTCAGTTAGTTGTCTTGCAATTCACATACAGGCAGTATTTTATGAAATTGATTAAGTAATCAAGTTGGTTAAGTTTAATGACGTCATAATTGAATTAAAGAAAAAGTTATTCCGCATTTTAATTAAGCGTGGCTTAATACGATAGTGTGTTAACAATCCGGGTTAACACGGGCTGTTACAACTGTAGTTCCATTTAACATCTCAACTGCTGCTGCTGCTGAATTTGGACTTTGGAAATTTACAAAACCAAAACACCTAGACTTCCCATTCACATCCTTTATTATAGTTGCACTAGTGATTGTACCATAAGGGCCAAATAATTTTTTCAGATCCTCATCCATATATGTTTCCGAGAAATTTTTCACATAAACATTAGTGAAATTTGGTAATCCATTTTCACGAGATCTTTCCTCTAGCCAAACAATATGTGGAACATAAACTTGAGTGATTGTATGTCAAAAAGAACGTTAGGTGTATTAGTGGAAGCATTCCTCATAATTTTTTTTTATATTTTTTAAAAACATTTTAAGTGGAAGAATACAATCCAATAAACAAAAATATTACAATAAGCAACACAGGCTGAGAGTACAAAATCATACAACAATATCAATTGAGAGCTAATTTTTCAATATAGCCTGAGAGTACAAAATCATACAACAAAATCATACAAAATCATAAAATTCATAATTGATAGATTTTAACACAAGTCAATTTTTATCACCAAAAATTGTGCACATAATGTAATAAATTAGTCCTGAGCAATAACAAAAATAATTAAATATCATAAACTCCCCTTTGGACTGAATATATAATATATAATTATTTTTCATCGCATGAAGATTCAACAACGGAGAGAATTATATATAATTGTCTAGAATTTATTCCCTTTGGGCAGATAAATTTTATAAATTATATGTCTCCTTAATTCCAACATAAAAGCATCATACGTAATTTTCAAAAAAATTATCGCCTTTGGGCAGATAAATAATTTTCATGTACATATCTCATCAATAATATTCATCTTCATGTAATTTATTTTTATATATTAAAAATCCCCTTTGGGCAGGTTATTAACATATAATAATTATTAAACAACAATAACAACTCACAAACCAAACATTCTCAAACAACATGAAACACTTTTTCAGCATGTGTTTCTAAAAATGATTGCATTTATCAATTAAGAAGAATTTCACCCATTACCAATCACAAAGTCCGAGTTTCCTATACGAGTGGTCTTATCTGAAATATATCAAATTCTGAATTTATTATATACAAGTTGTCTTATCTAGCCTTATCTATATAAGACCAAAATTTCAAAAAATTACGCCAAAAAAAATGCTACAAAATTGGAATAAACAACCAGAATATATGCTTTTAGATATCAAGGACTTAACAGTCCCAAACAAACAGTATATTGAATAAAAATTGTAACAAACAAAGGGTGACAACAAAACTTCCGTAACAAATAGATAAGATTCTTTATTTCTTTTATTTAAAAGAAAATCTTAACAAACAGTATAACAACGAAACTGACGAGAGTCAAAATTAAATAAGAGATAAAAAAAAACTTTGACTTATTCAATCATTTTAAAGAAAAACATTGCTAGCAGTTACACTATAATTATTGCACCATTCACAAAACTCACTATTCACAAAAAAAGTAAAGCAATAGCATGTTTATTAGTTAGCACGTTTTACGGAAACAATTAAATTCCAACAATTTTTTTATTTTTCTCTCAAAAGTAGCATGTGAACTTACTACATCAAATTTAGCATAAAAAGACTACAAATAGGATTAAAAAAAACAAGGCAAACCCAACTGCACAAAAGCTCTCTGGCTCTGCTAGAAGTGAGACTTTCTCGTCACACACAAAAAAAACAACAACCTTACTACAGCTTGAAGGCTTGCCTTGCCATCATAATAAAACTACAAATAGGATAAGAAATATATTTTTTCCCTACTGTTTACATCAACCCTTATGATAAGCACAGATAAAACTCTAACTGAATATTCCAAAACAACAAAAACAAAGTGTGTTTCTTAATTTGATGTATTTCTTGTATTGCTATAAAGTCAGCCACGTTATTAAAAAATCCAAAGGAAAACATATATATATACATACATATATATATATATATAAACATAAAATTCAAAATATGTTGACTGGTTTTTAAAGTTGATTACCTTGACTTAAAATAAATCGCAAGTCAAATCATCATTACCAAATAATACACCGACAGAGTAAATGTTGAAATTAAAATAATAAATATGCACATTAAAGATTTCGAGTAAATACACATATGGAGCAACCAACTCCATACAAAATTCAAATAATATACGTATAATTCTTGCATAAAAACTTCACGTTTGACCTTAATTGTCATAATCTCCATGCACGTAACCGGGACCACTTATATTTATTTAAAAATAACTAAATAATAATAATTTATAATTGTCACCCTTAAAATCCGTGCAACTAAAAGAAACAACCTAGCTTGCAAACACATTTGAATTAAGTGGAAGCAAAAGTTAAAATTTTATTTTATTTTTGATTAAAAAATAAAATTCACAAACAGTAAAAATCTATATATCACGGGAAGATTTAGATATATCCTAAAATATATATTTAAACAGTATATCCTAAAATACATATATATTCAAACTACGTTTGCAAATATATATTTTAGTTAATATAACAAACAAACAGATTGTATCAATCTTGTTGATATAACTAACAAACAAACAAACATTAATCGTGCCTTGAAAATCGGAACAAATAAAAAAAAAGAACAGTAATGGCAAACGAAACAAACAGATTGTATCAATTTTTTTTTTCCTTGCCTAAACACAAAGTCACGACCTAAGGGAAGCATTTCTATAGGTAGAAATTATAGATATCAGCTTGTGAGAAAATAGTTGTTACATGCCGATTCAAATAACACATATAGTTTCTTAACATTTCGCTGAAAACCAACTCGCCAATTTCACTGCTACTAGCCTCTTTCAAAAAATTAAAAATTGAGAGGGATACCTTGTTATGTTGGTGTGCTCAACACCACAAAGTAATTTGGTACCAAGGACTTAGACTAAGTGGGAGTAATATTGGTGTCAATCAAATCATTTTAAGTTGATCTACAAAACCCTTGACGTGATTTTATATTTGCAAACATCGATTGAAGTACACTTGGGAAAAATCAAAACTTTCAACGAAAACACATATATAATACATGTTTGGAAAGCTCTTGACATCTAGAACAAAAGCACACACGCTAAAATAAAAAGGACTTTTTTAAAAGTGAATACATACGGGCCCTTATTACTACCTCGAAGAGAGAAGCCAAAACGCAGATAGGCTAGAATAAACAAAAATGTACCTGAGAATATGAAGCTGGAGAGAGATTTGAGATGCAAACTTGTGTTTGAAATCCGCCTATCATTCAAATGTATGCTCTATCAACTTTCGATGGTAGGATAGTGGCCTACCATGGTGGTGACGGGTGACGGAGAATTAGGGTTCGATTCCGGAGAGGGAGCCTGACAAACGGCTACCACATCCAAGGAAGGCAGCAGGCGCACAAATTTCCCAATCCTGACACGGGGTGGTAGTGACAATAAATAACAATACCGGGCTCATTGAGTCTGGTAATTGGAATGAGTACAATCTAAATTGCTTAACGAAGATCCATTGGAGGGCAAGTCTGGTCCCAGCAGCCCCGGTAATTCCAGCTCCAGTAGTGTATATTTAAGTTGTTGCAGTTAAAAAGCTCGTAGTTGGACTACCGCGGCTAGCCCATGGTGCACCACGACTCATTCTGGTGCACCGCGGCTCATTCTGGTGCACCGCGGCTAGCCCATGGTGCACCACGGCTCATTTATCAGTCCTTAGTTGCATACAAGGCAAGGTTCCTATAGGTTAGGGGGAGCATGCATATTCAGATCAATGAAAAAATTCTCCATGAAATCCAAATGAACTTGGAGGGGATGTTGGATATATTTAAGTATGGACGCCTGCAAAAAAAGCAACTCAAAATTCGATGTTGGGGTATGTTTTTCCATTTTTTCAGATTTTTTCAATTTTCGCTTATTCAAGGACTGATAAAAAATGTTTCGGGCAACGAAAAAGTGGTCTAAACGATGGAATTTGGCAAAAATAGGGAGGGGGTAACGATTCTCTGGTTAGTTTTGATCGGATGGCCACCCTCTACAAACTGGGCCTTCTTCCTCCTCGCAAAAAAGGAGTCTACTTGTGCAAAATTGGTGCACGACGGCTCATTCTGCTGCACTGTGGCTCATTTTTGTGCACCTCGGCTAGCCCATGGTGCCCCACGGCTCATTCTGGGGCACCGCGGCTATCCCAGGGTGCACCACGGCTCATTCTGGTGCATCGTGGCTAGCCAGTAGTCCACCACGCCTCGTTTTTGTGCACCGCGGCTAGCCCATGGTGCACCCCATCTCATTCTAGTGCACTGCGGCTCTTTCTGGTGCACCCGATTATAGACTACACTAAAAATTGACCAAAATAAATGCAGAAACACTATCAAATGAGTTTGAGGAACTCAAAAATCGTGGGAGCACCACACACAAACTCATGGCTGATCAAAATTCGATGCCTGGGTACGATTTTCCATTTTTTCGGATTTTCTCAAATTACTCTTCTTGAAAAATTAATATTAAATTTTAATTCCATGGAGAAAAATCATGAAACTTTGGGAACAGTAAGATATGGTTTTTCCAAGCATGTATGCAAAAAATCAGACCGAAATTCAATTTCTAGGTCCGAATTTGGACTTCTTCCTCTCGCAAACAAGGATTCTAGTTGTGCAAAACTGGCATCTGCATATAAGGCTATTATATGGGGGGAGGAGGCATAGGCTCCAAAAATTCATTAAAAAATAATCCTTCCATGAAATCCAATGAAACTTGGAGGGGATGTTGGATATATTTAAGAATGGATACTTGCAAAAAACCATATCAAAATTCGATGCCTAGGTACGATTTTCCATTTTTTTGGATTTTCTCAAATCATGCCTCTTGAAAAATTAATATTAAATTAATCCCATCTAGAAAAATCATGAGACTTTGGGACTAGTAAGATATGGTTTTTACAAGAATGCATGCAAAAAATTACACCAAAATTTAATTTCTAGGTCCGAATTTGAACTTCTTCCTCCTCAGAAAAAAGGTATCTACTTGTGCAAAACTGGCAACTGCATATAAGGCTATTATACGGGGAAGCAGCTGCCTACCTTCCCACGCCTAAGGTGGGCTGTGTAGGGGCACCATAGGGGCTCTCCCTAGAGCTCGTGTAAAAGCCTTCCCAAGCTTGTGGGGCCTAGGTATTGTGTACACCTCCGAGGGAGGTGGGTTAGGCCTTTGACGCCTGCTAGGAGCAGCGTCGTGCGCACCAATGTCCCGTTGTGTTGAGGTTGAGTTCCCACGACAATGTGGCGTGGCTCGTTCAGCCATCGATGACGCAAGAGCAATGGATCCCGGGGCATCCCACGTGGGTGCTTGATTCCTTTCGCATCCACAATCGAACGTCGCCCATTCGGTGCTTCCCTCTCGATTCCTGATGCCATGCGGACACAATTGCGATGACTGGCGAGTTGGCAGAGTGGGACGTGTTTCAGGGGAATTCCTTCTCAATGCGCTCGGGCCCATGTCCCGTTGCATTGAGGTCGAATTCCCATAACAACTTGACGATGATTTAGCGTCGTTGATGCATGCGTGGCGGTGCGTTTTGGGGACTTACCCCGATCCCGGCTGTTATTGCCTTACGTGCATCGTTGATCTTGTGGAGGCACCCGGATGAATTACGACTGAACAAGTTGTGAAAGGAATTGACGGCGGCGAGGGCTGGTTCTTGATGGTATCGATCATGCCTAGCGAGATGGACATGGCGCTACCGGATGCTTCCATCGCGCGCATGCCGTAGGGAATGTGGGTTGTGGTACGTTTTGTGTTGTTGGGTCGCACTGAATGCGAGGGCGTGTGAGTGGTGGTTTGGTTGATTGTGTAAGTATGAATGGTTCTGGATGGCAGCGAGCGCCTCACGGCATGCTCCGACACCGCGCGTTCTTTGCGTTGGCCTGTGGGCACCCCATTCACACATTTAAAATAAAAAATGAACATTTAAGATTTATCCCAACAAAACTCCCCCATAAATTTTAAATTCTTCTTTCTTTCTTTGCGTTGCTTCTTCTTTTCTTCAACTTTCTGATCGCTCTTGTTTTCTTCAATATTGATCACTGACAAAAAAAATCTAACACCTTCTAATTTAATTAACTCCATCAAGCATCTCAGATTCCACGCTTCTCGTTCCTTTGCTGGCTTCTCAAGCTCCTTCGACATCTCCTCTTCTTCCTTATCCTCTCTATCCGGCTTCTAAATTGACTCGCCGCTCTTAGCATCTTCGATCTCGGTTCCCATAGCCGCAGTGGGTCATCGCATAATTGGTCATCGCGCTTGGTTGAAAAACTAGTGGCGCGAAGCTACCGAGCATTGGATTATGACTGAATGCCTCTAAGTCAGAATCCGAGCTAGAAGCGATGCGTGCGCTCGGTGCCCTCAATAAGATATGGTTTTTCCAAGCATGCATGCAAAAAAATCAGACCAAAATTCAATTTCTAGGTCCAAATTTGGACTTCTTCCTCCTCAGAAAAAAGGTATTTACTTGTGCAAAACTGGCAACTGCAAATAAGGCGATTATGGGGGGAGCAGCTGCCTGCCTTCCCACACCCGCGGTGGGCTGTGCACCTGGTGCCCAACGAGATGCCCCGGATGCTTGATTTAGTGCGCCATGATGTGCGTCTGGTGCACCTTATGCTTGACTCGGTGCTTGACGAGATGCGCCTGATGCTTGACCTGGTGCCGGACGAGATGCACCCGGTGCCTGACGCGGTGCACCCGTTGATAGACTACACTAAATATTGACCAAAACAAATGCAGAAACACTATCAAATGAGTTGGAGGAACTCAAAAATCATGGGAGCACCACACACAAAGTCTTGGCAGTTGCATGCATACAAGGCAAGTTTCCTACAGGTTAGGGGGGAGCAGGCATATTCAGGTCAATGTAAAAATTCTCCATGAAATCCAATGAAACTTGGAGGGGATGTTGGATATATTTAAGTATGGACGCCTGCAAAAAAGCAGCTCAAAATTCGATGTTGGGGTATGCTTTTCCATTTTTTCAGATTTTTTCAATTTTCGCTTGTTCAAGGACTGATAAAAAATATTTCGGGCAACGAAAAAGTGGTCTAAACGATGGAATTTGGCAAAAATAGGGTGGGGGTAACGATTCTCTGGTTAGTTTTGATCGGATGGCCACCCTCTACAAATTGGGCCTTCTTCCTCCTCGCAAAAAAGGAGTCTACTTGTGCAAAATTGGCAAAATGCATATAAGCCTATTATATGGGGGGAGGAGGCATAGGCTCCAAAAATTCATTAAAACCAATCCTTCTATGAAATCCAATGAAACTTGGAGAGGATGTTGGATATATTTAAGCATGGATGTTTACAAAAAATCAGATCAAAATTCGATGTCTAGGTACGATTTTCCATTTTTTCGGATTTTCTCAAATTACGCCTCTTGAAAAATTAATATTAAATTAATCCCATGGAGAAAAATCATGGGACTTTGGGAAGAGTAAGATATGGTTTTTCCAAGCATGCATGCAAAAAATCAGACCGAAATTCAATTTCTAGGTCCGAATTTGGACTTCTTCCTCCTCAGAAAAAAGGTATTTACTTGTGCAAAACTGGCAACTGCAAATAAGGCTATTATAGGGGGGAGCAGCTGCCTGCCTTCCCACACCCGCGGTGGGCTGTGCACCTGGTGCCCGACGAGATGCCCCGGATGCTTGACATGGTGCCCCATGAGGCGCGCCTGGTGCCTGACGTGGTGCCTCGACCGTCAGGCATGGTGCACCTTATGCTTGACTCGATGCCTGACGAGGTGCATGGAGTGGTGCACCAGGTGCCTGACGAGATGCGCCTGGTGCCGGACGAGGTGCACCCGGTGCCCTCGATGATAGACTACACTAAAAATTGACCAAAACAAATGCAGAAACACTATCAAATGAGTTGGAGGAACTCAAAAATCGTGGGAGCACCACACACAAAGTCTTGGCAGTTGCATGCATACAAGGCAAGGTTCCTACAGGTTAGGGGGAGCAGGCATATTCAGGTCAATGTAAAAATTCTCCATGAAATCCAATGAAACTTGGAGGGGATGTTGGATATATTTAAGTATGGACGCCTGCAAAAAAGCAGCTCAAAATTCGATGTTGGGGTATGCTTTTCCATTTTTTCAGATTTTTTCAATTTTCCCTTGTTCAAGGATTGATAAAAAATATTTCGGGCAACGAAAAAGTGGTCTAAACGATGGAATTTGGCAAAAATAGGGTGGGGGTAATGATTCTCTGGTTAGTTTTGATCGGATGGCCACCCTCTACAAATTGGGCCTTCTTCCTCCTCGCAAAAAAGGAGTCTACTTGTGCAAAATTGGCAAAATGCATATAAGCCTATTATATGGGGGGAGGAGGCATAGGCTCCAAAAATTCATTAAAACCAATCCTTCTATGAAATCCAATGAAACTTGGAGAGGATGTTGGATATATTTAAGCATGGATGTTTACAAAAAATCAGATCAAAATTCGATGTCTAGGTACGATTTTCCATTTTTTCGGATTTTCTCAAATTACGCCTTTGAAAAATTAATATTAAATTAATCCCATGGAGAAAAATCATGGGACTTTGGGAAGAGTAAGATATGGTTTTTCCAAGCATGCATGCAAAAAATCAGACCGAAATTCAATTTCTAGGTCCGAATTTGGACTTCTTCCTCCTCAGAAAAAAGGTATTTACTTGTGCAAAACTGGCAACTGCAAATAAGGCTATTATGGGGGGAGCAGCTGCCTGCCTTCCCACACCCGCGGTGGGCTGTGCACCTGGTGCCCAACGAGATGCCCCGGATGCTTGATTTAGTGCCCCATGATGTGCGTCTGGTGCACCTTATGCTTGACTCGGTGCTTGACGAGATGCGCCTGATGCTTGACCTGGTGCCGGACGAGGTGCACCCGGTGCCTGACGCGGTGCACCCGATGATAGACTACACTAAATATTGACCAAAACAAATGCAGAAACACTATCAAATGAGTTGGAGGAACTCAAAAATCGTGGGAGCACCACACACAAAGTCTTGGCAGTTGCATGCATACAAGGCAAGTTTCCTACAGGTTAGGGGGAGCAGGCATATTCAGGTCAATGTAAAAATTCTCCATGAAATCCAATGAAACTTGGAGGGGATGTTGGATATATTTAAGTATGAACGCCTGCAAAAAAGCAGCTCAAAATTCGATGTTGGGGTATGCTTTTCCATTTTTTCAGATTTTTTCAATTTTCGCTTGTTCAAGGATTGATAAAAAATATTTCGGGCAACGAAAAAGTGGTCTAAACGATGGAATTTGGCAAAAATAGGGTGGGGGTAACGATTCTCTGGTTAGTTTTGATCGGATGGCCACCCTCTACAAATTGGGCCTTCTTCCTCCTCGCAAAAAAGGAGTCTACTTGTGCAAAATTGGCAAAATGCATATAAGCCTATTATATGGGGGGAGGAGGCATAGGCTCCAAAAATTCATTAAAACCAATCCTTCTATGAAATCCAATGAAACTTGGAGAGGATGTTGGATATATTTAAGCATGGATGTTTACAAAAAATCAGATCAAAATTCGATGT
The DNA here is from genome assembly GCA_032173675.1 of Gastrolobium villosum. Taxonomy (NCBI): domain Eukaryota; kingdom Viridiplantae; phylum Streptophyta; class Magnoliopsida; order Fabales; family Fabaceae; genus Gastrolobium; species Gastrolobium villosum. The sequence goes on from JAVKPL010009127.1 coordinate 44,392, forward strand.
CTAGGTACGATTTTCCATTTTTTCGGATTTTCTCAAATTACGCCTCTTGAAAAATTAATATTAAATTAATCCCATGGAGAAAAATCATGGGACTTTGGGAAGAGTAAGATATGGTTTTTCCAAGCATGCATGCAAAAAATCAGACCGAAATTCAATTTCTAGGTCCGAATTTGGACTTCTTCCTCCTCAGAAAAAAGGTATTTACTTGTGCAAAACTGGCAACTGCAAATAAGGCTATTATGGGGGGAGCAGCTGCCTGCCTTCCCACACCCGCGGTGGGCTGTGCACCTGGTGCCCAACGAGATGCCCCGGATGATTGATTTAGTGCCCCATGATGTGCGTCTGGTGCACCTTATGCTTGACTCGGTGCTTGACGAGATGCGCCTGATGCTTGACCTGGTGCCGGACGAGGTGCACCCGGTGCCTGACGCGGTGCACCCGATGATAGACTACACTAAATATTGACCAAAACAAATGCAGAAACACTATCAAATGAGTTGGAGGAACTCAAAAATCGTGGGAGCACCACACACAAAGTCTTGGCAGTTGCATGCATACAAGGCAAGTTTCCTACAGGTTAGGGGGGAGCAGGCATATTCAGGTCAATGTAAAAATTCTCCATGAAATCCAATGAAACTTGGAGGGGATGTTGGATATATTTAAGTATGGACGCCTGCAAAAAAGCAGCTCAAAATTCGATGTTGGGGTATGCTTTTCCATTTTTTCAGATTTTTTCAATTTTCGCTTGTTCAAGGATTGATAAAAAATATTTCGGGCAACGAAAAAGTGGTCTAAACGATGGAATTTGGCAAAAATAGGGTGGGGGTAATGATTCTCTGGTTAGTTTTGATCGGATGGCCACCCTCTACAAATTGGGCCTTCTTCCTCCTCGCAAAAAAGGAGTCTACTTGTGCAAAATTGGCAAAATGCATATAAGCCTATTATATGGGGGGAGGAGGCATAGGCTCCAAAAATTCATTAAAACCAATCCTTCTATGAAATCCAATGAAACTTGGAGAGGATGTTGGATATATTTAAGCATGGATGTTTACAAAAAATCAGATCAAAATTCGATGTCTAGGTACGATTTTCCATTTTTTCGGATTTTCTCAAATTACGCCTTTTGAAAAATTAATATTAAATTAATCCCATGGAGAAAAATCATGGGACTTTGGGAAGAGTAAGATATGGTTTTTCCAAGCATGCATGCAAAAAATCAGACCGAAATTCAATTTCTAGGTCCGAATTTGGACTTCTTCCTCCTCAGAAAAAAGGTATTTACTTGTGCAAAACTGGCAACTGCAAATAAGGCTATTATGGGGGGAGCAGCTGCCTGCCTTCCCACACCCGCGGTGGGCTGTGCACCTGGTGCCCAACGAGATGCCCCGGATGATTGATTTAGTGCCCCATGATGTGCGTCTGGTGCACCTTATGCTTGACTCGGTGCTTGACGAGATGCGCCTGATGCTTGACCTGGTGCCGGACGAGGTGCACCCGGTGCCTGACGCGGTGCACCCGATGATAGACTACACTAAATATTGACCAAAACAAATGCAGAAACACTATCAAATGAGTTGGAGGAACTCAAAAATCGTGGGAGCACCACACACAAAGTCTTGGCAGTTGCATGCATACAAGGCAAGTTTCCTACAGGTTAGGGGGAGCAGGCATATTCAGGTCAATGTAAAAATTCTCCATGAAATCCAATGAAACTTGGAGGGGATGTTGGATATATTTAAGTATGGACGCCTGCAAAAAAGCAGCTCAAAATTCGATGTTGGGGTATGCTTTTCCATTTTTTCAGATTTTTTCAATTTTCGCTTGTTCAAGGACTGATAAAAAATATTTCGGGCAACGAAAAAGTGGTCTAAACGATGGAATTTGGCAAAAATAGGGTGGGGGTAACGATTCTCTGGTTAGTTTTGATCGGATGGCCACCCTCTACAAATTGGGCCTTCTTCCTCCTCGCAAAAAAGGAGTCTACTTGTGCAAAATTGGCAAAATGCATATAAGCCTATTATATGGGGGGAGGAGGCATAGGCTCCAAAAATTCATTAAAACCAATCCTTCTATGAAATCCAATGAAACTTGGAGAGGATGTTGGATATATTTAAGCATGGATGTTTACAAAAAATCAGATCAAAATTCGATGTCTAGGTACGATTTTCCATTTTTTCGGATTTTCTCAAATTACGCCTCTTGAAAAATTAATATTAAATTAATCCCATGGAGAAAAATCATGGGACTTTGGGAAGAGTAAGATATGGTTTTTCCAAGCATGCATGCAAAAAATCAGACCGAAATTCAATTTCTAGGTCCGAATTTGGACTTCTTCCTCCTCAGAAAAAAGGTATTTACTTGTGCAAAACTGGCAACTGCAAATAAGGCTATTATGGGGGGAGCAGCTGCCTGCCTTCCCACACCCGCGGTGGGCTGTGCACCTGGTGCCCAACGAGATGCCCCGGATGCTTGATTTAGTGCCCCATGATGTGCGTCTGGTGCACCTTATGCTTGACTCGGTGCTTGACGAGATGCGCCTGATGCTTGACCTGGTGCCGGACGAGGTGCACCCGGTGCCTGACGCGGTGCACCCGGTGCCTGACGCGGTGCACCCGATGATAGACTACACTAAATATTGACCAAAACAAATGCAGAAACACTATCAAATGAGTTGGAGGAACTCAAAAATCGTGGGAGCACCACACACAAAGTCTTGGCAGTTGCATGCATACAAGGCAAGTTTCCTACAGGTTAGGGGGAGCAGGCATATTCAGGTCAATGTAAAAATTCTCCATGAAATCCAATGAAACTTGGAGGGGATGTTGGATATATTTAAGTATGGACGCCTGCAAAAAAGCAGCTCAAAATTCGATGTTGGGGTATGCTTTTCCATTTTTTCAGATTTTTTCAATTTTCGCTTGTTCAAGGATTGATAAAAAATATTTCGGGCAACGAAAAAGTGGTCTAAACGATGGAATTTGGCAAAAATAGGGTGGGGGTAACGATTCTCTGGTTAGTTTTGATCGGATGGCCACCCTCTACAAATTGGGCCTTCTTCCTCCTCGCAAAAAAGGAGTCTACTTGTGCAAAATTGGCAAAATGCATATAAGCCTATTATATGGGGGGAGGAGGCATAGGCTCCAAAAATTCATTAAAACCAATCCTTCTATGAAATCCAATGAAACTTGGAGAGGATGTTGGATATATTTAAGCATGGATGTTTACAAAAAATCAGATCAAAATTCGATGTCTAGGTACGATTTTCCATTTTTTCGGATTTTCTCAAATTACGCCTCTTGAAAAATTAATATTAAATTAATCCCATGGAGAAAAATCATGGGACTTTGGGAAGAGTAAGATATGGTTTTTCCAAGCATGCATGCAAAAAATCAGACCGAAATTCAATTTCTAGGTCCGAATTTGGACTTCTTCCTCCTCAGAAAAAAGGTATTTACTTGTGCAAAACTGGCAACTGCAAATAAGGCTATTATGGGGGGAGCAGCTGCCTGCCTTCCCACACCCGCGGTGGGCTGTGCACCTGGTGCCCAACGAGATGCCCCGGATGCTTGATTTAGTGCCCCATGATGTGCGTCTGGTGCACCTTATGCTTGACTCGGTGCTTGACGAGATGCGCCTGATGCTTGACCTGGTGCCGGACGAGGTGCACCCGGTGCCTGACGCGGTGCACCCGATGATAGACTACACTAAATATTGACCAAAACAAATGCAGAAACACTATCAAATGAGTTGGAGGAACTCAAAAATCGTGGGAGCACCACACACAAAGTCTTGGCAGTTGCATGCATACAAGGCAAGGTTCCTACAGGTTAGGGGGAGCAGGCATATTCAGGTCAATGTAAAAATTCTCCATGAAATCCAATGAAACTTGGAGGGGATGTTGGATATATTTAAGTATGGACGCCTGCAAAAAAGCAGCTCAAAATTCGATGTTGGGGTATGCTTTTCCATTTTTTCATATTTTTTCAATTTTCGCTTGTTCAAGGACTGATAAAAAATATTTCGAGCAACGAAAAAGTGGTCTAAACGATGGAATTTGGCAAAAATAGGGTGGGGGTAACGATTCTCTGGTTAGTTTTGATCGGATGGCCACCCTCTACAAATTGGGCCTTCTTCCTCCTCGCAAAAAAGGAGTCTACTTGTGCAAAATTGGCAAAATGCATATAAGCCTATTATATGGGAAGAGGAGGCATAGGCTCCAAAAATTCATTAAAACCAATCCTTCTATGAAATCCAATGAAACTTGGAGAGGATGTTGGATATATTTAAGCATGGATGTTTACAAAAATCAGATCCAAATTCGATGTCTAGGTACGATTTTCCATTTTTTCGGATTTTCTCAAATTACGCCTCTTGAGAAATTAATATTAAATTAATCCCATGGAGAAAAATCATGGGACTTTGGGAAGAGTAAGATATGGTTTTTCCAAGCATGCATGCAAAAAATCAGGCCGAAATTCAATTTCTAGGTCCGAATTTGGACTTCTTCCTCCTACGAAAAAAGGTATTTACTTGTGCAAAACTGGCAACTGCAAATAAGGCTATTATAGGGGGGAGCACCTGGTGCCCAATGAGATGCCCCGTATGCTTGATTTAGTCGAGATGTGCGTCTGGTGCACCTGCCTTATGCCCACACCCGCTGTAACATCGTGGGAGCACTGCAGCTCGTGTTAACCCGGATTGTTAACATACTATCGTATTAAGCCACGCTTAATTAAAATGCGGAATAACTTTTTCTTTAATTCAATTATGACGTCATTAACCTTAGCCAACTTGATTATTTAATCAATTTCATAAAATACTGTCTGTATGTAAATTGCAAGACAACTAACTGGAATACCTCATATATTAATAATAAGTGAGTATCTAAAGCCACAGGACTACAACACGTAGCCTGGGTCAAAATCCTGATACTTTGATTACAACAGCAATTTAAAAGACAATAACAATCATGTGGCATGGACAAACCCCATGCTCACCAAATAAGGCAACAATGCCCAATAACAGTCTCAACATAAATAACATAATCAAAGCGGAAAACATAACAGTCAATCCAGCACGTCCGCATAACATAATATCAGCTCAGCTCTGGCCTCCTGCCACCTGAGCCCTCAACATTACCTGATCCTGAAATAAGCGTCCCCAAACGTGGGGTGAGATCTCTAACAAGAAATCTCAGTAAGACAAGGGGTCCTCAAGGATCTTCCACCCCAAGCTCACTTACATGTGTAATATAAGTTCAAAAACAGTATTTACAATATAAGTTCCAAAACTATGCGATGCAGCAATTAATCATGCCATGTGTGTTTATCAAATCTACTGGCCAGAGAAATGTAGGAATACGTCTATACCTACATGAGTACAAGGAACACCGCCTGCACCTCACCCACAGCCTCACCATCTTGTATGTACTACATACTCAGGCTTACCGTATAGGTGGACACCACATGCATCTCATAAAAGCACATTGCATATAAATAGCTCAACAGCATTTCCAAAACATTAAAGCATGTAACACAGCATGCATAAACCCATCCCCATGGGACATGGTGGAACAACAAAATGGCTAAACCGAGGACACGAAAGCTTACCTTGCAAGCTAGCTATCCAAGCCAAGAGTCCAACCACTCACAAGTCCAAAAACAGCAGTATCACAATCTGATATGGACCAATAATACATCAATATTTATGCATCACAAGCATACAACTTAAAGACTACGCCTTTCCTTTACGTTTTACGTCTTAAGGCTTCCAACAAAGCCATAAGCCCTTAATCATATGATTCTGACTTAGTTCATTAATTACAGAAGTTCAACTTCCTTAATCTAGGGTCCACACACACCCATTAGCTCACTGTTCACACAGCACGGCTACTGTTCTGTGAGAACCCAGGATATCCGGATATCAGAAGGGACATATCCGGATATGTCATATCCGGATATCACACTGGTCATATCCGGATATAACATATCCGGATACTCAGGTCCCATATCCGGATATCAATATCCGGATACCATATCCGGATATTGATATCCGGATATCTGTTCGACAAATATCCGGATATCTCACGACAGAATGCAGTTTCTGCATTTCGTGAATATCCAGTCCAAAGATCCCACTTTTAACACATGTACACGTTAAAGGATCCATTTTTAAGCATATACAAGTTCACTTAGGTGTTGGTTACTTCATTTTAACCTTTTACATGCCAAGACACCACCTTTAAGCATTAAAACTTAAGATCAAAGGTGTAGGAAACTTACCCCAAGCTTTAAGCAGCCAACAATGGTGCTCTTGGAGCTCACTAGTCAGCTCCAATGTACAGACTCTAGGGAGGACGAAAATGGAGCAACAAGGTGAGTTCTTTCTTCACCAAGGAAGCTACTTGAAGCTTCAACACTCACACAACACCAACTCAGCCTCACCCCTCAACAAAACAGCCTTCCCAACTCAGAATGAGACCAACAATGTAGTCTCAAGGCTCACTCCCACTCTCACCAAGTGTTTAAAGTGATGGAACAAGCATGAAAGGTGATAATCTAAGCCAAAGGAAGAAGAAGGAGGCAAGGGAAACACAAATGGTGGAGGTGCAGCAAAAGGGAGCACAATACCAGCACAAAACTCACGTAGGAGGCCAATATGGCCTAGGGTTTTGTGCAAAGTTAGTATTTATAGGGGTTTATGCCATGACGCGCAGTATTAGCCTTAATAGCAAAGTAAAAGCTCTTGATCCCAAACTTCGGAATCTAGACCTAGACATTTTTCTAAGATTTGTCATATTTTTATTTTATTTTTCGGAGCACCTTTCCGGTACGCGCTTTTCCATAGCCAGTATCAGTTCTGGCATCAGATTACGTTATTTTGACTTGAAACTTGTTTTACAAGTCCTACATAATATTCTAGTAATTATCATGCATTCGTTATAATTTTCCGGGATACTTTTCCGGTACGCATTTATACCGAGTAGCAGAACCGGTATCTGCGCTTTTCTTCCGAAAAGCGACTTTCAGCATTCTTACCCACTAATTGTAATTATTAAAGCCTCATAATAATTATTAAGGTCAATTATGGAATTATTTCCTAATTATCATAATTAATTCGCTAATTACCTTAATTAGCGGTGCGGGTTCTTACATTCACCCCACCTTTTTAAGGATTTTGTCCTCAAAATCAGAAACATACCTGTCTCGAAAGTCGGGATACTGTCGGAGAAGCTCATCCTCTCGCTCCCACGTGCACTCCTCGGGACTACGCCCAGTCCACTGCACCTTGACCATCGGAATGATCTTGCTCCTAAGCTGTTTCTCGCCTCGATCGAGGATCTTGAGTGGTCCGACGGGAGTCTTTAGGTTCTCCCGAACCTCCACATCATCCGGCTGCACCACGTGCGAAGGATCTGCTATGTACTTCCGAAGCTGAGACACGTGAAACACGTCGTGGATGTTGGCTAGGTTCGGAGGCAAGGCGAGTCGATAGGCAACAGGTCCTACTCTACCAAGGATCTGGTAGGGCCCAATGAACCGAGGGCTCAACTTCCTCACTCCGAGTGCCCGTCCAACACCGGTGACAGGTGAAAGTTTCACAAACACGTGCTCACCCTCACTGAACTCCAGTGGTCGATGCTTGACATCGTAGTAGCTTTTCTGGCGATTCTGCGCCTGCTTCAACTTTTCCCTGATCATCTGGATCTGCTGGGTAGTATCTTGGACAAAGTCCAAGCCAAAAAGCTCCTTATCTCCAACCTCAGACCAGCAAGTAGGAGTCCGACACCTCCTACCATACAACGCCTCGTAGGGTGCCATGCCCAAACTAGCATGAAAACTGTTGTTGTACGAGAATTCTATCAACGGAAGGTACCTATCCCATGCTGATCCCTGCTCCAACGTGCAAGCTCTCAACATGTCTTCCAATGTCTGGATGGTCCGCTCAGTCTGACCGTCAGTCTGAGGGTGATAGGCGGTACTCAATCTCAACTGCGTACCAAAAGCCTCCTGCAGCGCCTCCCAGAACCGAGATGTGAACTTCGGGTCCCTATCACTGATGATACCCTCGGGCACCCCGTGAAGCCTCACAATCTCGCGGACATATAGCTTGGCCAACTGCTCTGTAGTGAAGCTCACCTTCACTGGAAGAAAATGGGCAGACTTGGTCAATCTGTCCACTATGACCCAAATAGAGTCACAACCAGCCTGAGTTTTAGGCAATCCCACCACGAAGTCCATGGAAATACTCTCCCACTTCCACTGTGGAATTTCAAGAGGTTGAAGTTTACCTGACGGTTTCTGGTGCTCAATTTTCACTTTCTGACAAATAAGACATTTGGACACGTAGACCGCTATGTCCTTCTTCATGCCCGGCCACCAAAAATTTCTCTTTAAGTCCTGGTACATTTTTGTAGCACCAGGGTGGATAGTAAACCGGCCCTTATGAGCCTCTGCCATAACCTCTTCGGTCAATGGCCCTCGAGGAATAACAATCCTCTTCTGGAACAGCAGCAATCCATCCTCGTTCCAAGACACACCGTCCTGGTTCTTCACATAATCAAGGCACTCTCTTTGCACTTGCGCCTCTTTAATCTTTTCCATCAGCTCATTAATCACTTCTGCTGTTTCCATTTCGAGCAGTGCGCCCCCAAACAAGGAGTTCACTCTCAAGTCTCTGAACTTTTCAATTACCTCGTAGTCGCTCATCATCAAGCTGGATAAGCTCACGGATTTCCGACTCAAAGCATCGGCTACCACATTGGCCTTGCCAGGATGGTACCTCAACTCAAAGTCGTAGTCCTTCAAGAACTCCATCCATCTTCGCTGTCTCATGTTCAACTCCTTCTGGTCAAACAGATACTTCAGGCTCTTGTGATCACTGAATACAGCAAACTTCATGCCAAACAAGTAATGCCTCCAAATCTTGAAAGCAAAAACAATGGCTGCCAACTCCAAGTCGTGAGTCGGGTAGTTCTCCTCATGAGGTTTCAACTGTCTTGAAGCATAGGCAACAGCTTTCCCTTTCTGCATCAACACACAGCCTAGCCCCTTTCCGGAGGCATCGCAGTATAACTCAAACTGTTCCGCAGGATCAGGAAGGACTAACACAGGAGCAGTAGTCAGTCTCTCCTTCAACTCCTGGAAACACTCCTCACACTCATGTGTCCACACGAATGGAGTCTCCTTTCGGGTAAGGCGAGTCATCGGTAGCACCATCTTGGAGAATCCCTCTATGAACCTCCTATAGTACCCTGCCAAACCCAAGAAGCTTCTCACTTCTGTAACCGTCTTGGGCCTCTCCCAGTCCATCACGGCCTCAATCTTGTTAGGATCAACTGCAACTCCATTAGCAGAAATCACATGACCCAGAAATTTCACCGCCTTGAGCCAAAACTCACATTTTGACGGCTTAGCATATAGCTTTTTCTCTTTCAACACTTGCAAAACAATCTTCAAGTGCTCAGTATGCTCCTCCTCCGTCTTGGAGTAAATCAAGATGTCGTCGATGAAGACGATCACAAACTGATCCAGGTACGGCTGGAAGATCCTGTTCATGTAGTCCATGAACACTGCGGGTGCATTGGTGAGTCCAAACGGGATCACCAAGTACTCATAATGCCCGTACCTCGAGCGAAACGCTGTCTTTGGGACATCCTCCGGCTTTACCCGTATCTGATGGTAACCGGACCGGAGGTCGATCTTGGAATATACGCAAGCACCCCTGAGCTGATCCAGCAAATCATCAATGCGTGGAAGAGGATACTTGTTCTTGATTGTCACCTTGTTCAACTGTCTGTAGTCGGTGCACAACCGCATGGTCCCATCTTTCTTTTTCACAAAAATGACCGGTGCTCCCCAGGGAGACACACTCGGCCGAATGAAATCTTTCGCTGAAAGCTCCTCAATATGCTTCTTCAGCTCCGCCAACTCTGGTGGCGACATCCGGTATGGAGCCAATGAGATAGGCCCCACACCAGGCAATAAATCAATGGAGAACTCTATCTCCCTCTGCGGTGGAAACTCAGGAATCTCCTCGGGAAACACCTCGAGGAATTCCCTCACCACAGGAATGCCAGTGAGATCCTCCTGTGTCCCACTCACCAAACCTCCCAACATGACATAGCCAAATGCCCCTGCTCTCAAGGCCCTCCTCGCCTGCAGGACTGAAATGAACGGTGAGGAACTGGCTGTGGATCCACCCGGAGACATCACCACTCTCTTGGCACAACAATCAATCAATGCACAGTTTCTGGACAACCAATCCATGCCCAGAATAATCTCCAGGTTGGCCATCGGCAATCCTATCAGATCTACCGAGAAGTCACGGCCATCCCACTGAAACGCTACATCGCGATGAACAGTGGAGGTCAAACATTTTTCTCCGGTGGCGGTGGTCACCCGCATCGGTGGAGAAAGCACATCACTGGGCAACTCAAGCCCCACAGCAATAGGGGTAGCAACAAAAGAGTGCGTTGCCCCGGAATCAAAAAGCACATCAACGGCTGAACCACCAATGGTAACAGTACCTCTGACCAGGTTCGGAGCTCTGTCCGACTGCTGACGATCAAGTGTGTATACTCGCCCCGTAGTAGGTGGCACGGCTGGTGCCCCAGTAGGAACCATCTGCAATGGCACAGCCTGCACTGCAGCAACTCTCGCCGTCGGGCAATCTCTGGAATAGTGGCCCTCCTTGCCACACTGGAAACAAATCAGCTGACCGGTAGAACACGGCCCAAAGTGTGACTTCCCGCATCCCGAGCATCTGGGAGCAGGAGGTCTAGCTGCGTTCCCCTGAGTAGCAGTCTTTCTAAACTGGTTTGGCGCTTGCTTAGCCGCCAACTGTTTGCCCTTGCTCTTGTTTGCAAAATTTCTGTTCTTCCAGGTAGCGGAACCGCCGGTACCCTGTGGCACCTCAATCTTGGCCTTCTTGGCCTGACTCGCACGGCAGTAGTCCTCAATGTCGCGGCATTGCTGAACCAACGACCCGAAGTCTCTCGAAGCGGAACCAGCAAGATGTCCGGCAATGTCCTCATTAAGTCCCCTCCGGAACTTTGCCGCAAGAAATACAGGAGTCGGTCTCGCCATGCGGAAATGAGCAAACTTGACCAGCTCATTAAACTTAGCCAGGTACTCGTCGACAGACAACGAGCCCTGTACCAACCGGTCAAACTCTCCCTGCTTCCTCTCCTGTGAGTCATAAGGAAAGTACTGACCCAGAAAGCTCTCCTCGAAGAATGGCCACGTCATCACATGGCCCTGCATCTCGTAGATGTGAGAAAGGTTGGTCCACCACTCGTGAGCCTCGCCCTCCAGCATGTAAGTGGCGAACAAAAGCTTCTGCGGATCGGTACACTGCATGATCCGGAAAATCTTATCCAGCGCCTGTAGCCATCTGGCAGCAGCAATGGGATCATAAGATCCGTCGAACGAAGGTGGCTTATGATTGCGGAAAGCATTCAGCCGGCGATCAATCTCGTCACGATCCTCAGCAAATACGGGGATGGTCTGCATAGCCCCCGTCAAGTGACTGCCCTCACCCATCTGACTCTGGGTGTCCTCCTGTTGACTAGGCGGAGGTGGAGACGGTGGCGGCGGTGGAGGTGGTGGAGGACACTGGCCAGCAGCAGGACCAGCCCTCAACTCCTCCAACATGACCCTCATCATAGTCATGTTGGCCATCCGGTTCTCCTCCAGAACCTCTGCCGTGGCTCGCCGGTTCGCATCTTGAATAGCGTCCAGCATCGCCTGGTTTGCCAGCCTCGTGGCTTCCTGGTCGGCTAGTCGGGCCGCCTGCATCTTAGCCAATGCAGCCAGGATAGGATCTGATTGATCCTCACTCGTACCAGTGTTCCTCCTTGGTGGCACCATGACTCTGCACAAGTTACACAAAGAATGAGTTGATCAGGCCCACGCCATGTGGTCACATATGCATTATCATAACACACACCAATCAGAGAGAACGCAAAGTAGACACGCAACGACACATCCTAAGTTATTGCAATACATACAGGCTTTTCCCTAGAAAGTGCTCTGATACCATAAAATGTAACAGCCCGTGTTAACCCGGATTGTTAACATACTATCGTATTAAGCCACGCTTAATTAAAATGCGGAATAACTTTTTCTTTAATTCAATTATGACGTCATTAACCTTAGCCAACTTGATTACTTAATCAATTTCATAAAATACTGCCTGTATGTAAATTGCAAGACAACTAACTGGAATACCTCATATATTAATAATAAGTGAGTATCTAAAGCCACAGGACTACAACACGTAGCCTGGGTCAAAATCCTGATACTTTAATTACAACGGCGAATTAAAAGACAATAACAATCATGTGGCATGGACAAACCCCATGCTCACCAAATAAGGCAACAATGCCCAATAACAGTCTCAACATAATAACATAATCAAAACGGAAAACATAGCAGTCAATCCAGCACGTCCGCATAACATAATATCAGCTCAGCTCTGGCCTCCTGCCACCTGAGCCCTCAACATTACCTGATCCTGAAATAAGCGTCCCCAAACGTGGGGTGAGATCTCTAAACAAGAAATCTCAGTAAGACAAGGGGTCCTCAAGGATCTTCCACCCCAAGCTCACTTACATGTGTAATATAAGTTCAAAAACAGTATTTACAATATAAGTTCCAAAACTATGCGATGCAGCAATTAATCATGCCATGTGTGTTTATCAAATCTACTGGCCAGAGAAATGTAGGAATACGTCTATACCTACATGAGTACAAGGAACACCGCCTGCACCTCACCCACAGCCTCACCATCTTGTATGTACTACATACTCAGGCTTACCGTATAGGTGGACACCACATGCATCTCATAAAAGCACATTGCATATAAATAGCTCAACAGCATTTCCAAAACATTAAAGCATGTAACACAGCATGCATAAACCCATCCCCATGGGACATGGTGGAACAACAAGATGGCTAAACCGAGGACACGAAAGCTTACCTTGCAAGCTAGCTATCCAATCCAAGAGTCCAACCACTCACAAGTCCAAAAACAGCAGTATCACAATCTGATATGGACCAATAATACATCAATATTTATGCACAACAAGCATACAACTTAAAGACTACGCCTTTCCTTTACGTTTTACGTCTTAAGGCTTCCAACAAAGCCATAAGCCCTTAGTCATATGATTCTGACTTAGTTCATTAATTACAGAAGTTCAACTTCCTTAATCTAGGGTCCACACACACCCATTAGCTCACTGTTCACACAGCACGGCTACTGTTCTGTGAGAACCCAGGATATCCGGATATCAGAAGGGACATATCCGGATATGTCATATCCGGATATCACACTGGATATGTCATATCCGGATATAACATATCCGGATACATATCCAGGTCCATATCCGGATATCAATATCCGGATACCATATCCGGATATTGATATCCGGATATCTGTTCGACAAATATCCGGATATCTCACGACAGAATGCAGTTTCTGTATTTCGTGAATATCCAGTCCAAAGATCCCACTTTTAACACATGTACACGTTAAAGGATCCATTTTTAAGCATATACAAGTTCACTTAGGTGTTGGTTACTTCATTTTAACCTTTTACATGCCAAGACACCACCTTTAAGCATTAAAACTTAAGATCAAAGGTGTAGGAAACTTACCCCAAGCTTTAAGCAGCCAACAATGGTGCTCTTGGAGCTCACTAGTCAGCTCCAATGTACAGACTCTAGGGAGGACGAAAATGGAGCAACAAGGTGAGTTCTTTCTTCACCAAGGAAGCTACTTGAAGCTTCAACACTCACACAACACCAACTCAGCCTCACCCCTCAACAAAACAGCCTTCCCAACTCAGAATGAGACCAACAATGTAGTCTCAAGGCTCACTCCCACTCTCACCAAGTGTTTAAAGTGATGGAACAAGCATGAAAGGTGATAATCTAAGCCAAAGGAAGAAGAAGGAGGCAAGGGAAACACAAATGGTGGAGGTGCAGCAAAAGGGAGCACAATACCAGCACAAAACTCACGTAGGAGGCCAATATGGCCTAGGGTTTTGTGCAAAGTTAGTATTTATAGGGGTTTAAGCCATGACGCGCAGTATTAGCCTTAATAGCAAAGTAAAAGATCTTGATCCCAAACTTCGGAATCTAGACCTAGACATTTTTCTAAGATTTGTCATATTTTTATTTTATTTTTCGGAGCACCTTTCCGGTACGCGCTTTTCCTTAGCCAGTATCAGTTCTGGCATCAGATTACGTTATTCTGACTTGAAACTTGTTTTACAAGTCCTACATAATATTCTAGTAATTATCATGCATTCGTTATAATTTTCCGGGATACTTTTCCGGTACGCATTTATACCGAGTAGCAGAACCGGTATCTGCGCTTTTCTTCCGAAAAGCGACTTTCAGCATTCTTACCCACTAATTGTAATTATTAAAGCCTCATAATAATTATTAAGGTCAATTATGGAATTATTTCCTAATTATCATAATTAATTCGCTAATTACCTTAATTAGCGGTGCGGGTTCTTACACCCGCGGTGGGCTGTGCACCTGGTGCCCGACGAGATGCCCCGGATGCTTGATGTAACAGCCCGTTACGTACCGGTATTGTTAACATTGATTATGATATTAAGCGCAGTTATAATCACAGTAATTGGGTTAATTAAATTACGGGCAACTTTTTTTTTCTTTTGTCATATTCCTTTTCATAGCAATAACCTTTTCCGTAATCAATTAAAACAACACTATAATTGTAAATGCAATTCGCAGAATCATTCAGTTTACTAACATCACTAATGTTTCTTTTTATTCAATTCATTTAAACTCTTCATCTTACTCTCACATTTTACCTTGTTAAAGCCCTTTACATTAGCTATGCGTGGTTTCAAACCACGTACCATTTGGAGTTCTACACACTAAGTTAAGCCCCTTTCTTTTAGTCTAGAAAAACCTGAATTTTCGAAATTTACACTGTGGTAATCGATTACCAGTGGGTGGTAATCGATTACCACCTGTCAAAAATGAGGCAGTAGCTAAAATCTTGCATCCTCTGTTCTCTGGTAATCGATTACCAAGCTTGGGTAATCGATTACCTCACTTGGTAATCGATTACCAAGCCTCTGGTAATCGATTACCAGTGGAGACAGTAGCATTGTTTCGTCCCCTGTTGCATGGTAATCGATTACCATGCTTTGGTAATCGATTACTATGCAGAAAAGTGACAGAATACAGCATTTTCAACCCAAAAAAAGTTGTGTAATCCGTCCCTAACACCTTAGTACTCCACACAACACTTATACATACCCTAATGTAGGCTCTAGGCCATTCCATCATACATAATCTAATACCAATATATCATTTACCTCATTCACCAATTAGGTTGCCATTTACACATCATATGGCTCATGTTACATCATAAATGTTCAATGCCTCAATTACATTAGGTGTGGCCATGGACAAGTCCCATGCTCACCAAAGTAACAATAAATACTAAAGGCATACAAATACATCAATTTTAAAGGACTTAACATGTAGTCATGAACATACAAAGGCATGGCATTTTCAACATGCACAAGTTCATGATCTAAGTCTAAAGCATTAAACATATGCAAGGTGTGTCCCAATCCAATACTCAACACATTGTGCCTCCAATATGCACCTCATGCTCCACTCTTCCAGGCTCAACCTAACCTGAAATGATGCCCCCAAACACGGGGTGAGATATACAAATATATCTCAGTAAACCAAGGGCCCTGGAGGCTTCTCCACCCCATGGCTCACTCAATGTGCAACAATGACATTTATGTAAAATGCATGACATACAATATCACAAACAACTGGAGACAAACCGAGAACATCCACAATTGGATTTCGTTCAAGGACTCCATCATATAACTCCCGAGACAATCCTGGCGCCTCTCCCATGGTTGAGAAGACTCCATGGCAAAACCCAACTGGAACTCCTCATGAGCCCTATCCAGCGGATGTCCCACGTTTGGCTCATCCTGGTGTCGCTCCCAGAGTCGACCCCACGGCATACCCAACTGGCATTCCCACACGGAATAATCCAGCGGATGTCCAAACCCAACACACGTCAACTGGCCAGTGACCAAACAATTTCACACATATCAAGCAATAAAGCATGACAACACATAATCACACAATGTCCAATGACACAAAATCCAACCACAACCATCCACTAGGTGTGGTGGAGCACACAAGGGACTAAACCCCAGTTCCAAAGGTTACCTCAACACCGAGCCAATGCTCCATACGTAAGCTCCAAGCTTAATCCGCCACCAAAGCGTCCAAGAGAGGCAACCTAAATGATCAACAACATGATCATCATCAATCACATATAGTCAATTATCTTCACAATAATGCTAACCAACATAACCACTTAAGCCTAAGGCTATTTTTCCATACCATTTTACTTTAATCTCTTTTATAGATCAATTTACCAATTACACCATGCATCACACATTCTTTCTTCTCATTACACCATATCACACTATACCATCATCCATTTAAACATCATTTTTGCACCATTTTTCCTCACTTTTCTTCATAATTCGGATTCTTCAAAAATATGCCCCAAGGCTTTTTCAATTCAATTTAACACTCTCATTCCTCATATAATCATATTAACACATCATGCAACCACTCACACACCATCCTTTCACATTTTAAAAATCCAAAGTCATGACTCCCAAAATTTCTCTAAGTGAAAAATCTACATTTTTCCTGAATAATTTTTATTGCATTTCTAGCCCTAACACATCATTCTAAGACATTATCATCTAATGCACATTTTCCATTTGAGCTCTTTAGCTACACAAATCATACCAACAAAGTCTAGGGCACAAAACATAGATCTCATGAATCCATCATGGAAATGTAAGGAAACTTACTCAAAATGTGGGTATAAGGCTCCTCCACATCATATCCAACCATTGGAGCATCAATCACCACCAAGAACACAAATCTAAAGAAATGGGCCGCGTCATAGGGAAGGGTTTTTCTCAAAATCAAGAGGGATTCAAGGTTTAAGAACACTACCAATGAGTTTAGAAGGTGATTTCCAATCGATTTCATGACCAATTTCACTTGATTCGGTCAAGATTTGGTGAAGTTACAAGAAATGGGAGCTTTTGAGCTCTTTGGCCATGGAGGGAGGGCTTCACGGGAAGGGAGGAGAGAATGGAGAGAGAAATGCTATGCAATTGTGACTTTCAAGTCACTTAAAACACCCGCGGGTCCCACACGCGTTTTAACTTTAATCCCGATAAAATTTCTGATCACAAATTCTTAATCTATGTATTTTTCTGGTCGATGACATATTTTTCTTTCCTAAAAATACTTATAAAAATTTCACACTTATACCGCAGTATTATTATACACCAGAAAATCACTATTCATCAAAATTTTCAAAACTTGCCTGTTCACTCAATTTTTCGTCCTGAATCCATATCCGGCATTATTTTTATCATTTGAGATCCCTAACTCCATTTTCAAGTCTCGGTTTACGTTTTTGGCAAATTACTATTTTGCCCTCGGTACTCATTTTGACCCCAATTTCAGGATTTTCACTAATCCTTCCCTTTTAACCCACATTATATCATATAAATTCACATTTGAATTTACGAGGTGTTATACGCTCGGACATGTTTTTTTTTTAAATCTTAATTTTTTTTGTTAACTAAATATAAAATAAATAATTTATAAATTAGTTTTTTTCTGTTATGAAATTTGACATTAAAAATTAACAATGTACGAAAAATTATTTATATTTATATTTATGTTATAAAATTTAAATATTTGATTGGTTATATGACTTATTATGGACTCTTATATGTATTAAATATAAATTATATTATATATATTAAAAATTTTATTTAATATCAAAACGTGTCCCAACGTGTCCAAATATGACATTTTTTAAAATTAACGTGTTGACGTGTCGTGTCCCGTGTCCGTGTCATACGCCTCCAACGGGCGGTCTAACCTATTCCTAACCTCTAATAAGAACAAAACAATAAATTAAAAGGAAAAGTTTACCAATGTCCTTGTAATTTATTCCAGAATCACTTATGTTTCTGTGATTTTTTTTGTTATGTCCCTGTAATTTGCAAAAAGATATATTTTTTTATTACATATGTCCCTGTGATTTTTTTTTTTTACAAGGCACGGAGAGATATGTGATAAAAAAAAATCACAGGATATAGATGATTTTGAAGCAAGTCAGTGTCATTGGTAAACTTTTTCCTAAATTAAAATTAAAAATGCTTTTCTCCCCTCCAATGTTTTCTTAACTAAAATTTCAAGCACTATAATGCTTCTTAATTAAGTTTTATTTATCAAACATATATAGCTTGAACAACAAACTACATTTCGACATTCATACTGAATTCTAAGATTAATTTTTTTTATTATTATATATTTAGTGGTTCATTTATTACTTGATTGTAGGTGATGACTCTCTAAGATCTTTTTCTTCAATTTCAAGGCTAGAACTAAAACCTCTAGTTAAGCGAAGAAACTCTTTAGCATTTGAACCAATAATGATTAATCTCTATTATTAATTCTCGCTTATATTTGACCATTGGTTTCTGGTTAGGGTTGTCTGGTGCTTGAACAACCAATTACTAAACCCCTCTTCTTCTAATATTAAGTTGAATGTCATCACTTTAATAACGTTTTGAAATTTTTGTATTGATGGGTCAGTTCAATCGGTCAGCCGGTAAACTGTTATGTCTTCAGTATGATTATCTCATATTATATAATTTGATTTCACCTTAATTCAACAACTAATTAATCCAACCAATTAAGTAATAATTTGGAGGTCATATGGGTTGAATTAGGGGTGCTAAACAAACCAGGGCCTTTCAGGGGCCTTTGGCTCGCCTCGTGAAGGCCTGAGCTTACATGTCTAAAATTGGTTGTTGGTACCAGGCTTGGATTTATATAAAAGCTCGTTTAGTAAAAAGGCCTCAGACTCCAATTCAAAAGCTTGGCCAAAAAGCCTCCCAGGTTGGCCTAGTATATTATTTTTTATTTATATTTTAATTTTTTTATACTACTTGTAATAGTTCTCTCTTTCTCCTAAATCCATTTCACCCCATTTTATTGGTTAAACAAACTTTTTGAATGATTTTGTTCTATATTATGTTTTTTGGATATAAATTGAATTTATAAATATTTATGGAATTACTAGCGTTGTTGATTGTATATTATGTTTGGATAAATTCTTGTTATCTTATTTTTTTTAAGCAGACTAATAGGCTAAACAAGACTTTTATTTTTTGTAAATAAGCCAGGCCACAGGCCGATAGTTATATTTATAACATTAACAGGCTTGGTCAGACTGACACATTTAAACACAGACTTAGCCTTTTAAGATCAAAGCTCGGCTCGGCTCGTCCTGTTAAGACCCTTAGGTTGAATCCATTTAATTTTTAAAGAAATTTAACGCTTTTTAGGACAAATATCATCATTATATAATTAAATTAAGGAAATAACATCTGTCATTTTAAAGGATATAAGCTTATATCCTTTTAGATCCTAATGGTTGATTTCTGTCCACCAACGATTATAATTTATTGGATCAAAATTATTAATTAATGAGTCAGGATCATTTTACATCAGTGTAAGTTACGCTCTCAATCTTATCCGTCGATCCGACTTTTATCTAAGGGCTCTAATTTCTTAGTAATATGAGCCATTGGATACAAATGGATCAATGGTCAAGATTGAGTGTAAGACTTCTAACTCTTACACTGGTGTAAAATGATCCTGACCCTTAATTAATTAATAATAAATTTGGCCCATTAAGTTTGACCCAATAGATTATAACCGTTGGTGGACGTAAATCAACGGTTAGGATCTAAAATGATATAAGATTATATCCTTTAAAAGAATAGATTTTTTTCCTTAAATTAATATTGATTTAAAAAAAATGTTTTCTTTACGTAGTCTAATTTATCATGTTGTTGATTTGTAATTACATTGTATAGCAATATTGTATAATTATCCCATAATCTCAAATAAACTATTCAATAATTTACATATCAAGGAGTAACATCACTGATTTTTCTTAGTTTACTTAATTAAAAGAAAGATTATAACTAAAAAGTTGTATGAAGTTTTACTTGACTCATGGATTGTTCACATAAACCTTTCTCTTCTTCTTGAGACCAAAGGGAGTAACCTCACTATCACATACATCTGAACCGTGCCATACATGTCTAGGCAGATATCTTCTGAAATAGAAGTAATCAGAGCTGAGATGGGAGCCATCAAGCACCTGAACCTGTGCAAAACCTGGTCTCCAGTCATCATTGCCAATTAACTTGAGGTACAAGTAACATATGGGGGACTCAACACATGGTGCTGTGACCTCAAATTGGTCCACTATGCATGCTTGAAATGGTTTCCTTGGCATGTCATCAAGAATTTGAGGCTCCAATGGATCAACTTTCCTTAGGTGCTTGGAGTTTAGGTGCCTAACCAATATGTCATTTGAGTTTGTGTCTCCAAATCTTAGGCTCACATGATTTGAGGTTTCAGCTCCCCGTGTGCATGTGGTTTCTATGGTTATGACATAGGTGCAATTTTTCTGCTATATGTGCAAAGACAAGTTTATTAGTAAAATTCTTTGGTAATGGGACTCAAGTAACGGTTGACATTTAAAACCGTATCTCACATTAGCAAGTAATCAGTTTGTTATGCTATTATTGTTGAAGAAAAATAAAGTATAGGCCCCTTTTTTTATGTATTCTTTTGTCAAAATAACAAGGAAAAATGGTATAATGTTTTTCTAATTATCCAAAATTTCATGGAAGAGAAACCAATGATGGATCCAGAAAATTTTGTAAAATGGGGCGAAGGAAGCAAAATTTACATGAATTTAAATGGGGTAATACAATAGTGGATTAATACATGGTCGAATTTAAAAAATTCTTCACGATTTCTGATAAGGACGAAATTAAGCTTGAGGGGTGGGGAAAACTTATACTAAACTACATTTTTCTTACGAATAAGTTATGGTAAAAGTTTGATTGAACTTGAAGGGACCAATTGCCCCTCATAAATTCTTTAGAGAAAACAAGCACTCTAAAAGTAATGATTTTGTGCAATGTAATTAAATCCGACCCAATCATTGACGCGATCGAGGTATTGCGTCATTGGTGTTTCTAAATAATTAGTGGGTCTAAATATATGCAAATCTATAATTTATATTAAAAAAAATTATAAAAATATTCAAATACCTATAAAAAATTTAAATATCAATTTCAAATATTTTAATATGAAAAATAATAAATCACATATTATTATCCTACAGGTTCAAACAAACATATAATGCTTGAGATACTGGTGTTTCATGTTCAGTAGACGATATCTCTATCTATAAATTAAATTGAAATTCGTTACATAGTGTATAACCAAAATAATATTAGTATTGTAAGTACTTATGTAATTCAATAAATAACAAATCACTCAAATATTTCAAAAGAAAAATAATTTATTTGTGAATTTTAAAAAATAATATACTTTAAATTTTTTCTTTTTGTGAACTAGGTTAGATCATTGGTTGAACCCATCGGGTAATTGGTTTTCTCAAAAATTGGCCGAGTCACACTGGGTTTGTTACTTGACCGATCCAATATGAAAATCAGACCAGTCATATGATCGATTTATCGGTTTCCGGGTCGATCCGGAGGTACCAATTTGTTCAGCACCGATTCTGTGTTGGTTATGCGTCAATCGTGCTACTATATCACATTTGTGTCATGTCTCGTGTCTATTGAAATATTTATTGGTATATGAAAAGGAATAGAAGTATGAACAATATAAATTTTCTATACCTCTAATTTTATTGGAATGTTTATGAGAGCATTGCCTAGTAACAAAAAGCAAGGTTACCTTCTGTTCTGGTGCTTCTATACTCTCACCTCCAGCGACAAGAACAAGCACAAGCACACAGCAACAAAGAAATTGCCCTCCATTGTTCTTCAGCAACCCCATTTTACTCTGTCTTTCAAGCACAAAGATCTCAACTGGTTGTAGCACTTACTCCTCTTGACATGGAATAAATAGATAGACATTCTGATTGTTCATTCTTAACTTGACCCACTCATAAAGTGCATATTCCCAAAGTCTTTAAATGTTGTAACTCTATGTATGTGTTTAATTATTTAATTGAAAGAGGTTCCTTTAATTTTACATATGCCTCCACACTTTACAAGAGCTAAATTTTTTTCCTTATCAACGGAAAGCATCTCTGACTAATCCTAATTTGTTGTCGTATTGAAGGTTAAAGCTAGATTCGCAAACTTTTTTGTCACTTAATTAGGGGGGCAACCATGTCATATTTCACATTCAATCCATCTTCGTGTATTTATTGTTCAACTTTTATCTTGTATTATAATTGGGAAAAACTATATGTGATAAATTTCTCTCCTACACACCCTTCGATAATTGTGCCACATTTTTCTTTTTTCTTTTTATTTTTCAGGTGGAGGAGCCCACAAATTTATCTCTATGACATGAAATAACTTATCTCATTTAATATAAGATTAATAAAACCCATTATAATTAAGTGATTTCTAACCCGAATCTAACATATGAAGACACATCTTGGTATATTTGTTTTTATTTTTTGGATACATTGATGAAAATTGAACATATAACCTAATACAAACTACCCAAATTCCTCACCACTAGACCAAACCTAGTGGCTTGGTATATTTGTTATGTTATTATTATTATTTTTTCTAACCAACGTTGGAAGTTACTTTGTTTTCAATCCAATGCAAGATTTCAATAATACATTGCTCTATATACACTCAGCCTCATATAAATATTTTTAGAATTAAAATAAATTAAAAAATCTCTACTTCATATATTATGGAGATGAACATCTCAACCAAGTAATTCGGCATAATATACGTTGCCTTACATTATCAACTATGCTTTCCTAATAATACTTGGTAAAAAGCCATTTATGTGATAATTAAATGATAGAACAATCATATACCTTCTACTTCATGCCATGCATATATTAAAGGGTTTTATAAGAGTTATGTTGTAGAAAAAGTGATTGTGTTACGATATAAATATTCGTTTTAAATGCCGAAATTTTTTTTTTTTGCTGCGGGCCCCACAAAATATTGTGTGTAGGAAATTTTTTATGATCATGTTAAATGATAGATGATAAACCCTATATTAAAGCTCAGGAAATTACATTTGATGAACAAGAAATGCTTAGTTTAATGTATCACGTAAATTTTATTTGGAACCCCAAACGTAGTGGCCATGTGTATGCAAGGGATTAGATGTAAATATAATATTGGTGGGAATGAATTTCATGTGTCATAAGGTTATGCAAGTATGATCTCACATCAAATAGTGGTATGTCAATTGGAAATATGCGAACTGAGTAGGGGTGTCAAAACGGATTGATACGACATGAACTCGACATGACACGAATACATCAACACGAATTTTTATTTGTGTCAAAATCTTCAACACTGGCACGACACGAATTTTTTGTGGGTTGACACGACACGACACAAATAACACGCAAAAGAGGGGTCAAAACGGTAATTGACAATTTTTTTTAAAAATTCGATAGAAATTAAAAATAAAAGTTAAAAATTAAAAAAAAAAAAATACCGGTCAACACGAACACTGTAACACCCCGTTCTAGAACCGGTTTGGTAACATTGACTTATGATATTAAGCGCAGTTACAATCACATTGGTTCAATTAAAATCCGGTTAAATTTTTCTTTTAAAACCAAGCCGAATTTAAATTACCCAATTGCGTGACCATAACCATATTACATTGCGGAATAAAATAATTCAGGCTTAATACCATACACTCATTTCATTAGATCAAAGGTGATTAAATGTCTTCCTCTTTCTTTTAGCAACGTATGGTTTCAAACCGCGCCTCATTTGGAGCTCTGTAGCTAAAGTTATGGCCATTTAAAACCACATATGTTTATGTGGACATAGGTTGTGCGTGCTAAAGCGCGCTATCGGGCGCTTAAGCGCCCACTGACAGAGAGAAACCCATTTTTTAGCAGCTCTGGGCGCTAAAGCGCGCATCCGGGCGCTAAAGCGCGCTAGCCGAGTGCTTAAGCCCTCATTTTGGGCGCTGAAGCCCGCGGAGGCAGAGAGCAATGATGCTCACAGGGGCAGCAGGGCACTAAAGCGCGCTGACAAGAAAATTTCAGCACTCTATTTTTTCATTCTGAGTTCATGGGGGATGCATCCAACCCCTTTTCTCAACACCTAATCAACATGCCATGACCTTAATACATGAATATAATCTATACATATGCATCTAATGGTTTCCATGTCTTTCCATCATATCATTACATCATGTTTACAAGTCTCAATTATAAAGCATGAGACTTAGCTACAAAACACTATGATAAACTCTTTGGCTCCCATTAACAAAAGAGATACCAAAGCGATGAGCATAGGCTAAGTCCATCCAATTAAAACATAACATGCATATAACAAATGACTTTCATTTAACAATCCTATACATAGGAACTACAAAATGGCATGCTTACTACAATTGATGCTAGATCTTCATATATCCATTACTTCAAATATGACCACTTGCCATCAGAAGCTCCTGCAGCATCCTTGCCTGAAAGGGGGTCCCCACAACACGGGGTGAGATATACGAATATATCCAGTAAACCAGGGGTCCTTGGAGCATTTCTCCACCCCATAGTTCAATAAAAGTGTAATAGCAATAACAATAATAATGCAGTAAATACATATCCATGCAAGTGTACACAACATCTCCAGGAGAAATCCCTCGAGCTATCGAGCTGTCCTAAGGATACTCAGATGCAAATAGTCCTACTGGCCAGCTAAACTACCAAGTATGATTTATGCATCGTCATGCAACATACCAACATATGAAAACACCATCCTATGTCACACCAAAGCATGCACATATGTATAACAAAGCATTACACTATTTCATTGTATTTATATACATCAACACAACCATTACCCGTTCAGGGCTTGGTGGAACAATAAAGGGAATTACACCCAAGGTCCGAAGGCTTACCTCAAAGCTTCCAATTCAGCCTTTGTTCTTCACCAACCTTCACAACACTCTGTTCCAACACGAACACCAATTCCAAGGAGCTAATCTAGCTCCATAGCTTGCTCCAACGGTTGGTTACTCAAGGTTGGTCCAAATGCCTCAATCCTAAGTATCACATGGACATAATCAACAATTAAACAAACCAAACCATTGATTACAAAAACAAGCCAAACCATAGTCAAGTGCATAATCTTGTTATTTTCAAAACAAAATCATATGACTAACTAAGCTCATTTTTACCGATTAAACGTCATTCCTAGCATCTTTCTCAACATATACTAGGCCTCAATCTTCCTAGAACATAACTAATTTACTCAAATTTTCATAAACCCCAAAACACTATTCATCCAAAAAGATGAAGATGAAGATGATCTCGATCAGTCGTTTATATACAAATCAACGGTAATCATTTTCTCACATTTTAACCAAATACCTTATCACATCACCATTAATTTGTATCTAGATGTCTTAAACCATCTCATGTAACTTCATATATCACATGTAGTGGCGGACCCAGGAATTTTTCCTGTGAGGGTTAAAAATTAAACATTTGTTCTCTCTTCAAACATAATATATGAGAGGCCAAAATATGAATAATTAAATATTTGTGCCTGTTTGAATCCTCTCTTTTTTAAGCTAGAAGCTACGTGTAAGCATAAACTAGGCCAAACATGTTTTAATAAAAGCTCTTATAATGAGAAATACTTTTTCTTATAATGAAGAAAAATGCCGAAAGCTAAAAGTTTCTGGGAGAAATTTTTTTTTAAGCCCTTATCTGTTTTTCTTGAATTACGTGCTTTTTTAAATGAAGAGTTATAAAGATAGATATAGAGATAATTTTATTAAAATATGTGTTTTTAAGTAACTTTTAAACTAATTTTTTCTTTGTAATTACCAAACAGCCTTTAACTTTTTTTAAGCTCTTTTTTTAGTTTTAGCTTATAAGTAGCTTCTAACTTAAGAATAAGAGGATCTAAACAAGCTGTGAGAGTAATTTGTAAAAAAAAAAAAAATTGTAGACGGATCTTTACCGATAATTTAATACTAATTTCATATGCTAACTGTTACCACCAGGTCTGCGCCAACAAGAATTTGATCTGCACTCTTTCTTATTATTTTTTTGTTTTGTTCATTTCGTTAAATTTTTTTTTTTTTGTTTTTGGTGAAACATTTCATTAACTTTCGTTGAGGAAGAAAAAATGCATTCAGAGTTATAGGAGTTTCAATAAATATAGGACCTGAGAATATAAAGAATATAAAAAAGCTCTATAAATTCTGCCGGGAGAAAACTACTTCACACTAATGGAGAGAAAAAATGGAAATTTCTTGCATTATATTTATGTTAAAAAAAATTCTTCAAATTTTGGGGGCGGCCGCCCACCCTAACTCCTCCTCGGTCCCCCTGATCACATGATAGGATCCATTCGCTTGTTGTACGCCTTACACCTACCATATATATTATTTTACTTCTTTTGAATATGGTGCTTAATGGTTAGCATGTTTTTCTTAGAAAGTGAACTGTGTTTAGGTTTCCTTGCTATTAAATATTAATGCATGTTATCAGTCATGTAGTTCGTGATAACGTAAAAAAAATATATATGGCAAACTACTCGTCTACAGTGACAACATGATAGAACCCTCTTCTCTATCGCTTTGGTTCCAAGAACATCGGTTGAGAGAGTTACATCTGACCAAAAACTCTCAAGGCTTCCCTTCTAGTAATGAACCATCATAGGCCCTGATTTTGGGATTCAAACAAATTTAAATTTTTGGTAAAAAGAGTCGATGAAATTGATTTGGAGATCTCAGATAAGAGACATATCCATTAATTAGTTCAAGAAAACGACTGATAGGAACAGCAGTTAAGAATTGTATGTCACTTTTCCTATTACTGGGTTTAATGTTTTTCCACCCCAAATACACATGATTTCATGGTTGGCAAAAAAAAAAAAAAATATGTTAGAGAAGTAAAATATTTAAAATGTCTTGTATTTTTTTTTTCCTAGATGCCAAAATAAAGGCGTTTTAGAATTATAGTAGATAATTTTATCTACTATTTCTTTTCGACTCAAAAGTTTAAACTGTTAACTAAAAATCTTTTTTATTGGTTTATACTATTCTCTAAGATGTCACCTCACATAAGAGTTCACCGGTTCACAAGATTTGATTAATTATTAATTAAATGGGGTGGTAATCGTGACACCGAGACTATGATATTATGTAAAGAATAATTTTAACCCAAAAACTTATATAATTTATATTATTTTTTAACAAAGTTCCTTTTTACTTGACACCCTTACTTGACTCCTTTTCAAATGTCATTTTTCATGCACAAAAAAGTGTGTATAATATACAGTAAAAAATGAGTTTTGCGAGAACATTATTAAAAGGAGCAAATTTTGCAAAGGTTTGATTTCTGCAGGAAGGAGGTCAAACGATCAATGTGAATGATTGTCTTGGACACCACTCCAGAGTTGTTCTAACAACTGATCTCATTAAAAAACTCAAAATAAAAGCACATGAACATCTTATAGAGTTTAGCTTCTCTTTGAAACAGATAATATTGCAACAACCACATGCTATCATTCATCTATAAATTGCACTACCTATGAGCTCTGTTGCATCCACAGTTCAAACTCAAACAAACTGTGTATTGAAAGATCACACTTTCTCTCTTCCACTCTTTACAACACATAAATATGGGCCTTCCACTTCTTCAATCGTTTCCATTTTCAGCAATGCTTCTCTTCTCTTTGATCATCATCCCTCAGCTTGCACATGGTGGCATTACAAGGCACTACCATTTTGATGTACATCTCTAAAGGACTTGATACCTTTATCTAAAAGCTACCTTATTTTTCAAAACTAAACCATTTGAATTTCACATTCTTTTAGTTTATTTTCACATGTATCTGTTTGCTTTGTATCTTAATGGCTTGATTTTGTGATGTAGATAAAGTACCAAAAAGTATCAAGACTATGCCACACAAAGAGCATGGTCACAGTGAATGGTCAGTTTCCTGGGCCACGCATTGTTGCTAGGGAGGGTGATCGTCTTCTTATCAAAGTGGTTAACCATGTTCACAACAACATCTCCATCCATTGGTAAAATAGTTTAGTTTATAAAAAGAAATTGAACATAATTTGTAAATTGAACTTTCATGTGTTGAAAATAGTTGGTTATGTTCCAAATAGGCATGGCATTAGACAGCTTCAATCAGGATGGGCTGATGGACCTGCATATGTGACTCAGTGCCCTATTCAAAAAGGCCAAAGTTATGTCTACAATTACACCATCGTTGGCCAAAGAGGCACTCTCTTTTGGCATGCTCACATTTCATGGTTAAGATCTTCTGTCTATGGTCCTCTCATCATTCTTCCAAAGCATGGAGTTCCATATCCTTTTACCAAACCTTACAAGGAAGTTCCCATCATCTTTGGTAATGAGAATGTTACTGACATCATTCCATAATGTCCCTATATTACCTGCATTTACTAAGCACTGACCTTACTTTGATATATTAATAACAATTTTCAGGAGAATGGTGGAATGCAGATCCTGAGGCAGTCATAAAACAAGCATTGAAAACAGGTGGAGGACCAAATGTCTCTGATGCCTACACTATTAATGGACTTCCAGGGCCATTATATAACTGCTCTGCTAAAGGTATCAAGTGACAAAAAAAAAAAGTAACTTGAGAATACCCCATGTTATGTGGTTACTAGTGGCTAAACTCCTAAAATTATGAAGAGTAACACTTAAACCACATCCTTCAAAACAAAACCACTCCCCGTTAAACCCGACTAGCGAGTGTGGGACGGAGGAAATCCTTGTACGCAGCCTTACACTTACATAATTACAAAGAGGCTGTTTCCTGGATTCGAACCCATGACCTTTCAGTCATGAAGGAACAGTTTTACTACTGCTCCAGTTCGCCCCCGTTTACTTAACCACATCCTTATGAATTAAAATTGGATATGTTTTGATTCTATATGAAAATATTGGTCTTTTGCAGATACATTCAAGCTAAAGGTCAAGCTTGGGAAGACATACCTTCTCCGTTTGATCAATGCTGCGCTCAATGATGAACTCTTCTTCAGCATTGCAAATCACACCCTCACAGTCGTTGAAGTAGATGCAATTTATGTTAAACCATTTGAGACAGACACTATTCTGATTGCACCAGGACAAACCACTAATGTTCTTCTCAAAACCAAATCCTACAACCCCAATGCCACATTCTTCATGAGTGCTACACCATATGTGACTGGACAGGGCACTTTTGACAACTCAACTGTTGCTGGTATCCTTGAATATGAAGTTCCATCAAACTCTCTTCATTCAACAACTTCAATGAAAAAGCTTTCACTCTTCAAGCCAATCCTCCCTGCCCTTAATGACACTTCTTTTGCAACAACTTTCACCAGCAAGCTACGTAGCCTTGCAAGCTCTCAGTTTCCTGCTAATGTTCCCTTGAAAGTTGATAGACACTTTTTCTTCACAGTAGGACTTGGTACAAATCCCTGCCAGGATAACAAAACATGTCAAGGACCAAATGGAACAAAGTTTGCAGCATCAGTGAATAATGTATCTTTCACACTGCCAACAACTGCACTTCTTCAAGCCCATTTCTTTGGTCAATCCAATGAAGTTTACTCACCAAACTTTCCAAGTAGTCCCTTGATTCCATTCAACTATACAGGAAATCCACCAAACAACACAATGGTGAGCAATGGGACAAAGTTGGTGGTCCTTCCATTCAACACGAGTGTAGAACTTGTGATGCAGGACACCAGCATTCTTGGTGCTGAAAGTCACCCTCTCCATTTGCATGGTTTTAACTTCTTTGTTGTTGGCCAAGGATTTGGCAACTTTGATCCAAATAAGGACCCTGCAAACTTCAATCTTGTTGACCCAATTGAAAGAAACACAGTGGGAGTCCCTTCTGGTGGATGGGTCGCCATTCGTTTCTTAGCAGATAACCCAGGTATGAATGAGTAATAACATCTCTTGTTACCATTTTGGAACATCATAGCTATTTGAAACCACCACTTTGTCATTCACCACAAAAAATGGCTACTTTGTCCAACGTAGTTGTGATAAATAATATAACCTTAAACAAGTCAAAAGAAAATTATTTTTGCTAATCAAAGCCATGCATATTAGATTAAAATTGAGGAATGATAATTCTGTTATAAAAGATAATGGGTGATATTAAATCACTAGAGGTCTGAAATAGAAGGGGTAGATGATCAGAATTATCACTGTGTAATTATAACTATTAAAAACCGACTTACTTGGAATCAGAAGATTAAACAGAACATGATGATGAAATCGATATAATGATATGTCAGAATAGGAATAAAATCAGAGCCCACCGTGTCTCGTTAAGACAATTTGCCCCCTCATTGATGCCAAAGGTGGATGGATACTTGTCTCCCAGAATAGAACGGATTTCGTCTGAAGAGTGACGGCACTACCAATCAAGAGCCCAAACGAACACAACATAATGCCAGAGGAAACTATACCGGAGTATGACAAGGGACATGCAAACCGGAAGGAGAAAAATTCCGGCAGAACAGTGCACCGGTTCGGTTAAAAACTGTCAAAAAAATCGGTGGATAGAAACGTTTGGGTTCGAAATTTTGGAAAGAAGTAATGGATATATTTTTGGACAAAATATTTAAAAAATTATTTTTATTACATAACTGTAAACCAAAATGAACCGATCCGAACAGGATGGCTCCGCTTGTGGTGGACCAAAGCCCACCTAGCTCCTCCCCTCCACAAAAGGTGTAGTGACCCAAAAGGTCAATTTAGGAGAGTGAGGTGAGAGCTTATAAACTCTCTCACTTCCTACTACTTGTCCAATGTGGGACTTATTAATACCCACACACCTCTCCATCTTCCCTTTTCTCTTTTCTTTATTAACCATCTTCTTATTCATAACCAATGGATTATTGTTCATAAATTCCAACAAATTCTCACTAGATTTATCTAATTAGCAATAATATGGCATGCAAGACTCTGCAAATATAATTTCGAATTAAAACATATAATAAAAGACATTGGACATAAGAGGGCTAAATTTTTTTCATTGTTTTGGTGATTTGATTTGAACTTACGGATTATACTGTAAAATATGTGAGCAGGGGTATGGTTCATGCATTGTCATCTTGAAATTCACACGAGCTGGGGTTTAAGGATGGCTTGGGTTGTATTAAATGGAAAGCTTCCACATCAGAAACTGCTTCCACCTCCAGCGGATCTTCCCATGTGTTAAATATTCACTACAATTTGTGGTCTTAACATTTTGAATCCGTTATTTTTTATTTATTTTTTGTTCCCAGTTTAAATGGCCCTTTTTGGCATTCTTCGTGGACTAATTGATTATCACTAGTTCCATTTTTTCTCATTCGGGTGATGAGGTGAAAGGGTGGAATATGTTAAGATGCGTCTACAATAACAAATTTGTTTCAAGTTGTAATATTCTTCCATTTCAATGAGGATTATATGATTTTAATTATCAGAAATATCTGAACATTCTTTTCTCCAAATCTAAATATTATACCATGAAAATGTACCTAGTTTCGTGTTACAAACACTGCTTTATTGCCATACAAAAAAATATAGTGTGAATGATAAAACCTCTTAACACGTATTGATTATTGAATGTAAACACTATTCGAAACATTAACACAGGCAGACATCATTTCGCTTCCATAGTTATTCTCTTTTATTAATAATCTAATATCTTTTTTATTCTAACATGCTTATGCAAGTCATAAGTATTAGAATCCAAGAAACTCATATGGAAGCGTACTGTTGGTGTACATAATATGTGTCCCATGGAGGGTGAAGTATGTTGATATAGGGGGTGTCCATAGTGGCAGTGGCAGAGATCAAAGCACTAGTGAAGCTTCTTATGATGTGCATAGGGGGGGGGGGGGTTGAGAGTGGCTTGGGTGGCTCTCCATGGTCACAGCAGTTGAAGCTCAGTGGATGAGAAGTCATCCCTTCCTCAATGTGAGAGGGGGTATTTAGAGTTGGAGCCCCTCAACCTAGCCAACCTAGCCTTTTCAGGCTAGGCATGCTAAACCCCAGCCAGTGTGCAGGGGCAGGCTTGTGCCTTGGGAAGAAGGGGAACCCTAAGTATCAGTAGTGGGCTTTTTAGATTGGACCTATTAGTGGGCTTTTTAGATTGGACACAATAGTGGGCCTTTTAGATTGGACCCAGTAGTGGGCCTATGCATGTGGGTTATCCAGAATAGGAAGAAAAATGAATCAATCTATTGATCATAAGAATTGATACAAGCTTATATACAAGCTATAAAAGCTCTAAAGTATATCCAAAGAAAGAAAGTTAACTAATCTAACTGCTAACTATCTTTCGGAAAATCAGGAATTAGTTTAACAAAACAACTACTTTAAATAACACGCGTGCACTTATGCAAGCTAATTTAATAAAGTTTCAGCTATTGAGACTTATTCTCATCATCCCCCTTCAAGGTGGGAGGTGCATATCTAGCAATCCCAGCTTGCCAACCAGCTGCTGAAACACTCGTGGTGCTAAGGCCTTGGTAAAAGAACCTGCCAACTGTTTTGAAGAAGTAACGGGTAGTAAATGAATGAGGCCTATAATACCCCTAACTTAAGAATTTAATTAATTGTTGGAAATTTTGGAGATATAATGAAGAAATTGAGAAACTCTTGTAATGAAATTTTACTAAAAGACAAAAAAAAAAAAATACAGCAACACACTCTCTCCAAGCACTCACTCTTTCGTCACTTTCTCTTTCAATTATGTTCTCTTACACTTCTTTCTTACAAACACTCACACTTCTTTACAAGTGCTACGTCACACTCACACACTTGTTCTCTTTGTTTTTTTTTTCTTTTATATACAATTACAATAGCACACTCACTTCACAATCTATATAGACTAGTGTTGTCCCACATTCATAATTATTACAAGCATCACACATTCATGTCGAGCTCCCTTTCTTTTTCTTTTCCCACCCACCATCTAATTATTTTTATCTTTTAGCTAAATAATAGCTTGCATACTTGGAGCTTTCTGATTATTATTTATAGTGTAGTTTCAAGTTGTCTTTCAATTATAGCTAAGATGGTGGGGACTAAAGTTGGGTTTGTCTTCTAACACTCCCCTTCAAGCTCGACTTTGCATACCAATCATATCTTTGAGTTTGTGGAACACATATGTCTTCAATGGCTTTGTAAAAATATCTGCAAGTTGATCTTCAGTTCTACAGTAAACTAATTCCACAACTTTGTTCTTGACTTGCTCCCGGATAAAATGATACTTCGTGTCAATATGTTTTCTTCGGCTGTGGGAGACTGGATTCTTTGCGAGTGATATAGCAGATTTGTTATCCACGTGTATAGTGATTGGTCCTTCTTGCTCCTGATGCAACTCATCCAAAATATTCTTCAGCCAAATTACTTGACATGTGCGCGCTGCTACGACCATATATTCTGCTTCACATAATGAAAGAGCAATTGTCTGTTGCTTCTTTGATGACCACGAAAATATTGCTGAGCCAATATGAAATGCATATCCTAAAGTGCTTTTTCGATCATCTGTGTCTCCACCATAATCGCTATCTGAATAGCCAATTAATTTTGATTCTTCAGAATGCATATAGAATAAGCCATGGTCAGTAGTTCCTTTGATGTATCTCAAAATCCTCTTGGCTGCACTGAAGTGACCTTGTCTTGGTTGCTCCATGTATCTGCTAACTAAGCTAACTGCAAACATAATATCTGGTCGAGTAAAAGTCAAGTACCTTAAGCTTCCGACCAGGCTCTTGTATAGTGTAGGATTTATTGGCTCTCTATCTGAACTAACTTTCATCTTCATTCCTGCTTCTATTGGTGTGGAGACCGGCTTGCAATCTTTTATTCTGAACTTGCTCAAAACTTCTTCTGCATATTTCTTTTGTGACATGAAAATTCCTTTTTCTATTTGCTTCACTTCAACTCCAAGAAAGTAGGACATTTCACCAATATCTGTCATTTCAAATTTTTTAGTCATAGTTTGCTTGAACTCATCAAACATACCTGGATTATTTCCTGTGAAAATCATATCATCCACATATAGGCACATGATCATTATATCTCCATCTTCATTTTTCTTTGTGTACAAAACATGCTCATATGGACTCTTCACAAAACCACTTTTCTGAAAGTACTCATCTATTCTTGTGTTCCAGGCTCTCGGAGCTTGCTTCAATCCATATAGTGCCTTCTTCAATCTATAGACTTTATCTTCCTCTCCTTTTCTGATATATATTGGTTGTTGCTCAATGTACACTTCTTCTTCCAGGTGACCATTGAGGAAAGCTGATTTCACATCCATCTGGTATATCTTCCACCTGTTTTGTGCTGTAATTGCTGTAAGAAGTCTGATAGCATCAATCCTTGCTACTGGTGCAAAAACTTCTTCATAGTAAACTCCATATAACTGTTTGTAGCCTTTAGCCACCAATCTTGCCTTGTACTTCTCCACCTTTCCTTCTTGATTAGTCTTTGTCTTGTACACCCACTTTACACCTATCGGCGTATGACCTTTAGATATAGTTGTGAGCTCCCATGTGTCATTTCTTTTGATTGCAGTAATTTCATCATTCATGGCTTTCTTCCACTTTTCATCTTCTGCTGCTTCTTCATACGTCACTGGATCACATTCAGCCGTCAAACAAAATAATGAATAATCAAGTGTAGTTTGTACCAGATCCGTAGCATCATAGATATCACTTAAACTTCTCATCTTTTCTGGTGCTCCCCTTGAATTGCTGCTACTACTACTGCTTGTTGATGGTGTAGTTGTTGGAGTTATTGGAATAGGACTTGGTGGACGAGTTTGATCATTCCATCTTCATCTATTTGTTCCTTTGAGTCATCATCATCTTTAAAAAACAGGTTTTCCACTTTCTTTTCTTCATCACTCGATCTCCAATAATCTGCTTCATCAAACTCTACATCTCATGAAATGATTGCTTTCTTGGTTAGAGGATTGTAGAGTCTGTATGCTTTACCCCTAACATCGTAGCCAGTGAAAATGCATTTCTCCCCTTTATCATCTAGCTTCTTTCTCATTTGATCTGGAATGTGGGCATATGCTATACAACCAAAAATTCTTAGATGGCTTACTTTTGGTTTCTTGCCACTCCATGCTTCATTTGGAGTCTTAAACTGTACGCTTTTTATTGGACATCGATGTAGTATATAAGCAGCACATTGAACAGCTTCAGCCCAAAAAGTTTTTGGAAGTTGCTTTTCTTTTAGCATGCTCCTCGCCATATCAAGAATTGTACGGTTCTTTCTTTCAGCAATGCCATTTTGTTATGGAGTGTAAGCAGCCATCAATTGATGAATTATTCCAAATTGTTTGCAAAATCCATCAAACAATTTGGAAGTATATTCACCTCCTCTATCTGTTCTGAGCGTCTTCAAATATTGATCGCTTTGTTTTTCTGTCATTGCTTTAAATTCTTTGAATTTATCAAGAGCTTGTGACTTTTCTTTGATTATATACACCCAGGCTTTTCTGCTGAAATCATCAATAAAAGTTATATAATATCTGTTTCCTCCAAGTGATGGAAAGTCAAATGGACCAGCAATATCTGAGTGAACCAGCTGCAATGGTCTTTTAGCTCTCCATGATTTGCCAACTTCAAAGCTTTATCTGTGCTGCTTACCTTTCATGCAGCTTTCACACAATTGATCAGGATGATCTATTTGTGGCAATCTGTTCACCATCTTTGCCTTTGACAAGAGTTTCAGGCCAGTGAATCCAAGATGATCAAATCGGAGGTGCCATAACCACGAACTATCTTTCGTGATAGACTTCATGCATCTTATTGCTTGCGTCTTAATATTCAGCTTGAAGGGGCGATCTCTTGTTATATCAACTTTAGCAATCAATTCTCTCTTTTGATTTCTTATGACTAGAGAGTTGTTTCTCAAGTTTATATCATATCCTTTCTCTAGAAGCTGGTCGATGCTGAGGAGATTTATTTTCAAGGATGGAATATAATAGACATCGGAGATATATGCCTTACTTATCACACATTATTTTCAATACAGAATCAGAAGTGTGTCCTAGACGATAGTGCCAAAGAGTAGAAGTGTCTATGGATAGATTATTAACAAATCTATCAGTAGAAGATCTATTAAAATCAATAGTCTTCTCGTCCCTTTTATCTTCACATCTTGATTCCAGGAAGAAAAGGCCATTGCATAGCCTAGCTGAACCAATCACTTGTTGGGACTGGATCTGCTTAATATGGCACATAAAGTCACGAAAAAT
This sequence comes from Gastrolobium villosum, assembly GCA_032173675.1. NCBI lineage: Eukaryota > Viridiplantae > Streptophyta > Magnoliopsida > Fabales > Fabaceae > Gastrolobium > Gastrolobium villosum. Next base: position 80,861 of record JAVKPL010009127.1, read on the forward strand.
GAGTTCACAAGCAAAAGATTGAAGCAACTTCACCACTGAGATCAAATTTACATAAAACTCTAGAACATAGAGAACGTTAGTCAAAATAAAAGTTGGCAATAAATGGACATTTCCTGAGTAATATGCCATAACTGTTGAACCATTTGGCAGATTTATCAAAATTGGTTTTATTTAATGCAGTGAAATGAAAGATGAAGATGCACATGAGATGTGATATGTTGCACCAGTGTCAAGAATCCTGTGAGGAAGTGTCTTACCAGTACCTTGAGAAGTTGCAGTAACAAAAGCACTTGTTGATGATGCATGGATCATATTGGCAGCATGATGATTTGTACTCTCTTCTCCTTTCTTAAGTTGAGTTTGCTGAATCAGATTCAACATGTTCTGATATTGTTCTTGAGACAAGACTACAAAATCCTATTTATCATTCTGTACAGAAGATGTGTTGCTTTCATTGAACACAACATTGGCAGAAGCATTTATTGATCTGTACTTAAAGCTTGGTGGATAACCATGCTTTGCATAGCATGTATCGATCGTATGGTTAGTCCTTCCACAGTATGTTATTCTACTGACTGTTACTGCGTCAGCAGTCAAAAGTAACAGATGAAAACTCACTTGTGTAAAATACCATCAATATGGATATCAAACTTCTTAGAATTTAATCCTCATTCCTTTTATGACCCGAAGGTCTTCATAATAATCCTCTAGTTTTGAAATTATAAAATCAGGGTTATTATATTCACCACACCTTTTAAAAAGATTTTGTCCTCAAAATTGGATCATACTTGATATCAAAATCGGGATATCACCAGAGAATATCATCCTCCCCCTCCCAAGTGGCGTCCTTTGGTATCAGTCCTTCACATTGGATCTTAATCATGGGAATGACTCTATTTCTAAGCCGTTTCTCATCTCGAGCTACAACCTTAGAAGGTCCAACAACGAACTTCAGGTCCTTCTTAACCTCTACATCAACAGGCTGAACAATGTGTAAATCATTATATATATATATATATATATATATATATCTACGAAGCAGACTCATATGGAACACATCATGTAAATTTGCTAAGTTGGGAGATATATAGAGCAAGCTGATACGCCACCGGTCCAACCCTTTTTATTATCTGGTAGGGCCCAATGAACCGTAGACTCAACTTTCTAACTCCCAAAGCACGCCCAAGTCCTGTGGCGGGTGACAATCTAATTAATACATAATCCCCTTCACAAAACTCAAGGGGTCTGTGCTTTGCATCATAATAACTTTTTTGACGGCTCTATACTTTCTTTAGCCAATCTCTAATCATCTCAATCTGTTTTGTAGTCTCTTGGACCAATTCTGGTCCCAGTAATTGTCTTTCTCCAATCTTCGTCCAACATATAGGTGTCCTACATCTACGGTCATACAAGGCCAAACTATTGAGTAAGTTTCCTCATATTTTGATGGTTTGATTTGTGGATTTATTTTCATGAATCCTTGCTCATTTTGACTTTTACCACATTATTTTCTATTGCAAATCGGCTTTTTCCTAGTTGTGTGCACTAATATGCAATGCAAAGATGTTTTGAACTTTTGTTAGGAGATTTTGGATATATCCACCGATTCATCGATTACCTAACTATTCCCTTTGGAGCACTGCTAGATATTTTATCCTTAAAAGATATGGTCTAATGTTTTTATTATGGGAAATCTTTAGTGCTTTCATTCCATGTAAAGGATAGAATTTGTTGAGCAGGTTAATTGTGTGCTTTTCTTGTTAATGATTTTTATTTTATTTTCAAAAAAAATTATGATTTCTCTCTTTAAAATTATGTAGATTTATTTTGCTTGGGGCTTAGCCCATTTCTTGTACCCAAAATAAAACTATGTTAAAACTTGGATCAATTATTGACTGATTCAAGATATTGGGTCATTAGTTCAAATAGTAAGTCACTAATTGGAACATTGGAACTATATAATTATATACAACCCAATAATCTAAATGCAAAATTCTAAAAAATAATCATAAAACAACCTAAAACAATTTAACAAGTCCAAGTTATAAATTTCGAATTCCTATTTAAAAATGTCTTGTTACTTTAATAATCTTTGAACACAAAATAAAATAATTAATTCTAAAATTACCAAATGTTGCATGCAAGATAGTAATATCTTATTCTTTTCTATTTTATTATATTCTATTCAAGAAAATTGCTTATATTTATAAAGATAAAAATCTTATTTAAGCATAAATAAAGGATGGGGGTTATATTTACAACCACCTCTTTCCTTTACAACCACTTTTATTGTTATTGGATCAAAATCAAATTAACAGCTCTCACTTAATATTATTTTGTAACCGCTAATTTGATTTTGATCAAAAGTAAATAAAAGACTAAAAGTGGTTGTAAATATAATCTCTCTCTAAATACAGATATATTTTCACGCAATTTATATTAATATCTTTGTTGTAAAAGGATGAGGGTAATAAAGTAATTGTAAGAGGAAAACTATCATTATTAAATGGCATGGAAATAACCCTAAAACCCAAGCTTCTCACTATTCATGTTGGTGCGCCGCACAAACAGTTCTTCACTTCTTTTTGATCTCTCCATTTCATCCTTCTTTAATTATAAATCACATTTGCCAATCGAAGACGTCTTGCATCTCGCTTCTCTCCATTCCTCTACTTCTCTCTGCTCTACTTTAGATTGGTTCAATTGCAAGGTTCAAAAATCAAGTATTATAAAGTGAATGGTAATATTCCCAACTCCATAGCTTATTTGTTCTAAATGCCATAGATTCTCTGTTTCACATGACATATGATGAAACTCCTTTTTCTCACTATATATGTATATATCTTAGCATGCATAAATTTGTGATTTTGGGATAATCCAAAATTTAATTTTTTCCCCTAAAATAAAAATCAAAAAACTAAATGGCCAATAAAACTATGAATTGTGATATGTACGAGGCAAGTTTTGATATGAATATGATGTAATGAAGCTCCTTTTATCGCCTCATAATTTCTTTAACCTCTCTTTTCCTTATAAGAATTATTGCAAGTTCAATGGAATAAGAGTTTGGTGTGGTGGTGACAGGTTCAATGGGATAAGAGCCTAACAATGTTAATGTCATAAGGCAAGCTCAATGATGCAAGAATCTAACAAACCTAGTGCGGTGGAGAAGTTTGTGTTAGTAGACATACAACATCAAAATGATACTGTCGACAAGGATCAATTAGTAAGTGAATCTAATTATCTGAAGGGGGCTTGGCTCCCAAACATTTGGGACTAATGGAGATTGTCCATGTAACTTATAAATGGTCTTTGCTCACAGGATGAGGAAAAAAGAGGAAGAAAGCCAAGTACTAAATTTGTTGAGACCAAAAACTTATCGTTAAGGGCAGAGATTGTTGACTTAGCACCAAACAAAGTAATGTTTATAATTCTTGAAATTCTCTATCTACTAGTTTATGAGTAAGTGAAAAATTCAAATGTGGCAGTGTAAAATAGATTTCATTATATCAATAATTAGGATCAATATACAGTAATAGAGTTTCTTATTTTTTCCAAAAAAATCATATCACTATAACTTATATGATGATCTTTGCTCTCAAGCTCAGAAAAAAAGGAAGAAAGCTAAGTAATAATTTTTTTGGAGGAAATATGATTTCAATTTGAACTTCTAGAAATATTTTATGTTTTTTAGTTGTCTATATGTTTGCGCAATATATACAATTTATATCTCGAAATCAAAGATTAGATAAAAAAAAAAACCAAGAGATTTTTGCCTATTTTCCCTTGGATCTAGGTTCCTAACTACAAAGTTAGAATCTATATCATGTAATTGTTATTATGATCTTATATTTCATGTTTTAGTTGATTATTTCCCGTGTTTGTAAGATGCTAGCAATCCGCATCTCCTGCCCAAATTTTGTACCTACTAAGAAATATGGCGGATTCGATGGATCTGCTAAACCTAGTTTCTAAATCCTTGAAAGAACAGATGTTGGTAAGTGAGTCCAATTGTTTGTAAATCATTGTTCCTAGGAGTATATAGTTTAAAACTTCTCACAGGTGAGTGTATTAACAATTTTGTTTGACTATGTAATCAGGAATTTATTAATGAAATACAAGAATTAGCAAATGCAAAGGATACTCCTAAACGTGCATTAGCTATAGTCCCTATATATTTAATAAGGATAGAGGATGCTGATGTTGCATCAAATAAAGTAATGCTTTTAATTCTTGAATTTCTCCTTGTATTAGTTTATGTGTGTGAAAATCAAGTTGTGGTAGTGTAAAATAGACTTTCTTAATCTTGCCTCAAAATTGCATAATTGTAACCTATATGGTGGTCTTTTCTTTTAGGCTAAGAAAAAAGGAGGAAGAAAGCCAAGTAATAAGTTGGTTCGGGAAATTTCATTTCAGTTTAAACTTCCAGAAGATTTAACTAAAAATGGCATTGACTTGGATAAGGTAAGAAGCTAGTTTTTGGACCTTAAACAATCCCTTGTCTTTCTTTTCTTTATGTGTTTACATTTAGGTTACTTGAAGTGAAACAATTCAACCTGTAATTTGTAATATAAGAAATATGTTTTTGAACAATATATTATGGAAAATTTGCATCAGATACTATCAATCGAATATGGAAATCATGCATGCGAATTTTCAGTGACTCAAAGACTACAGCATTGGAGCATCCAGCAAAGGGAACGACATAACGGGATGCGAGATGTTGTAAGATAGGACTACAAATTATTTTAATACAAAATAAGATTATATTTCCATTAGATTTTTTATTCCAAATTATGATAAATATTCGCTATTTTGAAGAATAAATTATATAGCTAGTTTGTTTATATTTAATAAATTTGGTTGCGAATCATATGTTCAAGAAAATTTAAATATGCTAGCCTACATTGACAACTAATATATATAACTGTTTGTGCAGTATTTTCATCACTTAACTTCGCAACAGAAATTTCATTCAAAGCAAGAAGTAATCCAGTTTGTTCTTCGGGAAACTTATCCTCCTAAACATGGAAATAAGAAAAGAAAGACACTATAAGCTGGCATAAAAAACCAGGTATGTATCATTCAAGTAATGCAATATTATATACGTTCTAAATTACAATAATATTTTTGTGATGATTCTTGTTTTCAGCATAGGGTTCAGATTCAGCATGGTCTACTTGACCTAGTTTCTAAACCCCTAAAAGATCAAATGTCAGTAAGTGAGTCTAATTGTCTGCATATAATTGTTCGTAGGACTATATAGTTAAAAACTTCACACAGGTAAGTGTATTAACAATTTTTTTTTTTGTCTTTGAGATCAGGAGTTTATCAAAGAAATACAAGAAGTAGCAAATGCAAAAGATACTCCTAAACATGCATTAGCTATTGTCCCCATGATAGAGGATGCTGATGTTGCACCAATGTTGCACCAAATAAAGTAATGCTTTTAATTCTTGAAAGTCTCCTTCTAATAGTTTTTGAGTGAGTGAAATTTATGTTATGGTAGTGTAAAATAGGTTTCATTATATCAATCATTAGGTTACACTAATAGAGTTTCTTATTCTTCCTTTAAAGTTGTATAAGTATAAGTTATATGATGGTATTTTCTTTTAGTCTAAGCAAAAAAGAGCAAGAAAGGCAAGTAATAAGTTGGTTGGGGAAATTTCATTTCAATTTGAACTTCCAGAAGTTTTTAATAAAAATAAAATTGACTTAGACAAGTTCAGGAGCTAGTTTTTGGACCTTAAAAAATCCCTTGTCTTACTTTTCTTTATGTGTTTGCATTCATGTTACTTGAAATGCAACAATTCAACATGTAATTTATAATATACAAAATACACTTTTGAACAATATATTATGGGAAATTTGCAACAGGTACAATCAATCAAATATGGAAATTATGCACGCGAATTTTCAATGAATCAAAGACTACAACATTGGAACATGCAACAAAGGGAACGACGTAACGAGATGCGAGATGTTGTAAGATAAGCCTACAAATTATTTTAATGCAAAATAAGATTACCTTTCCATTAGATTTTGTATTCCAAATTATGATCAATATATGCCATTTTGAAGAAGAAATTATATAGCTAGTTTGTTTATGATTAATAATTTTGGTTGCAAATCATATCTTCACAAAAATTTAAATATGCTAGCTTGCATTGACAACTAATATATATAGTTGCTTGTGTAGTGTTTTCACCACTTAACATTGCAACATAAATTTCGCTCAAAGCAAGAAGTAATCCAGTTTTTTCTTAAGGAAAGTTATCCTCCCAAACATGAAAATAAGACAAGAAAGATGTAACAGCCCCAGTAGATTGGGCAACAGATGACGGATCAGGAATATAGCTCGGATCAGTAGTAGTATGATGACTAGCCTCACCAGTGTGGTGACTAGCCCCACTCTCCCCCTGTTGGGGAGTAACAGATGGCGTCGGTGTAGGAGTCACCGTAGCCGTGTGTGGAGGTGTATTCTCCCTCCTAGGACGACCTCTATCCGCCCTCATCTCAGCCATAAAGGCCTGCATCATATCCTGATTAGCTTTCATCAGGTTCTCAGTCATATTCCTATTTGCAGCCGTTTCCGCCTGCAGAGCTTTCAGTGCTGCAGTGACCGGATCCGGTGGCAAAGGACCTGCACCACGTGCCCCACGGCGACCTCGTGCCCTACTCATGATATCTGTACATGTAACACAAAGGAATGAGTTGATCAGACCCACACTGAGGAATCACATATACATTAATCATAAATAGTTCACAGATAGCTATGACACACAAGATACAACATACACAAACAATCAGAGTTCCCTAAACAAAACTGCTCTGATACCATAAAATGTAACAGCCCGTTGTACACCGGTATTGTTAACATTGATTATGATATTAAGCGCAGTTACAATCACAGTGATTAGATTAATTAAATTACGGGCAAATTTTTCTTTTTAACATATTCCTTTTCTTACATAAACACTTTTTCCGTAATCAATTAAAACCACACAATAATTGTAAATGCCATTTGCGGAATCATACACTTTCTAACATCATAAATCTTTCTTTTTATTCAATTCATTTAAACTTACCATCTTACTCTCTCATTTTACCAAGTTATAGTCCTTTACGTTATCTACGCGTGGTTTCAAACCACGTACCATTTGGAGTTCTACCCATCAAGTTAAGCCCCTTTCTTTTAGTCTAGAAAAACCTGAATTTTCGAAAATTACACTGTGGTAATCGATTACCAGTGGGTGGTAATCGATTACCACCTGTCAAAAATGAGGCAGTAGCCAATTTTTCAATTCCTCTGTTCTGGTAATCGATTACCAGCTTTGGGTGATCGATTACCTCACATGGTAATCGATTACCAAAGGCCAGTAATCGATTACCAGTGCAGACAGTAGCTAATTTTTCGTCCCCTGTTGCATGGTAATCGATTACCATGCTTGGGTAATCGATTACTATGCAGCAAAATGACAGATTACAGCAGTTTTGAGCCCCGAAAAGGGTGTGTAATCCATCCCTAACCCCTTGGTACTCCACATAACATATAATCATGTCCTAATGTTGGCTCTAGGCCCTTCCATCATTCAATTTCCGTAAGTTTAACATCAATTACATCATTCTCAAAATAATGGCCATTTACATGCAATTATGGACCATTTTTACAACATTACACATCAAGACTTCAAGGCTATGAATGTGGCAATGGACAAGTCCCATGCTCACTCAAAATATACAGTTATCCAAGCCATGAATAATAAAGCATAAACAAGACTTAGCATATGACCATGAACACTAACAAAAGCATGGAAATGACATCATGCAATATGTTCATGACCTAAGTCTCAAAATACTAATGGTATGCTATGTGCACTCCATAAACTCCTCCAAAAAGCCATGCAATCCAATGCACCGCATGCCAATCCAACGTCCACTATACGGGCTTCTTGCCCGAAGCTCCTCCCGGCTCATAGTGACCTGAAATGTGGTCCCCCAAACACGGGGTGAGATATACGGATATATCTCAGTAAACCAATGGAGCTAGAGGCTCTCTCCACTCCATGGCTCACTAAAATGTATCAAAATGACATAATATGCTATGCAAGTAAAACAATATCACCATCCTCCTGGAGACACCCAAGAACATCCACTCATGGATTCATGTTCAAGGACTCCATCATATAACTCCCGAGACAGTCCTGGCGCCTCTCCCATGGTTGAGATGACTCCATGGAAATACCCAACCGGAACTCCTCATGAGCCCTATCCGGCGGACGTCCCACGTTTGGATCATCCTGGCGCCGCTCCCAGAGTCGACTCCACGGCAATACCCGACTGGCATTCTCACAAGGATGAATCCAGCGGATGACCAAACTCCACTCGTCAACTGGCCAGTGACCACACAATTTCACACAATACAAGCAATATGCATACAAGCACACAAACACATCATGTCATCACTACATATTCCAACCACAACCTTCCTCTAGGTGTGGTGGAGCTCACTAGGGATTAAACCCAAGTTCCAAGAGTTTACCTTAACACAAGCAACACCGTTCCAAACGTATGCTCCAAATCAACTTTTCACAATTCCAACCGTGTGAGGCACCCTACAACAATCATTAAATCCAAATTACACCAAAACTCATTTTTCATCAAAATTCCTCAAATTCCTCTAAGTTAAAAACCTATATTTTTCACCAAAATTTAACATAGCATTTCTAGCTTACAAACATGATTCTAAGGCCTTTTCATCTAATAGCATTTTTCCATTTGGGCTCTCTATCATCACACATCTAAAATCAAAGCTTTGAACACAAATTCATAGATCTAAGAAATCAACTATCAAAAGACCCCAAATATACTTACAATGTGTTGTATGATCACCACCAAGGCTTCACTAAACCATTTGAAGATCAAAACTCCAAGAAATCTCCAAAAACTCACATGGGTCGGATCTGACTTTGCTTAAAACGCGGCCAAAGAGATGGATTCAAGGCTTCTAAGTGCTACCAATGGCTTTGGAAGGTTGTTTACGATAGATTTCAACACCAAAATCAAGCGATTCGGTGGAGAAACGAAGAAATGGGAAGAAATGGTGGAGAATGGCTCTTGGTTCCTTTCTTTTCTCACAGGAGGGCGCACGGGCATGGAGGAAAGAAAGAAGGAAAAGAAGAAGAAAAGGGAGGTGGGGCCAAGTGACTTCGGTCACACGGGTCCCACACGCGATCTAACTTTAACTCCGATAAAAATTCCGATCACAAATCCTTAATCTACATATTTTTCCAGTCCATGACATATTTTTATTTCTCCAAAATGTTGATAAAAATTTCACACCTATCGGTACACTCACACCACGGTATTTTAACACTAAAAATCACTATTCATCAATTTTTCCCAAATTTGCCTATTTACTCAATTTTTCGCCCTGATTCCATTTTCAGCATTACTTTTGTCATTTGAAATCTCTAACTCAGTATTTAAGTCTCCTAACACACGGTTGGCAAATTACAATTTTGCCCTTTTTGCCCTTTTTGGCCATAATCCTTGGATTTTCACTAATCCACCAATTTTCCTTTCACAATATAACATTAAAATAAACATTTAAATATTTGAGGTGTTATAAAAGACAGTTGAAGTTGGAATAGATAACCAGGTATGTATCATTCAAATAATGAAACGTTATATATGTTCTACATTACAATAATGTTTTTAAGACTGATCAAATTTCCACGTAGGGTTCAGATTGAACATGTACTCCTTAAAACAACAGGAGAGAAAAATCTTCTCATCCACACAAGATTGAAGCAGAGAATAAGTTGATGGATGATCAAATGTCCAAGGAATCCTCAAAATTAGGAGAAATTTAAATGGAATAGATCTTAGTAAGATGCTCGATGAGACTGATGGAAAATGTTAGCTCCATTGAAGCCTAAGGGATGTTTAACAAAGTACCTATTTGTCTATCGTTTTTATTTTATCTTTGATAACATCAGTAGTACCCCTCTTTGGGTATATTTCTCTATGTAACACCTCGTAGTACTCCGGTTGTTAACATCATGATATTATAGCGTACACATCAGAAGATTTTATTTAAAGATTAATAAACGTCTTGTAAAAATTTGAATAAAATTTCTCCAAAACATTTCTAAAAACGTTCACATGAGATACTGCGAAAGCGTACATTGAGAACATACATCTACTAATTAATCCCATTAGCTAGTATTAGTGACCATTGACTAACCGGATATGACAACAAGTGTCATTTCTTCCAGAGTCTCACGGACAGCATAACGATTGTTTGATGGATAACAGGGAGATAGGAATCTCACGCACAAGTACATCTGATAGACATAATTATATGACAGACAGCTTGCAAGTCCCACATAGACTGCAATCACCAACTAGGGTCAGTATATACATAATGGCCATGTGCCCAAATTAATAAATCCATACATCATGTCTATATGTCCTCATCATATGCATCTAAAATAACTTATAACAATTACAGACATAATCCAGAAGCTCAATTAATAAAAATACTCAGCATTATTACATATAGCACATAGTCTCAAAATAAAGTAACTAGGCATGTCAAAACACTACATATGCCACATAACAACGTAACAACATAAAATAAACAGCAGCCACAATCCACTAATCCGTAGTCAGGTCCTTGCCCTTAGACTGTACACTGCTACCATGGGTACCTGAAATGATGTCCCCAAAAAGGGGTGAGATAATAACATCTCAGTAAGCTCAAGATTCTTAGGCACATGAGTCACAAAACCAGGTATGAGTCACATTTCGAACTCCATGTTTATCTGCAACATATGCCTTTGACACCAAAGCTTCATTGTAAACTCCACAATTCAGCTGGCGTTCTTGTTGTGTAACCAGAGAGAAGGCCTTGTTCATACTAGGAAGCGATTCAATCAACATGATCTATGATCGAACATGTGAAAATCGATCATTTAGGCCTTTTAGGAATATGATTACCTGATCACGTTCTCTTGATTCTCTTACTTCATCGAGAGTACCATAGTAACATCTCGGTAGAGGATGAAGAGTGTAAAGCTCATCCCACAGTGTCTTCATCTCAGTGTAATAATCACTTACAGATTTTTCTCCTTGAGACGAGCGATGAATTTCTTCTTGGAGATCTGCAATTCTAAAGACATCAGATTGCAAAAATCTCTCATGCAAATCACTCCATACGTCAGCAACCTTTTCAATCCAGAGATTTGACTTTGAGATGGATTCATCAATGGAGTTATGAATCCAAGATAACACCATTGTGTTACAACGTTCCCAAGCTGGGAAGAGAGGATCATGCTCATCTGGAACTACAAAATTTCCATTAACAAAGCATAACTTATTTTTGGAGAGAAGAGCCATTTTCATGGCACGTAACCAAGTGCGAAAGTTATGTCCATTCAGAGGAGGACTGACGTGTGTTGTTGAAGGGTTCTCATCAGGGTGAAGGTATAGAGAGTTTGTTGGATTTGCTAAGTGATCTGGAAGAGAACTCTGGTTCACCATTGATGAGGAACTTCAAAGCTTCAAAGATTGAATAAAGCAAAGATCAAAGAAAGAAAGATCAAGAACAGAATGAAAATAACGATACCAGAGTTCTCTTCAGAGCTTTGATACCATATTAGAATCCAAGAAACTCATATAGAAGAAAAATGAATCAATCTATTGATCAGAAGAATTGATACAAGCTACAAGAAGCTCTGAAGTATATCCAAAGAAAGAAAGTTAAATAATCTAACTACTAACTATCTTCTGGAAAATCAGGAATTAGTTTAAAAGAACAACTAACTTTTTTTTTGTTGGTAAATATGAACAACTAACTTTAAAAAATACATGTGCTCTTATGCAAGCTAATTTAATAAAGCTTCAACTATTGAGATTTATTCTCATCAATAAGATCACACCTACTTCATAAGAAGCTAAGATAATTCATAAAATTATTAATAAGTACCTTTTTTCACAATGTTATATTTCAACAAGGAATCACATTTTAAACATTTAAATTTTTAGACTATTTTCAAGGGATTACATTTTCACAAGGTTACAATTTTCCATTTGCTATAGAATTTAAGGGTGGAAATTGGGTAAGAGACAGACTAGATTTTACTTTAAGAGTCTGGTATATTTTCTTAGGCTTGAATTATAATAATCCCAACCTGTGTAATATGGAATTATGATATGATTGGTGGATTAATCATGGAAATTATGGTCTAATTAGGTTAAAAATCTAATTAGGTAAAAATAAGGCATTTTTGAAAAAAGTGCAAAATATGTGCGTTCTGGGGTATAATTGGTAGTAGGCAAAAGTCAACGAAACTTAAAAATAATTAAATGAAATATTATAAAATAATATTAGTGAAGGTTAATAATCAAGCTAGAAGAGTTAAATGGATAAGAGGACATAATTGAAATACCGCTTGAAATTGCTTTGACTTTAAGTATCTAAGTGAATTTTATTAATAAAATATTTTTCATTATTTAATTTTCTATTTTTCATATTCTTTCTCAATATTTTTTTATATTGATTCATATTATACCCTATCTCTTCTATTTTTTAATTCAATATTTTTCTTTTTTATATTCTATTATATATTTTAGGATATTAAACTAAAAATAAAAAATGACAGGATAATTAATATATATATATATATATATTAATGGAGAAAATAAATAAAAAATGTAGAAAACAAGACAAAGATTCTTTACAATGACACTGGAAACCAATGAAAAGGGGCTGTTAGTGTTTTGTCATCATCCAGTTGTTGTTAATTAATTTTTGTCATTAAGCAAATATAATTGGTTATGTGTTCAATTTTTACTTATATAAAAAAATTAATTTTGTTAGGTAACGAACATCTCAATAAAGTTGTACCTTCTATGTTGTTTGTTATATTCACTCTGTTATGAAATAGTGAGTCGAAAGACAATCGAAAAACAAAAATGTTACACATCGTGTCAAACATAAAAAAGAGAAAATCATTGTATATTTAACATTTGGGAATTACTTTTCTTATGTTACATAAAAAAATTATTATCTCCTACACTTACATTGTTCAAATGGGCCCCACAAGGTTTTTTTCTCTAACCTTCAACTTTTTTTCTCTCCTAGCTATTGTTTGAGCATGATATAATACTTCTCTTATGCAACATAAGAGAAGTATTGCCCTTAACATTTTACCATTAACTTTTATTTTAATATTAATGCATTCACCTATCCGGGGTCTATGATGCACGGTCACTGACACGGGACACGAGACACGACACGACACACCGACACGTTAATTCTAAAAAATAGCATGTTTCGACACGTTGGGACACATTTTGATATTAAATAATATTTTAATATATATAATATAATTTATATTTAATACATATAGCAGTTCATAATAAGTCATAACTAATCAAATATTCAAATTTTATAACATAAATATATAAAAAAAAATTCGTACTTGTTAATTTTTCATGTCAAATCTCATAACAGAAAAAAATTGATTTATAAAAAAAAATTTATTTATAGTTAATAAAATAAAATTAAGACTTAAAAAACATGTCCGAGCGTTGACCACGTGTCCGAAAAAGTTGACTGCGGGTCAGAAAAACGTGTCGGAGAGTTGACCACGTGCCCCTAAATGATGACCGCGTGTCAGAGCGTGTCCGTGTCGGACACGTGTCCGACACGCATAATTTCAAAAAAAAATTATGTCCGGTTATCTGAGTCCGGTCAGGTGTGATGGGATGTTGTCAATTTGGGCTTAGTTTAATTTGCATCTTTTTTCTTGTCTTTTGGGAGTGTCATTGTATTTTTGTGCTCAATATTTTCGAAGAGGTTTGTGTACTTAATTTAAAGGAAAAATGTGTATCATTATAAAATTATATCATTTTAAGTGAGAGGAAAAGATAGATAAAAGAAAAGAGAAAGTGGACAAAAAAATATAAAGATGTGAGTCTCACATTTTCATGAGAGTAAAATAACATATATGTTTTCACCAAAAAAAATAAAATAACATATATGTCATTTGAAAAGACAAATATTTGTTTATAAAAAAAAGACTAATATTTTTCCCTAATTTAAAACTCAAGACATGCTACAAGTTTAAATGAGAATTTACAATAATACATATAGATGAGTACTATAAAAGACCACAAAGAAGATTTAAACCCAAAATCCTTTTGTCAATGTTCTTCAATCTTATTAAGTGAGCCAACTCAATTCAAATTAATGATTGTAATGCCCGGCCGCTTCAAGCATCAATGACTATCCCCACATACTAACACGAGATTTTTCAGTGTGTTTTTTCTCACTCGCACACTTCTTGGGAAAACTTCCCAGGAGGTCACCCATCCCAGAATTGCTCCAAGTCAAGCATGCTTAACTATGGAGTTCTTCTGTTCCGGGCTACCAAAAAGAAGATGCATCTTGTTAGTATAGGTAGTACCAATTAATTCTTATAAGTTATCCCAAACTGTGCAGTCTCACACTTGCACAGTCTTTGGAATCCCTCTCTTTCGGGTTTTGATTCGATTCATCCATGCATGTAAGCCCTCACTGGAAGCCTGTCAAGAGCCGCTCCTTGTCCGTACCTCTTTGCACCGGCGATCACTCCCCGCCCTCGTCAGTGCTCGGGATGTTATATGCCCACCAGCTTCCGCCTGATTCGTCCTCGAAGCACACTGTACTGGAAGAGAGGCCCTGCTCTAATACCACTTGTAACGCTCGGCCGCTTCAAGAATCAATGACTATCCGCACATACTAACACGAGACTTTTCAGTGTGTTTTTTCCTCACTTGAACAATTCCTGGGAAAACTTCCTAGGAGGTCACCCATCCTAGAATTGCTCCAAGTCAAGCACGCTTAACTGTGGAGTTCTTCCGTTCCGGGCTACCGAAAATGCTTGGTGGTCTAAGGGGACTACTTGGCACACTATGGTAGCAATGAATAGTCTGAATAAAACTTATAAAAAGGAATTCCACATATAGTTTAGGTTATGATCACATAATGAGAATTGTTTTAATTACGGAATTGATTTTAAACAAAAACATTTATGAATAAAAATGAAAAACTTTATCCGTACATTAATTGAATTGTTGTGATTGTAACTGTGTTTAATGCCGTTCGTAATGCTTACAAACCGGTTCTAGAACGGGGTGTTACATTTTATGGTATCAATGCAATTTTTTAGGGAAACTTGTGGATTATTGTTATGTGCGCTTGGTGTTTAATGCATTATAGTTGTTTTGGTACTCTTTATGATTATTGCATTTGTGATCACTGAGTATGAGCCTGATCAACTCATTTCTTTGTGTAACATGTGTAGTGTCACGACGAGGAACCAGAATAACGTTGAGCCATCAAATGCCAATGCCCAACCAGAACTTGTATTGGCTGCTTTAGTTAGGCCCCGAAGTGGTCGTGGGGCAACAAGTGGACAGCCTGATCCCGTGGCTGAAACTCTTGCAGCTTTGTAGAGAGAGTTGGCTGTTAGTCGACAGGCCAATGAAAACTTGATGAAGACAAATGAGGACATGCGGAATGCTATGGCCGCGATGATGACAGAGCTGAGGACATTGAGGGGTGTTAGACCTGAGAACCGACAACCCTCTCCTCCTCCTCACACTGCCACGCCTACTCCACCTGCTCTCAATGAAGAGGTTGGAGCAGATAACAATGAGGGTGAAGCTAGTCACCATTCTGATAGTAATAGTCATCACACGAGGGTTTGTCTACCACGTGTGGAGTATGTCGATGAACATGAAGCCGAAGAAAGGAGATTGACGGCTTTCAGAAAACACAAACCTCCATCTTTTAATGGAGGCTATGACCCAATGGCGGCAGCAAAATGGCTACAAGCTATGGAGAAGATCTTCAGGGTGATGAGATGTCCTGATGCATTGGAGTTAGTCTACTATGTGTATATGCTGGAAGAGAAAGCTGAAGATTAGTGGACTAATACCGTGCAACCATTAGAAGCTAAAGGCCGGGAAATCACCTGGCGGTTGTTTGAGACGTTGTTTTGAGACAACTACTTCCCTAGGGAGGCTAGGGAAAATAAACAAAATGAATACAATGATCTGATGCAAGGGTCGATGTCAATTGACCAATACTTTGCCAAGTTCAATGAATTGGTGAAGTACGCTAATTATGGGAGAGTCTTACCCACTTCAGCTGAGATGACCTGCAAGTTTCAATGGGGTCTGAATGAGAAGATGTCTCTGAAGATGTCAAATTGTGATATCCGAGAGTTTAGTAGATTTGTGAATCAATGCCGAATGGTGGAAGAAGTATACAATGTGTCAAAGACCAAGAATCCTTCTGAGGCCCAGGCACCTAATGCAAATAGAGCAACTGGCTCTAACTATTGGAAAAACAAGAAGATGAAGGGTAAGAAGCTGAGTGTGAACAATCCACTCGACTTATTCAAGAAGCCTGGAACTCAAAAGAACTTTGTTGATAGAGGAACTTCTCCCAAGTGTAGAGGATGTAGAAAAGAGCATAGAGGTCCATGTGCTACGGGTGAAGTTATTTGCTATAAGTGTGGAAGATCCGGCCACTACTCTAGGCAGTGTTCTCAGAATGAAGTGAGGGCTATGGCAGTTCAAGCTACTGTTGTTCCTGTCTCGGTTGTTCCACCAATGATAGAGTCACAGACGGTTGGTAGAGTGTACACCATGGATCGTCAACAATCAGAAAAGGCTCCAAACCTTGTGAAAGGTACAATTTATATTGATAATATGGATATTGAAGTCTTGTTTGACTCAGGAGCTACGCACTCCTGTATGTCTTATTTTATGGCCGTTGGGCTAAATTTACAAATGTACGACATTTCTCCTCGAATGAAAGTGGTGACTGCTACTGGAAAGAAGTGTTATACATCAGTCTTATGCAAGGATGTTGAATTTAAATATGAAGGCCGAGATTACGTGCTGGATTTTATTTGTCTGCCTATGATTAGTCTTCAAGTTACCTTGGGAATGGAATGGTTATCAAAGAACTGTGCTATGATAGACTGCTGTGGAAAAATGATTGTGCTTTCTGCTGATGATTCTGCTACTAGTTCTTCCCCATATCTATCTGTGTTGCAGGTTAGAAAGGCTTTGAGGGTCGGGGCATTGGGATATGTCTTTGTGGTGGGTTTAGTGGGTGGAAGTCATGAGGAGATCGACAATATTCCAGTGGTGAAAGAGTTTGTGGATGTGTTTCCGGATGAGATTTCGCAACGTCCACCTCATAGAGAGATTGAGTTCACGATTGACTTGTTGCCTGGTGTGGGACCTATTTCTCTGGTTCCATATCGGATGTCACCACCGGAATTAGCCGAGTTAAAGAAGCACATTGAGGAGTTTTCGGCTAAGCAGTTTATCAGGCCAAGTGTGTCCCTGTGGGGAGCACCAGTTATATTTGTAAAGAAGAAGAACGGTAGCATGAGATTATACACTGATTACCGTCAGTTGAATAAGGTTACTATTAAGAACAAGTATCCTCTCCCTCGCATGGATGATTTGCTTGATCAGTTAAGGGATGCTTGTGTCTTTTCAAAGATTGATTTGAGGTCGGGTTATCATCAAATCCGAATTAAGCAGGAAGATATTCCGAAGACTGCTTTCCGATCTAGATATGGACATTATGAGTATCAGGTAATTCCATTTGGACTCACTAATGCTCCGGCGGTATTCATGGATTATATGAATCGCATATTTAATTCGTTTCTGGATCATTTTGTGATTGTGTTTATTGATGATATCTTGATATATTCCAAGAGTAAGGAAGAGCATGCAGATCACTTGAGAACGGTGTTGCAAATTCTTAGGGAGAAATAGTTGTATGCAAAGCCTTCTAAATGTGAATTTTGGCTTTCTCAAGTGCAATTCTTGGGTGACGTCATTTCTGCTGATGGAGTGGCGGTTGATCCTAGCAAGATAGAGGCGATTATTGATTGGGAGAGACCCAAGACTGTAACGGAAATAAGGAGTTTTCTGGGATTGGCTGGTTATTACAGGAGATTTATTAAAGGATTTTCGGCAATGGTTTTGCCATTGACCCGTTTGACCCGGAAGGATACTCCATTTATTAGGACGCAGGAATGCGAAGAATGTTTTCAGAATCTAAAGGAGAAATTGACGAATGCTCCGGTGTTAGTACTTCCTGATCCGGAAGGTGAATTTGAACTATACAGCGATGCTTCTAAAAAGGGATTGGGATGTGTGCTGATGCAAGATACGCGGGTAGTAGCGTATGCATCGAGGAAACTGAAACCGCATGAAGAAAACTATTTGTCCCACGACTTAGAGCTTGCGGAAATTTTTTTTAGATTGAAACAGTGGATGCATTTCTTGTATGGAATGAAATTTGTCATATTTAGCGAGCACAAGAGCTTAAAGTACTTGTTTGATCAAAAGGAGTTGAATATGAGACAACGACGGTGGACTGAGTTCTTAAAGGACTACGATTTCGAATTGAAATATCATCCCGGCAAGGCTAATATTGTAGCGAATGCATTGAGCCGAAAGTCAGTGAGCATAGCGAACATGATGATGAGAGATTTTGATGTGATTGAAAGATTCAGAGATATGAAATTGTCTGAAGTCTTTCCAGGCAGAATTTGTGACATTGAGATTACAAGAATCGAAAATGAAATGATGACCAGAATTAAAGAGGCTCAACTGCAAAATGAAAGTGATAAACGAATGAAAGGTCAGAGTGGTGTATGCTGCAATGATGAAGGTATCTATTATATCAGGGTCGTATTGCAGTACCTAGACAGTTGACGGAGGAAGTAATGATAGAGGCCCATAAGGGTTAATTCACGTCCATCCGGGAGCTACAAAGATGTATCAGGACCTAAAGATTAATTTCTGATGGCCTGGTATGAAGAAAGACATTGCCGAATTTGTCTCTAAGTGTCTCGTTTTTCAGAAGGTCAAAATTGAGCATCAAAAGCCTTCTGGGATGTTGCAACCTCAGGATGTTCCTGAATGGAAATGGGAGAGTATCTCCATGGATTTCGTAGTTGGGTTGCCGCGAACACAGGCTAGTTATGATTCTATATGGGTAATTGTGGATAGATTGACGAAGTCCGCACACTTTTTGCTAGTACGGGTAGATTTCTCTGCTGAGAGATTGGCTAGACTCTATGTGAAGGAGATTATGAGGCTTCATGGGGTGCCTGAGAGCATTGTTAGTGACCGAGACCCCAAGTTCACTTCTCGCTTCTGGGGAGCATTGCAGGAGGCTCTTGGCACTTAGTTGAGACTGAGCACAATTTATCACCTACAGACGGATGGTCAGAACGAGAGGACCATTCAGACGTTGGAGGATATGCTGAGGGCTTGCACCCTGGAGCAGGTTACTGCATGGGATCGATAGCTCCCGCTGGTTGAGTTTTCATATAATAATAGTTTTTGTGCTAGTCTGGGTATGGCTCCCTACGAGGCCTTGTATGGTCGCAGGTGTAAGACACCTACTTGCTGGTCAGAGGTTGGGGCACCGAGCGGTTTGGATTGGACTTTGTTCATGAGACCACTGAACAGATTAAAATGATTAGGGATCGTCTGAAAAAGGCTCAAGATCGCCAAAAGAGTTATTATGATCTCAAACATCGGCCTCTAGAGTTTGAGGAGGGAGATCATGTGTTTTTAAAGTTGTCACCGGTTACGGGTGTTGGACGAGCTCTTGGAGTGAGGAAGCTGAGTCTGAGATTTATTGGACCCTACCAGATTCTTTGTAGGGTAGGGCCGATTGCCTACCAGCTTGCCTTGCCTCCTCAACTATCCAATTTGCACGATGTATTCCATGTTTCTCAGATGAGGAGATATGTAGCTGATCCTTCTCATGTGGTTCAACCTGATGACGTCGAGATTCGGGAAAATTTGAAAACCCCAGTTGGGCCACTGAAAATACTCAAGCGAGATGAGAAGAGGCTGAGGAATAAGTCTATTCCTATGGTGAAAGTTCAATGGGAAGGAAGGACGCCTAAAGAGTCCACTTGGGAACATGAGGACGAGCTTCTCCGGCAATATCCTGAGTTTTAGGACAGGTATGTTCTTGATTTTGCGAACAAAATCGCAAAATGGTGGGGTGACTATAATAGCCCTAGCCTAATTAATTAGTAAAGTTACATGTTATTAATTAATTAAGCATGTATTAGTGGGGTAAAATAAGTAAAATACTTAATTAAGTGAATTGGGATCACTTTTGAGGTAAAAAGTGTACTCAGTGAAAATTATGGGGTATAAATGGGTGTAGGAAAAAGTACCCAAAATATAAAAATGGAAGTGAGAGTATTCCTAGAAAAATATTCCAGACCTTTGGGTAAAGTTTGGTGGTGAATGGAGTTGAATAGATAGATGAGCTAATACCCGTTTGATTTCACTTAACCTATGTTAAGTTGAAATGAAAAGAAGAAACTTCATTTATTCTTCTTCTTCTTCCTTCGTCGCGCTTGAGAGAGAAAATAGAGTGGGAGAGAAGAGAAAAAGGGATAAACAAACCCTAGGTCCATAGATTCTCAACCGATTTGAGTGATTCTAAAGCCTAAATCACTCTAAATCACCTCCTCTTTCATAACCCTAACTTAGTTTTAAGTGGGAAGCATTATGGAGTGAGATATCTCCCTCCAAAGATTTCGCCCTTATGAGGATTTGAGGAGTTGAAGGTGATTCTCTCCATGGGAGCTTAGGAGATCAACATTCCTTGGTTAATCAACCATTTGTGGTGAGTTTCTTCCCCTTGAACTTGGTTTTCATGGAGTTTGCATGGATGAGGAAGATGATGAATAGTAGTTTTTGGGGTTGTATGAGTTTGGGGTTGATTTAAGCTCAAGTCCTTTGTAAATGTAGTTAGCAATGATAAATAAACGGTAGAAATGAGTTTAGATTGTTATCTAAGTCATGTTCAAAATCTTGGAAAATATATTCTTGAAGTGTTGATTTTCTAGTAGTGTAAGACATGGTTTGGTTTGGTGGGTTATTGATTGTGTCCATGTGATGACTAGGATTGAGGCAATTGGATCACAATTGATTGACCAACCATTGGAGGGAGCTATGGAGCTTGACTAGCTCATTGCAATAGTAAATTCATGTTCTTGTTGTGGTATGAATTGGATAGTTTGATTGATAATTATGAGATACTCTTGAATGCAATATGTTGATTGCATTACACAATGTGTAGGTGTTTGTTGTGAAGTTGATTATTGAAATTGGTTGAAGAACTTGTTGGTGAGGAACAAAGTTTGAACTGAAGCTGTGAGGTAAGCCTTCGGACCTTGGGTGTAAATCCCTTTATTGTTCCACCAAGCCCTGAATGGGTAGTGGCTGTTGATAGTGTATATAAATGAAATGAAATAGTGTAATGCTTTGTTATACGTATGTGTATGCATTTGGTGTTTCCACCAAGCCCTATGAGTTGGTGTGTTTGCAAGGTGTGCCATCGATCAAAGATTCAGTTTCTGCATACTCAAGGGAAGCTGTTTGCAATGCTTTGGCTCTGCAAAATGCTGCAACAGGACACAGTGAGGTACAATCTGATCTATTAGCATTGAAAAACATAATTCCTGCTATCTCGTGGCCCATTTTGGAAAGCTGTCAACGGGTATTTGAGTTACCCAGGTCCTTACCTCCTTTTCGTGACTTGAATCATGCTATTAAATTGGTGGATGAGTCTCAAGCTGTTAAGGTTAAACCTTATAGATATCCACATCATCACAAGTCAGAGATAGAGAAACAAGTCTCTGAGTTACTTGCTTCTGGTTGGATTCAACAAAGCCATAGTGCTTTTTCCTCCCCAGTCTTATTAGTCAAGAAGCAGGATAGTACATGGAGAATGTGCATTGACTATAGGGCTTTGAATGCCATGACTATTAAGGATGCTTTCCCTATTCCCACTATAGATGAATTATTGGATGAATTGTTTGAGGCTAAAGTGTTTAGCAAACTTGATTTACGTTCTGGATATCATCAGATAAGAATGAAGACTGAAGATATTCCGAAGACAGCTTTCAGAACACATGAGGGACATTGTGAGTTCAAGGTAATGCCATTTGGGTTGACTAATGCCCCTGCTACCTTTCAAGCCTCCATGAACAGAATTTTTAGGCCATTTTTGAGGAAGTTTGTTGTGGTTTTCTTTGATGATGTCCTGATTTATAGTCCCTCCTTCGAAGATCATGCACATCATTTAGAACAAGTCTTGTTTTGCTTATTACAAAATGCTTTTTATGTGAAACTCAGCAAGTGTGAGTTTGGGGTGCATGAAATTTCTTATTTGGGTCATGTGGTGACTGTTGATGGAGTTAAAGCAGACAAGAAAAAAATAGAGGCTATGGTTGATTGGCCTACTCCTCAATCCATTAAACAATTACGTGCCTTTTTGGGACTCACGGGTTATTATAGGCATTTTGTGAAGGGATATGCTACATTGGCTTACCCTTTGACAGATTTGCTCAAGCACACCAAATTCGGCTGGAATCATGAGGCAGAAACCGCATTTGTGGCTTTGAAGAAAGCTATGTCTTCTACTCCAGTCTTACAACTACCTGATTTCTCTTCTTCCTTTACAGTTGAATCTGATGCTTCCAAGTTAGGGGCTGGGGCAGTGTTGTTGCAGAAAGGGAAACCAGTTTCCTTTTTCAGTAAGAAGTTTGGTCCAAGGTTATCAGTTTCTTCTGCTTACATACGGGAGTTATTGTTAGCATATGGGTGTCCTAGAGACAATCTTTTGATTAAATAAAGGACACTAGATGTAGAACTTTGTTTGTCGCAAATAAATGAAAGCACTATTTATTCAGTTTCATATTGTGTCTTGATATTACTATTAATATTATATGAACGAACTGGATAAACCCCTTGGAATAGAACAGGTATCTCTTGAGTATTTGTGATGAGATCACGATCATGAGGATTCAAGGATATTGCATGTCTATTCCTAATTATATGTTCCTAGTCTAGAGACACTGAGTTTGGGGATCAGTGATCTCGAGTAAAGACTAGTATGACTTATCTACTTGTATATGGATATAAGGTAAAGACCTCATGAGCTGCAGATATGGAGATATCTTAGCTAAAGTCGTGGGTGGACCTATAAGAGTATAGCTCGCACTGAACAGACCCAAAAAAAGACTCTATGAGGAAATCTCACAGATAGTGTCATTAGAGTAATCTCTTTATGTTTGGGTATGTCTTTCCTTAGACCATAAGTTATTACCTAGACTGTGTTCTTGAAGGCATGTTTTGATTGTATGCCTCGTCTGCCTGAAACATGGAGACTCATAGGGATACTGTTGGGCGTGTCCTTAAAGGGCACATGGCTAGGGTAATAAGATGAAGGAATTCGTCAAATCTATGTGAGAGATTAGGTTAACTGTAAACCGGAGAAATCGGGATGACATTTACAGGGACTCGGGAATCTATGCATAGTAAAAGAGATCATGAGATGATCTGTCTTTAGAGTCAGTAAATTGAAGATTCCCTATTTCGAATAAAGCTTACCCTAAACCGCATGGGTTGATACATTTCCTTACCCTAGGTTAATGGGAAGATAACCGAGACGAAGGGAAATACATACGGTAACCAAATATGTGCAATAGGTTGATCAAGTCATTAATCTGACTAGTTCTGGGGCAACAAAGCATTGCTAGTGCTCTGTGTTATCATTAATTGGGTTGTGGGATTGTTGGGCCCAAGCCCAGTTATGTCAGAAGCTAAGTTGGACCTAATGGGTCACACACTAACACCTTGTAGTCATGATGGACTAGCTTTAAAGGTATTGGGCCTAATAATGATTGTTAGCCCAAGAAGCTGTTTGGAAGCCCACCTAAATGGGTGGGTGGTGCATGGAGTTTAGTAATGGGCTTGGATAGTCCAAGCCATTACTAATTAATTTAATTAGTTAAATTAATAATCAAATACTTGAATTTTGAATTTTGAATTTGAAATTTGAATTTAGAATTTGAATTTCGAAATTCGAATTTTGAATTTGAAATTTGAAATTTGAAATTTGAATTTTGAAATTTGAATTTGGATTTGAATTTTGAAATTCGAATTTTTAATTTGAAATTTGAAATTTTGAATTTTGAATTTTGAATTTGAATGTTTGAACGTTTGAATTCAAGTGTTTGAATTCGAATTTGAATTGGTTTTGAAAAGTTGTTTCATAACAAAAGGATAAGACAGGATCTTATTGGAGCATATTCCTTGGATCAAGAAGCATCTTTGGAGCACTTCCTTGGCTGTTTGGTGCGCAAGTTTAAGTGATAAGGATGACATCTTATCACTTAAAACAAAGCTTCATTCAGATTTGGTGGTTGAGGGAATCAGTGGGTGAGTTGATTCAAATTTTGAATGCAACTACTCAATATATTTGGACCCCTTCTAGGGATGAATTATGCGCATGAAAAGTATATACTATATGATAGTTTATGAATTTAAGTTTAAATTATTTTGAACTTAATTTCACCACTTGTGTGCATAGCAAGCCTCACTGTGGTGTTCATCTGGTGGCTTTCAAGAAAGGGTTCTTGCATCATTGACGAACGGTGGTGTGGATCATCATTAGAGGGTTTGAACCCTTCAAGCCTGACATCTGATCTCCCTGACTGATCAGGCCAAAAACAAGGTAACATCATGTTGTCTTAAAGCATGAACCTATGTGTGCATGTATGTTCCGCAGTAAAAATTTTGTTTTACACCTTACATGCATCAGCCTTCAAATGCCAGTTTACTTTCAGTTATATGCGATTACAGAGGCTATTAAGCGTTGGAGGCACTACTTGTTAGGTTCTCACTTTGTGATTAAGACTGATCACCAAAGTTTGAGGGAACTTTTGAAGCAGACCATACAGACCGAAGATCAACAACGGTATGTGTCTAAACTTATGGGATATAATTTCACAATAGAGTATAAATCAGGTACTTCTAATATTGTGGTTGATGCTCTTTCAAGGCAATTTCCTGATGAGGATACAGTGGTATGTCATGCCTTGCGATCAGAACCTCAGTTGGATATTTGGTTGAAGATTAAGGAGGCTAATGAGACTGATCAAGAACTTTTGGACATTCATAAGTCTTTGGATACTGGTACAGCTCTTAGTTGTGATTTTTTTAGGAAGGATGGCATGATTTTCCATAAAAACAGATGCTATTTAGGCTCTGATTCTGTTCTTAAAACATTGCTGTTACTTGAAGCTCATGCTACCCCACTTGGTGGCCATGCTGGTGTACAGAGGACATTTTTGCATCTATCTAGATCTTTTATGTGGAAACACATGAGACAAGATGTTAAGAAGTTTGTCAAAGAATGCACGGTCTGTCAACAAATCAAACATTCCACACAGGTTCCTTTTGGTTTGTTGCATCCCTTGCCCATTCCTCAAGCAATTTTTGCTGATTTAACATTGGATTTTATTACGGCCCTTCCTAAATCCAATGGCTATACAACTATATTGGTGGTGGTGGATAGGTTATCTAAATATGGTCATTTTGGACCATTACCTACGGCTTATACAGCAGTGATGGTAGCTAGCCTGTTTTGTGACATGGTAGTGAAACTTCATGGGTTTCCCAATTCATTGGTGTCAGATAGGGATCCCATCTTTATGAGCAAGTTTTGGCAGCAATTGTTTCGATTGAGTGGTACCAAATTGAGTGCTTCTTCAGCTTATCATCCTCAATCTGATGGACAGTCTGAGGTTACTAATAGGTACTTGGAACAATATTTACGGGCTTTTTGTTCGGAGCAGCATAATAGGTGGTTTAAGTATTTAGGGTGTGCCGAGCTTCATTACAACACAGCCACCCATTCTGCCAGTAATATGTCTCCCTTCCAGGCGGTTTATGGGAAGATCCCAGCTTTAATCCCACCATACAGTTCTTCTTCTAGTTCCATTGAGGCTGTGGATGTTGTGTTGCAGCAGAGGGACAAATTGTTGATGTATCTCAAAACTCAGTTACAGAGAGCTCAGCATAGGATGAAGTTACAAGCTGATAAACATAGACAGGATCGAATTTTTCAAGTTGGTGACAAGGTATTAATCAAGCTACAACCTTACAGGCAGGTATCTGTGGTGCGACGTACAAGTCACAAGTTGGCAAAACGTTTTTTTGGTCCCTACTGCATTGAGCAGGTGATTAGTCCAGTTGCTTATCGAGTTGCATTGCCACCAGGGAGTTTGATTCATCCCACCTTTCATGTGTCTTCCTTGAAACCATTTTATGGTGTGGCTCGACCTACTCATGAACCCTTTCCAATTAAGAGTATTGCGAATAAGCCTTTACAGGAACCCGTTTCATTTTTAGCTTCTCGGTATGTGCAGCAGCATGATAAGCAGGTTCTTCAATATTTGGTGCAGTGGTCGACGACTGTGCCGGAAGATGCAACATGGGAAGATGCTCAAGTTCTTAGACAAGTTTACCCACAGTTGCACCTTGAGGACAAGGTGCCTATTAAAGGGGGGCTGATGTTACAGATGTATTAGTAAGAGAGAAGAGTACAAGGGTGAAGGGTTGTCCATCTTGGGCTGTGGACTTTGTAAAATAGGATTGTTGTTAAAAGGGTATTTCTGGTATAATAATACACGTGTCAGTTAGTTACCTTTTAGGTGTCTTAAGGGGTCGGTTGGGGTGAGTTTGTTAAGTCACGTTGGCTAACAAACTTGTGGATATATACCCATCAAGGGAAGTTGTAAAAAGATACGAAAATATTCAATAAAGGTTCTTGAGGTTATTCAGAGAAAAGAGTGTGTTCTTATCAGTTGGTATGTTGCATGACGATGCGTAATTCATACTTGGTAGTTTAGTTAGCCAGTAGGACTATTTGCATCTGAGTATCCTTAGGACAACAAGAGCTCGAGGGATTTCTCCTGGAGATGTTTGATACACACTGCATGGATATGTGTTTATTGCATTATTTATTGTTATTGCTATTACACTGTGATAGAACTATGGGGTGGACAGATTCTCCAAGGACCCCTGGTTTACTGTGATATACTCGTATATCTCACCCCGTGTTGTGGGGACCCCCTTTCAGGTAAGGATGTTGCAGGAGCCTCCGGTGGCAAGTGGCCACATTTGGATTAGTAGATGCATGAAGATGTTGCATTCTTTTGGATTATATATGACATGTAGTAGAACCTTGTATAGGACTTACATTTGAAAGCCAATTTTTCTACGTATGTCATCCTCTATTTTGATGGACTTAGCCTATGCTCATCTCCTTGGTATCTATTTTGTTGATGGGAGCCAAAGATTTGATCATAGTGTTTTGTAGCTAAGTCCCATGATTTGTAATTGAGACATGTTGCAATGATGTAATGTTGTAATTATTGGATATATATATATATATATATGATGAAAGAGTATGCATGTTTCTCTTAGTATATGAGTACCTTGAAAGAACTAGGAGTCACTTTTTGAAAGGATTATATGTTGTCTATTAGGTGGGGGAAGA
Organism: Gastrolobium villosum; assembly: GCA_032173675.1. Lineage (NCBI taxonomy): Eukaryota > Viridiplantae > Streptophyta > Magnoliopsida > Fabales > Fabaceae > Gastrolobium > Gastrolobium villosum. Next base: position 108,336 of record JAVKPL010009127.1, read on the forward strand.
CCTTTAGACTTAAAATTTGGGTGGAAATAAAGTCATCCTGTCTTGTTGTCCATTTTTCATATCTTATATGATAGATTTGAACCCTTGTGTCTTAATGGAAGTTGTATGTCTTTTTCTTAGCTTTCCAACGAGACCAAAATTGCGTCAATCAGATAAGTATAGCTCCAGTTAGGGGTAAAATACTAAGCCTTGGTGTAATCTCCGGAACTTTGGCGCTATCAGCGCCGCGATGGCGCTAATCGCGCCAAGAGGCAGTGGGAAAACGCATTCCCAGCGCCAATCGCGCCATTATTGGCACCGTTCGCGCCAAGGCCTCTGTTGCTTCCAATAATTGCGCCGGTTTCACGCTAATCGCGCTGGGCCCTGTGGGGATCAGCACTCATTTCGTAGAAAATTCATAACTTGAGCTACGGTGCTCCTATTTGAGCGCGGTTTGAACCTACACGTAGATAACGAAGAGATCTATAACATATTGGAATGTAAGAACCATATAAGTAATATAAAATTTCGTAGGTAATTAAAAGGTAAGGGTGTTTAGTGTTGAATAACAACAAAAATAAGTTTTAAGCCTTGGTGGTTTAAGGGGACTACTTGGCACATTATGGTAGTAACTAATGGTCTGAATAAAACTTACAAAAAGGAATTCCACATATAGTTTAGGTTATGATCACATAATGAGAATTGTTTTAATTACGGAATTGATTTTAAACAAAAAAGTTTATGAATAAAAAGGAAAAAGGTTATCCGTACATTAATTCAATTATTGTGATTGTAACTGTGCTTAATGTCATTCGTAATGCTAACAAACCGGTTCTAGAACGGGATGATACAATGATCAATAAAATCATTTGTTCACAAATAATTTATGGGTTTTATAATTCTCATTTAACATGAGAATTTGAATTTTCCTACACACCCTTCGATTCTCGTGCCAACGTGAGTCCTACACATAATTTTTTCTAACATATGGGTCCCACATGTTTTTTGTCTCTACAACATGAGAATTCAATTCTGATGTTGAATGAGAAATATAAAACCCATAATTTATATACACTTATACATCCAATTAAGACTTGTTATGAGTAACATATCAAAACTGGATTTGAGAACACAGAGAAAGAATAAATAGTTAATTTAAAATGAAACATAGCCTCTGTTTTGTTATTTAATGTATTAATTTCATGTTTGCAAAATTGATTGTTGAAAACATGGTAAGAGTGATGCTAATTTGAGATAAAAGCAATGAGAGAAGAATCAGAAAATTAATGGAATGAAAATTGTAATTACGATGGAGCCACAATGTGCCTTGTATACTTGTAGAGATGTAACCAATCATCTAACGTAATCACAATCACCTACCTAATCACCAACTGAACAAACTAATTAACGTAATATTCATCTTTGTTTTTTTTCAATATTTCCATGCACACATGGCCATTAAATCTTGTTATATTTCTATAATTCTCTCTAGTTGAAGAAAATCATTTCTACTGAATTTCAGCTACATTTCATGTAAATTCTGTTTTGAGGAAGGATATTCTTACTACCAAAATTTTCTACTACCAATTCACTACTTATCTAATCACAATTGGATCAACATTTTCTCTTTTTTCAAAAACTTTTTAGCATTCTCTCTCTTTGATCCAATGGTAATTATACAGGTAGTAAGTTGGTAGTAGAGAATTTTGGTAGTAAGAATATCTCTCCTCTTCTGTTTTATGGTAATATAAAAATAGGGGCAGATTATATTTACAAACTTTTTTGTTTACAAACTACACTAAGTACGACCTGTCATACTTTAATCATGCAGTGTACGATCCGTCGTACTTAGTGTAATTTACAAAAAAAAAGTTTGTAAACGGATTCTATCCCATAAAAATATGACACCAATGTACCCAAAAAAAATTAAAAAATATGACACCAATATCTGGCCCTGAACTCTGAAGTGACAGATTAGATAGAAACTCTATTACTTTGGGCTTTGGCAACAAGTACATTGGTAGAGAGTTACATCTGACCAATGATCCACTCAATCTTCAGTTCCTTTCAGATGCCATCTTGCATACACAACAGTGTTTCAAACAAACCATGAATAGGACATGCAGCTTTAATTAATCAGAACAATGAAATTTTGTTAAGGACTTTGACTTGCACAAGAAGGAGGTCAAACTAAATGGAATGTCTTTGACATCACTCTAAAGTTGTTCTAACAACTATTCACGTTAAAACACAGCAATGTTGATTTCAGCTTCTATTTGAATCAGATTATATTGCATCACCTAATCAAACCACCACATATCATTTCACTCCTATATATATAGACTACCATTTTGTCGCATTCCATCAACACAGTTCAAACTCAAAAAGTTTAACAGTTTGAAGATCAACCTTCACTCATTCAAATACAAAATATGGCTGTTTCCCTTCTTTCATCACTTAAAATCCCACTATTCTTTTTGTCATTTATTATTTTTTGCATATTTGAGCTTGCACTTGCTGGCACCACCAGACAATACCACTTTGATGTAATTCCTTAAAAGACTCAGTACCCTTTTTGAATTTAGCTTTTCTTTGGTGATTTTCTTTTACTACTTTTGTTTTCTCTGTATGTAACAAATTGAGGTTACTGCCACAGATAAGGAACCAAAATGTGACAAGACTGTGCCACACAAAGAGCATGGTGACAGTGAATGGTCAGTTTCCTGGACCTCGTATTGTTGCAAGAGAGGGAGACCGTCTTCTTATCAAAGTGGTTAACAATGTGCAGAACAACATCACTATTCACTGGTAATGGCCTTTCAATTTGAAAGAGAAAACAAAAATTGCTAGAAGAATAATCGTTAAAGAACCACTTCAACCCAAAATCTTAAGGTGTTGAGTGAGGATTTTTTTAATGATTTATATTATATTTTCTAACACACCCCCTCACGCAATAGCCCTTTGGGCTTTGAAGCGTGGATATGGCACAAGCCCATTATTGATCTGCCTTGTGCTGCACCAGACCATTTTTTGGTCTGCCTTGTGCTTTTCTTAATTTCACTTGAAAGTGGAGGCGGTGAGGATCGAACTCGTGACCTCATGGTCACTGAAGCTCTGATACCATGTTAAGAAACAATTCAACCCAAAAACTTAAGTTATTGAGTAAGAGCATTTTTAATGATTTATATTATATTCTCTCGTGATAATCTTATTAGTGACTTTGTAAAGCTTTGAGCGTAAAAGTAATTTTTGTCAAATAGGCATGGCATTAGACAGCTTCAATCAGGGTGGGCTGATGGACCAGCATATGTGACTCAATGTCCCATCCAAACAGGTCAAAGTTATGTTTACAATTACACCATTATTGGCCAGAGAGGAACACTGTTTTGGCATGCTCACATATCTTGGTTAAGATCAACTATCTATGGTCCTATCATCATTCTTCCCAAGCACAATGCTCAATACCCTTTTGCAAAACCCCATAAGGAAGTTCCTATCATATTTGGTAATGAATTTACTAAAGGATTGAACTTTGGACTAACCCATTTCTTAATTTGCATAAACTAATCATGTTGTGTGACATAAATTTTTTTTTAGGAGAATGGTGGAATACAGATCCTGAGGCAGTTATAACCCAAGCCTTGCAAACAGGTGGAGGACCTAATGTCTCTGATGCCTACACTATTAATGGACTTCCAGGGCCATTGTATAACTGCTCAAAAAAAGGTATCAAGTGTTAATTAATCTACATGTTTTAGAAATTGTCACCAGTTCCTAGAAGATTGAAAAATAATAATACTGCAATTATGAAGCTTTTTTCACTTATAACAATTGGCACTCATCAAGTGCTTCCTTAAAGAAAGCATTCACAATTTTAGGCACAAATTTCTGCATTAGTGTTGAGATATATAAAACCATTAAAAAGCCCTCACCCACACAGTTTAAGCTTTTGGGTTGAATTGGTTATTTACATGGTATCAGAGACTCGTGTCCGATCCTCATGGCCCCCATCTTTCTTTTAAGTGGAATTTCTTTCTTCGCACAGGACTCTGGTGTGAGGGGGCGTGTTGAGATATATAAAACCATTAAAAAGCCCTCACCCACCAACTTAAGCTTTTCGGTTGAATTGGTTCTTTACAATTAGCATAAAACTATTAGAAATGATAGACTTCTTATGAAATGGTATCAGCAATATGCCTTGATTCTAATTAAGAGGTCATTGTTCACAGATACATTCAAGCTGAAGGTGAAGCCTGGGAAGATTTACCTGCTACGTTTGATCAATGCAGCACTCAATGATGAACTATTCTTCAGCATTGCAAATCATACCCTCACAGTTGTTGAAGCAGATGCAGTTTATGTAAAACCTTTTGTGACTAACACCATCCTTATAACCCCTGGCCAAACCACTAATGTTCTTCTAAAGACAAAGTCTCACTACCCTAATGCCACATTCTTAATGACTGCTAGACCATATGTGACTGGCCTTGGCACTTTTGATAACTCAACTGTTGCTGGTATTCTAGAATATAAAACCCCACCAAATACTCACCATTCATCTGCTTCACTGAAAAAGCTTCCTCTCCTCAAACCTATTCTCCCTGCACTTAATGACACTTCTTTTGCAACAAATTTCACCAAAAAACTCAGAAGCCTAGCAAGTGCTCAGTTTCCTGCTAATGTTCCCCAAAAAGTTGATAGACACTTTTTCTTCACAGTAGGCCTTGGTACAAGTCCCTGCCAACATAACAAAACTTGCCAGGGACCTAATGGAACAATGTTTTCAGCATCAGTGAACAATGTATCATTTACACTCCCAACCACTGCACTTCTTCAAGCCCACTTCACTGGTCAATCCAATGGAGTTTACTCCCCTAACTTCCCAACTAGTCCTTTGATTGCATTCAACTATACTGGCACCCCACCAAACAATACCATGGTGAACAATGGGACAAAGGTTGTGGTTCTTCCCTTCAACACAAGTGTTGAACTTGTGATGCAGGACACTAGCATTCTTGGTGCAGAAAGTCACCCTCTCCATTTGCATGGCTTTAACTTCTTTGTTGTTGGCCAAGGTTTTGGTAACTTTGATCCAAATAAGGACCCTGCAAACTTCAACCTTGTTGATCCTATTGAAAGGAACACAGTTGGTGTCCCATCTGGTGGATGGGTTGCTATTAGATTCCAAGCAGATAATCCAGGTTAGTTAGATTAATGCTTCATATTACTTTGAAACTTTAATTAGCATATAGTTTATTAATACTATCAAAATTTAATTTTGAGTAAAGCCCCTTTTGTGGCTCAGAAAAAAACACATTTATCACTTTCGTCCCTTACACAAAAATATATCATGTTAGTCATTTTTTCAAGGACTAAATTGGATCTTCATTGAATTTATGAAGAACCACATTTTCAAAAAACTGGAATTGTAGAGGAACCAAAAATTGACTTTTTTTTAAGAGATAAAAATAGGGACTAAATAGGGACTGTATTTTTTGTCGGGTATCCAAAAAGACTTTACTTTTTAATAAAACTGATCCTAATTAATTTTGTCGGGTTCAACTCTTTAAGCCGTCTAGAGGACTAATCTAGAGTTCAGGTGTGAATCCAAGAATTACGGTACTTATGGCCCTCCCCAGATGGTGTTGGTGGGATTCAAACCAAAGTCCTCTCCCATCACTCTGTCCCGATACTACCAAGTGAGCCACCGGTTGTTGGGTTACTTTTTAATTTTAGTTACCCAAAAGTTATTGGTATAGTGGGGACTCACTTAGACCCAAAGATTTGACCTTTCTCAAAGGGTATCTAGAAAAAAAAACTTCACTTTTTAGTTCAAAAATGTTTTGGTTCATTTTGATGAAACAAAAAAATAATAATAATAATTAAAAAAAAAAAAAAAAGCTTACAAATTATGATTAATTGTATGTGCAGGGGTATGGTTCATGCATTGTCACTTGGAAATCCACACAAGTTGGGGTCTTAAGATGGCCTGGGTTGTTTTGGATGGAAAGCTACCAAATCAGAAGCTGCTTCCACCACCAGCTGATCTTCCCAAGTGTTAACTTCAAGATGATGAAATTGCTTCAATTTGTTTCAACATTCTGGCCACTTTTTATTTCAACATTGGGCAATTTTTTTCACCAGTTTTTTTTATTTTTTTATTTTTTTCTCTCAAAAGAGAATTGAGGCTTGAGTTTGAGTTTGAATTTGAGGTTGAGGGTGCACCTATTTTCTGTCATCGGAAGAGAAATTTATTTATATAACATGCGTGGTCTATAGGCTATAACATTGTAATTCATTAATTTGAATGAGAATTTTTTTTATTAAAAGTTTATTAGTATAATAATGTGTTATTTATATTTCTTAATGATATAAATATTAAAAAATTCCAAAAGTTAAAAGTTAAAACCATAGAACACTATTCATGAAGAGAACATAGCAGGGTTTACCCGTACCTAAAGGGATTAAGTAATGGTAAAAACATTTGCGCTCTATGCCACGAAGAAGAATTTAGTCTATAGTCCAAATGGGTGGGGTCACCCTAGGAGACCCAAAAAATAAAAAATTAGTCTTATAAGCAAAAATTGTAAAATACCTTACAAAATTCAAAAAATAAATAAACAACTTACACCATAGTTGATCAGCTAAAGGCCTAATAGGAGGATTTATGATAACTATAAGATACAAAGTAAAGATCCTATTGCAATTGGGGGAGGCATGGGGATTGAAGGATGAGTATAGATGTTAAATGCAAAAGCCCATAATTTGGTAGATTTTTTTGGTTACACATAATTTGGAAGATTATTCTTGTTACATGAATATCACACTTATAATTATTGATCTACTTTGTGTTTCCTTTTCATTTTCTTCTTATGCAGATCCATGGATCTATCTTTCTAGCGCTTTTTTCGATATATCTGTTATACCTACATTCTTTTCCAAAGTAGTAAATTATTGGATTTTTTGAGAAAAAACAAAAAGATATGGATTCATCTTGTATGCAATTTTTCGCTACACCAGGTATTCCCATGATATTAGAAAAAATATTCGCGTGGCAAACGGTGGTAAAAAAGTTGATGAATAATGGCATTTTGATCAGTTACCCAATATCACACTTATAATTATTGATCTACTTTGTGTTTCCTTTTCATTTTCTTCTTATGCAGATTCATGGATCTATCTTTCTAGCGCTTTTTCGATATATCTGTTATACCTACATTCTTTTCCAAAGTAGTAAATTATTGGATTGAATGAGAAATACACTAAAAGATATGGATTCATCTTGTATGCAATTTTTTAAAATATATATATATATTCCTATCTTTCACCCTCCCTTCCACATTTATTAATAAAGTAAATATTTTTCAAATTTATTAGTAATTTATGCAATTACCTTTAAGGTATTCTAAAATATAATTCATGAAATGCGTCACAAATATATATCCTTCATTTTTCTTGAAAATAAAATCGACAAATATCCTTGTCGTCCAATTATATGTTCATGGAACAAACAAGTAAAACTATATAACTGCAATAAAATAAAAGAAAAAAATATGTGTCACTTTAAAAGGTGTAGAATTGTGTTATTTTAAGTGAGATAAAAAAATAAAACTTGAGAAAAAAGTGGATAAAAAAAATAAAGGTATGAATCACATCTCTTTATAAGAGTGAAATGACATAATTTATATCATTGAAAACAGCAAACATCTTTTCCTAAAATAAATTGATATTTTAAATCTTGCTTGTAGCTTATGGATATACTCGCAATCTCCAGTTGGCATGCATGATCTTATAAACACTAATCATATTAATACATATGTCAATATCTTCCTCGAGGGCTTTATTAACTAATACCATCCCTTTCGTTTCTTATTTTGTTTATTTTCCACTCTACCAACCACGTTTGTTTTTGGTTCTTGAATTGTATTTATTTTTTCCAGTTACGTACTAAATAAATTTGTAATTTTTATAATTTATAATTCTTATTTGCTAATCTACATTATTTAAAATAATATCTAGTACGAATTTATTTATTTATTTTAGAATACTGAAATAGGCCCTTTTTTATGATTCTACCACCACCTACTTTAAACATTGACTTAATTGTGCAAACTTATCAGAAACTCCACCAAACATGAAAGGGAACTCCACTTCAAAATAGAGAATTGACACAATACTTATCATTTAAACTTTAACTCTTTAAATATACAAACAAAATATCGTTATTATTTCAATGTTCATGTTCATGAATTGCAACCATTCACGTAAAATATAATATATATAAATAACAAATAAAATAAGATGGAAAAGAAAATATTGATTAAACATCACTTGCACACAAATCAACAAAGAACGAAATTGTTTACGAGAAACAAAGAACGAAATTCGTCACTTCTGATATTGCGAATCTGGCACTGCTTACTTCTCAAATAAAAAAATTGGCTACCCTCAAGTTTCAGTTTGTTGATCTCACTTCATTGTTTTTAAACAACGAAAATTCAGAGAAATAAAGAAGACGTGAGATCAACAAACTGAAACTTGAGGGTAGCCAATTTTTTTATTTCAGAAGTAAGCAGTGCCAGCTTCGCAATAACAGAAAAGACGAAGTTGTGTACCTAATATATATATATATATATATATATATATATATATATATATTACCAAAAAATTTGAACTCTTAGATAAAAGTTGAATCAACGGACAAGATTAATAGTGTAACTTACACTGGTGTAAAATGATCCTGACCTATATATATATATATATATATATATATATATATATATATATATATATATATATATATATATATATATGATCCTTTGACAATAGTGTCAAATTTTTTTTTATCTAATAACTCTATGATGAGGTGTCAAATTTCAAATTTAATACTGGTGTTAAAGTGACACCTCATATACGATGTTTTAGAGAGGTAGGCAAAAGTAGGCAGAAAAAATAATAGGTAGAATAACCTATCCCTATATATATATATATATATATATGTATATATATATATGTATATATATATATATATATATATATATATATATATATATATATATATATATATATATAGATCAAAAAATATCAATGGTGTCACATGCTTAATCGTTTAAATTAACGATTATCATTTATTGAGAATTAATTTTAATTAATAAATTTAACGGCTAAATGATAATGTGTCAAATTTCAAATTTGACACCGGTATCAAAGGAACTATATATATATATATATATATATATATGGACTTATCGTTTTAAGTTGTTTGAGATAAATTTATCTGCGATTATTAAATCATAACCGTACAAGGATGGATCAATGGTAATAAAGGAAGAGAGATAAAAGCGAAACATAATCATTTAAAGGTGAATCAATTAATATACGTAAATAAATAAAACGACGTAATTTTTGACTGGACGAAAATATATCTCAAACTGCTTGACAAATATTTTTCTTTTATATATATATATATATATATATATATATATATATATATATATATAGAGAGAGAGAGAGAGAGATTGATTGATTGATTGATTTTCTTTCGGCAATCAATGGTTGCGCTATAATTCAGTGATTCAACTCTATTGTTTATTTGTATATATAAAACATATATATATATATATATAAAACTCTATTGTTTATCAAAGGATTTTATAGGAGTTATGTGGTAGAAAAAGTGATTATGTTATGTTATAGAGATTCGTTTTGCATGCCGAAGTTTTTTCTGCGGATCCTACAAAATATTGTGTGTGTAGGAAATTTTTTGTGGTCAAGTTAAATAATAGATAATAAACCCCTAATCAAAAGTTAGAATAGGACAAAGGGTTTTTTCCGTGATTGGTTGCATAAATTTGTTTGCTCGTTTACTTTCTTGCATGTAGTAAAAGGGTGAAATATTCAACTACAGGAGAAAGGATTCCCAATTTTCAACACTCCTATCTGAAATGAGATATATTTTTCTTATATTGTAATAAAAAAGTTATCTCATATTATATATATATATATATATATATAGAGAGAGAGAGGGAGAGAGAGAGATTGAGAGAGAAAAAAGATTGGTTATCAAAATCCAACTCCTTTTGTATGTATAGAAAAATTATTTATCTCATATAAAATTAGATAAACATAACGTATATGATATTCTACTAAGTCAAGATTAATATATGGGTTATATTTATCTCATTTTATATGAGATAAATAAAATTTTCCTAAACTGAGAGAGAAAAAAGGTGGGACATCACATTTTTTTCTCTATAGAAAATTTATTTATCTCATATAAAATTAGATAAACATAAGGGATATATATTCTACTAAAAAAAGTATTTCCCTTATTATACTGCACTAACCACTGTGCTCACAGGTCATGCATGACTCAACTCATGGCGTTAGCCACGTGATGGTTCAAAGTTTTACAATATAACTGAGAAATGCATTTCTTGTTATATTTTTATAAATATGTAATTATTTCCTAAATTTTAATATTCAAATTAACTATTTTTCTTCAAATTATTAATGGGATTTGCATGTATCAACATGACACAAAAAAATTTCTTATACACACAATATTTTGTGGGGTCCATACTTTTTGAAGAAAAAAAAAAAGTCTAAGCACGTAAAATGAATATAATGTTATACAATCACTTTTCATATAACATAACTCTTATAAAATCTCTTATTAATATATAAAATGAATTACAGTTATATTTACTTTTCAATATTATAATACAATCAGTGATTTTTTGAAATTGAGAAAAAAAAAACAAGGAACTTAACGTGGTAAAACAAAGCAATGATTATTCTAATCATTAATAATAACAGAACGATCAGGCTAATGAAAACGATTTTTTAAATATTTTATTTTATTTACTTTTTAGTTTGTTTCCGAAATTCATATACACAGTATTTATATGGGAAATAAAAAATAAATTAATAAATAATAGTGGTTATAAATTTAGATAAAAATCTTTGACATTAGAGAGATCAGTGACTTGAGAGCAATTTAAAATATCAAATATGCGGTTTAGAAATTATTAATTAGTCATCAACAAATGATGATAGTTCAATTAGTTCATAAAAGCTTAGCAGGTGGGGTATATAAGAGCATCTGTTTAATATTTCCTGATATTATTTTTTGAGAAGGGTATAAAGTCTTAATCCTGGATTCATCCCGAATTTTGAATTAGTCCATAAAAAACTATATGATTACTAGGATAAATCCTCCAAAAAAATTAAAATAAAAATAAAATATTAATTGGTCAGGTAACGTGCCAGACTTTTACATTTGACATTTACAATAATAAACTTTTTTATTTAATAAAAAATATTTAATACATACTTAATTATTAATTTTAAGAAAACATAATTTACATATTTTAAAGAAATTATCTAGTTAAATAAGTTTAGCACGAACTAATTTTAGATAGACATACTGATACGTATAAGTCTACTTATAATCATTTAAATTAAAGGAAAAAATATGTATCATTTTAAAGATATAAAGTTATATATTTTAAGTGAGAAAAATATATAAATCATGGGGAGGAGAGAGTAGACAAAAATAAAATAAATATATGAATTTCATCCTCTTTGTGAGAGTAAATGACACAAATTATGTCATTTAAAAGAACAAACAATTTTCACTAAATTAAACTATTTGGGTGGGTGACTAAAAATATCAAGCTTGTTCTATATTTAAGATTTTTATGTGGGTTTTAAGGTTAATCATTATCCATTTCAAAATAGTGATTTTTTATTGTACTTTTTTTTCTTAAGACAAATGACATTATTATTATTTATAATTTATTATGTTTTTTAAGTATCAAATTATTAAAAAAAATTATACGTTAAATTTTCTTCCTCGTCTTAAAATTTTAGTTTCTTATGCAGTCAAAATAATTACTTTCAAAAAAGAATTTAAGTTAGTTTTTTTCTTTCCAATATCAACTTTTGATGCTCTCAAGGTTAATTATTTTCTAATTTTTTCTTTTTAAATTAACATTTGTTCTTTCTTTTCAAATTTCAACTACTTCATTCTTATATCAAATTAGAATACGCTAGATCAAGCATAATCCTAATTGTTTCCAGTTATATACACATGTAAGGTTTCAGTACTTCGTCTAGAGTAGGGTTATATTGACAAATTCTTTTTAATAAATTTATAAATTACACTATGTCTGAATGATAATACTCTACTCAAGAGTGTCTTACCGATCAGATATAATATAATTTATAAATATAACATCCCATTTCTTCTATCCTAAATAATAGGTAAAGTTATTTTTTGCAACACAAAACAATATTATTTTTTGATTTTTTTTCTTTTTATAATCTTAAAAATTTTAATTAATTTTTTTAAAAAGTTTTCTTGTGGTTATATTTTTAAATTTGAGGAATGTTATACTTACAATTTTTTTTTACAACCATCTTTATCACCATTGATTTCCGTCAATCAACGGTTATCATTTATTGTGAATTAATAATTAATTAATGAGTTTAATTTACTAAAATGATAACCGTTGATTGACAGAAATTAACGGTGATAAAATATGATTGTAAGAGGTTGTAAAAAAAAGTTGTAACTATAATGACTCCTTTTAAATTTTACTTAAATATAAAAACCCGCAATGGAGGGGATGTTTCCTAAATCAGAGTCAAAGGCATCGTACAATATAGTCTAATGCGCATGTGCGCTGGAGCAAACATCAAACATGGTAGGTATAATGCTGGCACGTCCATTCTCCAATTTGAGAATTCATCGTTACATAGGACAAACAAGCTAATGACACCTTTTAATTTGGAGCTATTAACAGCTTCTAACCAATTGCTATGAAAAGTTGGAACACACTATAATATCCACAAACTAGTTTCCCATTCTACCATCCTTCCTTGCAACTGGATGCCAATAAAACTCCCATGAAGACAAAAGAAATTATAATAATGATACTAAATATCGCAGTAAAAGTCGTTGATAACCATCACCTGAAACACGATTCATAAATATCTATTAAAATTGAAATTTGAGAGGGGTGGGACCAGAAAAGAAAAACACAATAACAAGTTATCTAGGATATGTTTGATTGTTCTGATTTTTTTTTTCTTAAAATTATTTTATAAAATAATTATGGAAATAGTTATTTTCTATATATATATATATATATATATATATATATATATATATATATATATATTTTGAAAGTTAAAAACCAAAACAGAAAATAAAAACAACTCGTACATATCTAAATTTGATTTAAAAAAAACCATTTATAGTTTTCAAAATATTTTTTATAAAACTCTACCAAACGAATTTTTTATGAAACTAAAAAACTGTTTTCCAAAATAGAAATAAAACGTAGCCCTAGATTTTTTTTACATTTATATGATGGGAGAAAGAAAGATAATTATTTGGGAAGATTATATTTATAAATTTTTTATTTATAAATTCTTATAAATTATATTATATTTGATCGGTAATACACTATTGAGTATAATATTACTGGTCAGATATACTGTAATTTGTAAAAAAAAAAAAAATTATCAATATAATTTGGGTTTTATTTTTCTCATGTTGCATGAGATAATTTGTCTCATGCAACACATAAAAAGTAAGTGAGATACACTAAAAATATAAAATAAAATAAAACCCATATATGTTTACTCTAATACTTTTTTATGAAACTAGTTGACTTAGGTACAAGGGCATATTGATACTCCGAATAATAATAATAAAATAATCATCGTCGAAATTGTAATTATTAAATATATCATTAAAGGGTTTTATAAAAGTTATGTCGTAGGAAAAGTAATTGTGTAATGTTATAGAGATTTGTTTTATGTGCCGGAGTTTTTTTTTTTTTTGCTACGGGCCCCACAAAATGTTATGTGTAGAAAATTTTTTGTGGTCATGTTAAATGATAGATGATAAACCCATCATTAAAGTAGTATAATAAGTTCCAAGGGTGCCAGAGTTATTGGATCGTGCCACGTGTCAAACGCCCTCAAGTTTATGAAATGTATTTTAAAATATTTAATCATGAATATTTATCACGGTCTAAACGTGATTTAATAATTGTTCAAAACATAATATATTATTACAATACTTTAATAATATATTTGAAATTATATTATTCTTGAGGTATATAAATTATTGATGAGTCTTTCACTTAATAGCATAATTTTTTGGGTTGAATTGATTTTTTACATGATATTAGAACCATGTGTCTCGAGTTCGATCCTCACTGTCCTCATTTTCTCTTATGAAATGAATTGGTTCTTTACAATCATGAAACTTTATATTAAAAAAGCATTAAAATAAAGGAAATATTACTCTCCTTTTACGTAAGATATCTTCTCTTGTTCTCTCACTTCGATTTTCATACCCCACCTTTTTCTTTTTTCTTGTAATGGTGGGATCCACATATTTTCTCTCTACAATATAAGTTATCTTATATTAAATGAGATTAATAAAACCCTTAAAATAATCTATATGCCCACGTAAAAGTTATGATAAAAAAATTTTTTTGATGCTCCTGTATTTATTTTTAAAATAATTATGAAAAATCTCAATAATCATTTATTGATAAATTAACGAACAACTATTAAAGCTGGATCTGGATCCTCTGATGATGACGTGAATAAAGTGGGAAATCATAACCATACAAAGGTGAATCAATGGTAATAAAAGAGGAGAGAGAAAAAAATAGTAAAATAAAAAGTTACAAAATCATAATCATTGATTTAACTTTGTATTGTTGTGATCTTCTCACATCACCATGTAATTGTTTTTTCTCACATCAGATCCATTTCCATTAAAGCTATAGTCCTTGTAAGCTATGCCTGAGATTTTTCATATGAATATTGATAAATAACATGACAAGATCTATCCCCACAATGAAATACCAAATTGTCCTGCCAGAGTAGAAGTACTATAGCTGCCAGAAATGCACGCAAAGAAAAAAAACACTAGTTATGCATATATAGTTTTAGTGTCGGTCGGTTAAGGATTATGGTTGGTTGGACCATCACAAGAAGGGGATGTTCAAACTGTCTTTCCTATTATTAGCAAAAGCAATCAAACACACACAACCTTTATATATATACTAATATCTCTCTACAAATGCCACGTTGACTATTTCAGCTTTTTCTACAATACCCTTTTCCCCTTAACAATTCCAAAAGTAGCATCATCACCCATTGAACTCTTTTCACACCCCCAGATTTCCTCAGCTTCATTTGGTAATCATCTTTTTCTCATTGATGTCATGTCACCTAAAAAAGAAGGAAAGGGTGATTCATCAAAATGGATTCTTGAGAGCATTGGGATTGATCCTATTGTGGATGTGCCACAAAATGATGCACCCCATCAAAGCATTGTGCTAAAAGCTCCTAATGATGCTGCTTTGAACAATATTGGTGTTAGTATCAGGAACAGGAATGGTCCTCAGGAGAATAATGGTTCCAAGATGATGAGGTTGCAATCAGGAGCAGCCAGAGGGCTTAAGGGTTTACGGTTTCTTGATAGAACGGTTACAGGGAAAGAAGCTGATGCATGGAAGTCCATTGAGAAGCGTTTTGTTCTACATGCAGTTGATGGGAAGCTTTCAAAAGATAAATTTGGAACATGCATTGGTATATCATTCTCTTTTATGTTTTATTGGGGTTTCTTCAAATTTTGGTTTTGATGTTTAATCTATTTAATTGTTCTAATTAGTTACAAGTTTGTATGATGCTTCAAAAATTGTGTTGCACAGGCATGGGGGCAGAATCAAATGATTTTGCTGGGGAACTGTATCAGGCCTTGGCAAGGAGAAGGAAAATCTATGCAGAAAATGGGATAACACTTGATGAAGTTAAAATATTCTGGGAGGATATGACTGACAAAGATCTTGAATCCAGACTTCAAGTGTTCTTTGACATGTAATGACACACACACACACTTTCTTTCTCTCACTCTATCTATCTACCGTTTGCATGTTACATTCTAATTCCATCCACTGTCATAAATGAACTTGGTTATTTTCAGGTGTGACAAGAATGGGGATGGTAGACTATCAGAAGATGAGGTTAAGGAGGTGAGTAAAGAGACCATGTAAATTCTTGTTGTTTTACCTACTCCTCTCTCTGAAAGGGCCGACTTCAAGTGTTCTTTGACCGTGGTGTACACACACACACACTTTCTTTCTCTCAGTCTCTCTGCAAAAACAGGGGTGCATGTTACATTCTAATTCCTTCCACTGTCATACACTCACGAAGTGGGTATTTTCAGGTGTGACATGGGGTGTGTCAGGTCGAGGTTCGAATCAGTCTCTAATGCAAAAAACAGGGTAAATTCTTGTTTCCCTTCCCCATACACTCACGAAGTGGGTATTTGTAAGCTTGCTTGCCGTGGTGTGTCAGGTCGCGGGTTCGAATCAGTCTCTATGCAAAAAGCAGGGAGTCTTCCCTTCCCCAGACACTCACGAAGTGGGTATTTGAACTGGGTCGGCCCTTTACCTACTCCTCTCTCTCTCTCTCTTTTTTCCATTATATAAAACAGAATTTTGTAAATGTTATTGTGTAAAAGGTTATAGTGTTGAGTGCCTCTGCAAATAAGCTAGGAAATTTCAAACAACATGCTGCTGAATATGCAGCCTTGATTATGGAAGAGCTTGACCCTGATCATAATGGATATATAGAGGTTAGAAGAAGTACACAAATTTTTACTACTTGTTCAATTGGGTTTTATATAAACCTCCAACTTTTTTTGTATTCTCCTTATTTTTGTTTTCTTTTTGAACAGATGTGGCAGCTAGAAACTCTTCTAAGAGAAATGGTTAGTTCTGAAGAAGGCACCAAAAAAGATGATACTAAAACCATGACTTTGACTAGAACTATGATACCGAGCAAGTATAGAACTCCTATTAGCAAATTTCTCTCTACAACCACAGAATTTATAGTTGATAAATGGAAAAGAATATGGGTTATCACACTTTGGTTGGTCATAAACTTGGGACTTTTCATATGGAAGTTTCGCCAATACAGGGAAAGAGGAGCATTTGAAGTCATGGGTTACTGTCTCTGCCTTGCAAAGGGTGCTGCTGAAACTCTCAAGTTCAACATGGCTCTAATAGTCCTTACCATGTGCAGAAGAACTCTTACAAAGCTAAGAGGATCAGCTCTTAGTCGAATCATCCCTTTCGATGACAATATAAACTTTCACAAGATGATTGCAGTAGCTGTAGTTTTAGGGACTCTTATTCATGTTGGAATGCATGTCACTTGTGATTTTCCAAGAATAGAATCGTGTCAAAAAGAAAAGTTCATGATGATACTTGGACCAGGTTTTAACTATGTGCAACCTGATTACCTCACCATTGTGGAAAGTATTCCTGGTATAACTGGAATTCTTATGGTCTTGATTATGGCCTTTACCTTCACTCTTGCCACACATTATTTCAGAAGAAATGTTGTCAACTTACCTTCCCCTTTGCATCGTTTGGCTGGTTTCAATGCCTTTTGGTATGCACATCATTTGCTAATTTTGGTTTACATACTCCTTGTCATACATGGCCAGTTTCTATTTCTCACCAAGGACTGGCGCAAGAAGACGGTATGCATTGCTCCAACATTTTTAATTATTCCAACTACCAATAAACTACACTTTTTACCAAATCCATCTGTAATATCCAGATTCTGATTTCAATTTTCCTAAAGTTTTATCTAAATGCAGTTGCAATAGCTTATGCATTTGTAAACTGATATGTATTGTAGTTACTTTAGTGCTCATTAAATGTATTTGTTGAGTTATATAATCCCACATTGGTTGTATGAGCAACTAATGTGGGGTTTATAAGGCCTTGGGCACTCCCACCCTTTTAGCTAGCTTTTGGGGTGGTGTATCCCAAGATTCTTTACATGGTATCAGAGCCTCGCCGTCCCCCACTTTCTCTTGTGGAATTTCTTAGCACAAGTAGGTTGGGCCTGTTGCATTATCCACTCTTCAAGCCCAATGGGCTCTCGTGTGAGGGGGCGTGTTGAGATATATAGTCTCACATTGGTTGGATGAACAACTAATGTGGAGTTTATAAGGCCTTGGGCACTCCCACCCTTTGAGCTAGCTTTTGGGATGGTGTATCCCAAGATTCTTTGACAGTATTATTGAACTCTCCCTACCCTTCATATTAGATGGCATATGTCATGAACCAACTCTCCCTTAAGCTTAAGTTGTCATGTAAAAGCACATTAATGATTTCTTATATTTATATTTCTAACACATTCCCTCGTACAAAAATTCTTTGGGTTTGAAAGGTGGACAATGAACACACCCTCTTATGCTGTACTAAGAAATTCCACAATATTTAGTAGAATGAGTGAAGACACGTGAATAGCATACTTCTAGAAGTATAATTAGTATTCGGCCCTGATACTCTATATTAGTTCCATAGCATTGCATTTTGATGGGCTACAATCTGAAAATGTTTATAAATCAGCTGACATCATCTTTTATTAATGCAGACTTGGATGTACATTGTAGTTCCAATAGTACTCTATGCTTTTGAGAGAACTCATCGATTTTTTAAGAGTAAAGATCACCGTGTAAGCGTCATTAAGGTGTGTGTCAACAACTTCTTCTCCTTGGTTCTTCACGCTGAAGCATGAAAATGATTTTAGTACTTGGAAATTTCAGGCAGTAATATACACAGGAAATGTTCTAGCACTATACATGACCAAACCCTCAGGATTCAAGTATCTAAGTGGAATGTATCTTTTTGTCAAGTGTCCAGATATATCTAGTTTTGAATGGTAATAACCATGATACTTGGCTCATAGTGATCAGAAAAAGTTATTTTGCTGTAAAATCACTTTAACTAGGATACTCAAATTTACTCTTGTTATAGGCATCCTTTCTCCATAACCTCTGCACCTGGAGATGACTACTTGAGTGTTCATATACGAACCTTAGGAGATTGGACTACAGAACTTAAAAACATATTTGCAAAGGTGATGTTTATCTGTGAACTGTGAACTCAAAGCTATATATATTCAATTAGTCAAAGGGTAATAATAGAAATATGATAATTGTTGAACATCTAGTTGTACTAAGACCTAGAAATGCAGGCTTGTGAGCCTAAGAGTGCACAACCAAGAAGTGGGACCCTTTTGAGGATGGAAACTAGAGCAAATTCAAGCTATGACCAGACACAAACAAGGTGAATAGAACTCTTGGTTCTTAACTTTACAAAATAAAAAGGTGGAGGAAATCCTTGTACGCAGCCTCACCCTTACATAATTGCAAAGAGGCTGACCTTTCAGTCATGAAGAAACAGTTCTACCACTGCTCGAGTTCGCCCCCTTATAAATATTGATCCTATTTGTTCTTTCTTGTTGTAGATATCCAAAGATTTACATCAAAGGACCCTATGGAGCCCCGGCACAAACCTATAAGAATTATGATGTTCTCTTGCTCATAGGTCTAGGAATTGGGGCAACCCCAATGATTAGCATTCTCAAAGATCTATTGAACCACATGAAGGAAGAAAGCCCTCAAAAAGTAAGTCACAAGATTAACAAAATTTTATATACTTTCTGATTGGCAGTACATTTATATTTTATACACAAGCAACCATTGATGGGGTTAACATAGCAGGAAACACCTAAAAGCAACTACTCAGATGAATCTAAGAAAGGTCCTGAAAGAGCATATTTTTATTGGGTAACAAGAGAGCAGGCTTCATTTGAATGGTTCAAAGGTGTCATGGATGATATTGCAGAATATGACCATGATGTGAGATTGTGGACCAAACTCATCATTTTTTTTTTCCTTGTTTTGTTTCCACCATGTTCATAATATTTAACTATATAGTAAAATTTTGCCATGTTTAAATAATGCAGGGTGTGATAGAAATGCACAACTATTTGACTAGTGTCTATGAAGAAGGTGATGCACGGTCTGCACTTATTGCCATGATTCAGAAGCTACAACATGCTAAAAATGGAGTTGATGTTGTTTCAGAAAGCCGGGTATTGGTTTTTGTACTCTTTTTGTAATATTTAACTATTTGAAGGGCCGGCTTTGTTCAGCAGTAAGCTTGTTTGCCGTGAGTGTGTCAGGTCGCGGGTTCGAATCAGTCTCCCTGCAAAAAGCAGGGAAAAGACTGCCTAGAGTATTCCCTTCCCCAGACACTCACGAAGTGGGTATTTGAACTGGGTCGGCCTTTTTTTTTAAGTAAACCTCTTTAATCATTCAACCAAAGGCTAAGCTTTTATGATGTTCATGTTACCATATGCCAGATAAAAACTCATTTTGCAAGACCTAACTGGAAAAAAGTCTTCTCTCAATTAGCAAGCACACATCAAAATTCAAGGATAGGTATGCAAAAATGTGATGCTTTGTGAAATTCTAAATTATATTTGAGAAAATAAAATAAAAAATTCAATGAAAGAAATGAAAAAATTTGTCTGCTATTTTCTTTATGCAGGTGTATTCTACTGTGGAAGTCCTACTCTTGCAAAACCATTGAAGAACCTTTGTAAAGATTTCAGCCTAAACTCAAGTACAAGATTTCACTTTCATAAGGAGAACTTCTAAAGGAGCAATTCACACAGCATCAATCCAGAATTATCTGTTTTCACTTTTTGTTTAGAACCGTAAGTTTCTTGTATGTAGTTAGATGTATGAGTAAGTGTTGGTTTTGAATAGATCTTTTAGTGTTAATATTTTTCTTCATCCTTTCTTTCTCTCCCAGAAAATCTTTATATGCTCAAAACTTACAATTCATCAATCTACCAGGAAACTTATGATAAATAAAATATGAATGGAAATCAGATTAAACAAAGAGAAAGAGAAGTAAATTTATGGCTCAATCAAAATGGACCTAAAATCATGATCCACAAATTTAAAGATTTTTCATTTTCATCCTTTCTTATGGTATAAAAATTGGAAATATAGTTTTTTATGTTGAACAAGACAATTTTTGTCTCGTGCGGATACAAAAAAAGTGAGTGAAGGATGAGACAATTTTGTCTCATATGCAACATAAGAAACTATATTCCCATAAAAATTAAAGAAAGAAGCGATATTAATGAATACGATTTTCACAAAATAAATAGCAAGAGTACTAATTTTCAATAATCAGTTATTCGCAGCTTTATTACCATATCCATTTCTACAATTTAATATCACTGATGAAAGGAATGTTCTTTGTTAATCTTCAACAACTTTTGACATATACATGATAAAAAAATGCATTGGCCCCACCGTGTTTCATGCATTGTAACATGCAATGCAATCTCAATAACACTGCATGCATTCTCTTAAAGTCTCATGATATATACAACGAGAGAGTGTAGGGAAAGATGACCTTAGGATTCTTAATTATATATTTAACATCTTAACCCACAATGCTTCTAATAGGTGCAGTAAAGAGGTACCATACTATAGGAGATTATTGGCCGAAGAATCGGTGGCGGACCAGAAAAATTAATTCATGTCTGCACATTTAGTAGCGGAGGTGGCTGCCCCCAAATTTTTTTATAATATAATTTTCATATGGAGGAGTTGACTTATCAATGCAGGAAAAACATATAGCGTGAATAACAATTATAGGGAGATAGAAACATAAACTAGTAAAAAATGATGTATAAATTAAGGGAAAAATGTGTGTCATTTTAAAATGAAAGAAAGGGATAGATCATGGGGGAGTGGACATAAGAAAATAAAGGTGTGGGTCCCACCTTTTTGTGAGAGCGAAATGACACAAGTTGTGTCATTTAAAAGAACAAACATTTTTCTCATAAATTAAAAAGTGAATGAAGTATAATAGTGAAGCTATGTCCAATGATTGTTGAGTTGAGCGATTGAAGTGTGCAAATCCAGAAAATCAAGTCATCCTATCTCTTCATTTACTATTTGAAAAACAATAGACTAATATAAATATTGAACCAAGAGACAAATAAAAACATGCAACAAAGAAGAAAAACAAAAAAAAAATCTAAAATCAAGATATTTATGTCCACAAGTGCGGACATTTGCCCACACATGAGTCCGCCGGTGGGCAGAATCCTATTTTTTTTTTATTGAGTATGGCTCGTACTTTGCATTTAATTTATGACTCATATCCCCAGTGGGGTTTAAACTTTTGGTATAATAGCTAGTTCTTGATACTCCATAAAATATTTTGGTAGAAATGTGGAAATTCTCAATATATTCATCAATAATGGATGCAATAATACCGTGTAAATTTTCATTTCCCCCTACCTATCATTTGCACTCCTGTTGGGCTGAGCTACTTTGTTTCTGAGGGGGCCACCCACCCCCCAGCCTGCCCAAAAAAAAAAATTTTTTTTTTCTTTTGGGAAAGTTATTTTCTTACATTGCCTCCTGAATAATGGTCTTCCTTCTATTTGGGGGCCCAAGTTATAAAATAATCTAGGGTTTTATAATTATCATGTTGAAGGAGAATTGAAATATTATGTTGTAGAGATAAAAAGTATGTCCTTCCATGTTCTAGAAAAAAATTATATGTTGAATTTGATGCAAATCGAAGGGTGTGTAGAAAAAATTGAATTCTCATGTTGAATGAGAATTATAAAACCCAATAATCTAATTCCGCCGACACTCTACTCTTGTTATTAACAAAATGCTGAGGTATAATTTTCTTCCTCTTCTCACAAATAACTTTTGAATTTGATGCAAATTTTCAACAATATTTTTTCAAATCATACTTGCATGTGCATCCCATTAGTTCCCTTGCAATATATGTCCATAGTCTTGCATATTTTGTCTTGCCACAGTAACACCTATCAGCAGCATCAACTTACCTTTTCATTCATTCAATATGTTTAAACAAAAAGCTGATTTACCACATGTTCATAAAGTTCTTTTAATTATTAGCATCATGCACGATGAGAGAAACTCGAGATTGATGAATAAAGGACAACCAGTACACATTAAATAGACATAAAAGATATAACTGGAAGGATGGGACCATATAGTATTAATACACAATTTACGGGTTTGACATTTCACATCCATATAAATTGAGCATAATAGCCAGAGTATTAATCTGATAATTAAACTAAAAGTAAACATCCTTTTTTGTCCTGGCAATATCCACAAAATCTTTTTTATTCCCTGACAATAAAAAAAGACCAAATTGATCCTTAAAATGATGAAAAAAGGACCAAGGAGTACTTATTACAATTGACAGAAAGATTAAAGTGGTCCTTTTTTCATAATTTTAGAGACTAATTTGGTCCTTTTTTATTGTCAGGGACTAAAAAGGATTTCGTAGATATTGTCAGGGACCAAAAAGGTGTTTACTCTTAATCTAATGATAGTGAAGAAAACACTTAGAAATAAAATAAGTGATAGGTTCATTATATGGTCTTCTGGGACAAAATAATCTTGTTATCATACTTTTTTGATATACCAAAGTAACCCCAGGATTTGTACCAGAAAGTATTGAACTTTTATCAATGCTTTCACATGGTGCAACCAAAGGTCCTACGTACAAAAGACTAGGTACTCTTGTTAGTTGGTACATTCCAGCATGATTTCCTAAGAAGCACCGTATACAGAGATTAATTTCCTTAAATAATAAACTATTAACATAAAATGTGAAGAGAGTTTTGGGTTTTATAGTTCATGATCATGGAATGCTAGAGCTACTTGGGCAATGTGGTGCAGTCTTCTTTGATTCTAGTTGTTGTGAGTGGAAAGAGATCAAGTGTCTTGAGAGGTCTAGTGCAACATAAAGATGCTTGATTAACATCCTCAAGTGTCCAACCATAGTTGCAGAGTGTCTTGTCTTTCTTCTCCACCAAACTTTGCTTGTTATACACATTCCATTTGCAATTCATTGCCCTTTCTGATGTGCTTGTAGCTCCTCCCTGAACATATATGAAATGAACAAAAGTAGAAAAAAGAAAACATGCTTCAATTTTTCCCTGACTTCATAGCTCAAACTGAAATCATGCCTTTTGGAATGAAGTGGCATTGTGTGCATTTACATCACTTATTTTAAACCATAATTTTTGGACCACTACTCAGGATGTTAAGTTAACAAACCCCATGCATCCAAGAGTTATAATATAAGAGAAGAATAAGCAAAAATAAGAGACAAGAAACAGAAAAGAAGAATCCACATGCATGGTTGAAAAGTGTTAAGAAACTTGGGATACACCACCTCAAAAGCTAGCTCAAAGGGTGGGAGTGTCCAAGGCCTTATAAATCCCATAATCTAATCAATGTGGGACTATATATCTCAACACGCCCCTCACACGAGAGCCCATTGGGCTTGAAGAGTGGATAATACAACAGGCCAGTCTACCTGTGCTAAGAAATTCCACGAAAGAAAGTGGGGGACGGCGAGGCTCTCATACCATGTAAAGAACCTTGGGATACACCACCCCAAAAGCTAGCTCAAAGAGTGGGAGTACCCAAGGCCTTATAAACTCCACAATCCAACCAATGTGGGACTATATATCTCAACAAAAAGAAGATTACCTGAAAAAGCAAGCTAGGTGAGTTATAGAAGGAAAATTCTTGGGTAGTAGAAGCAGGAGGATAACCAAAGCTACCAACAAAATGGTTAGTGATATCCTGATTCAGTTGGCAATGATGAACTTGGAGTTGTTGCTGTAGCTGCAGTTGCTTGTTGATTTTCCTCCTTAGCTTCTGTCTATCCCTAGCCTTATGGTTCTGAAACCAATAGAACACATTCTTTCCTTCTATTCTTCCATAGAAAGAAAGGTGTGTTGTTATTTGCTGAATTTGAGAGGCACTAGGAGTTCTAATCCCACTTCTGTACAGTTCCTCCAAGATCATGAGCTGTTCTGTAGTAGGACTCCATCTTGATGACCCTGCTGGGGACATTTCTCTCTTTAGATTGTGGGGTGAGTTCTTGAGACAAGAAGGGGATTGAAGGGATGTATAAATAGAAGGGACAGAGAGAAAGATACAGTAAAGTAGAGAGGAAGAGACAAAAAGGAAAGAGATTGAGCAGGCATAAAAAGGGTGTGGTGAATTAGATAGGTAAAAAAGTACTAGCCTCATGCTGATGTTCCTTTCGGAGGAGCATTCAAGTGAGGTTTCAGTTCATGACAGAGAGAAAGAGAGAGAATCTGAAATGAGATGAGTGAATGAAGAGAACTGATTGTGGGGTGTGTGAGTCATGATGACCTTATTATTAACTTTTCTTAACAGAATGAATCAGATACTCTCCAAATGTGTCTAATTCAGTACCAGATACCCTTAACTAGGACAAATAGCCCTTGCTCTCCCCTCATAATTAAGTACCTCTAACTTGTTCCCACATCCCACAGTGTTGCTGTTGACAAAACATTTCAATCAAATTTAACTGTCTTATAAAAGTAAAAGACTTTTCTACTCTAAATTTTTTATATCATGACACATCTAATCACCTATATGTTAGTATTGTCTCCATAAATTCTGTTTGATGTTTATATTACTAAACTATTTTGGAATTGGTTATCGCAAGAGCAATACTATTTATGTAATCTTAAACTAATAATCACTGACAATTTCCCGTGTTTTTATCATATTTGATCATCTAATGTAATAATAAGAAAAATATATATATAAAGACACACAACAACAACAAAATTTAAAAAAGAAAATCATTTCTCATTAAATCCAAGATAGGAATGCACAGGCCCACCTACCTGTGCGAACAAAGAAATTTCACTTGAAAGAAATTGGGGGGCGTCGAAGATCGAACCCGGGACACGAGACTCTGATACCATGTAAAACCAATTCAACCCAAAAGCTTACTTTTGGGTGAGACTAGATTAATTATTTTATATATCTCAACACACCATTTCTCATTAAATCCAAGGTAGGGATGGAGCTCATCTTTAGTACAACAGTAGTATGTATTAGTGTCATTGAAAATTAAACACTTATCTTTAATACACTTTTTCTTTTCCATGTCATTAAAAAATGTTTAATTTGTATTGAAGAGATGTACAGAAAAGTGGATAAGATAGGAATAAACCAATTATCCTACACATGAGAAAAAAAATGACTAGGTGGGATGCAATTATACTATGGTACAACTCTTACCTATATATAATAGTCTGTTTTTTCTTCCAGCAAGGTTTTTTTTTTTTTTTTTCCATCAACCAACTCTCCTAAAAATTTAAGATAATACTCAGAAATGTATGAATAGTCCCTTCTCATGCAACAGCTTTTAGACATGAAATTTGAATAATACATGTTCAAGGATCGAATTCTTAACTCAACTTGATAGTAAAAACTCTAAACCATATCATAAAGTAACTCACTCAAAACCTTTTTAGTTAGGTAAAGACTTTTATATCATGTCTTGCATGTTCCTAATTGTAAAATTCACCAATCTAACTCACTTAAAAGACATGTACTAAAAGAATGCCATATATTAAAGATTTGATTTTACAAATCCCATAATAAAAACTCTAAACCATATCACAAAGTAACTCATTCAAAACCTTTTTAGTTAGGTAAAGACTTTTATATCATGTCTTGCATGTTCCTAATTGTAAAATTCACCAATCTAACTCACTTAAAAGACATGTACTAAAAGAATGGCATATATTAAAGGGTTTTATAAGAATTATGTTGTAGGAAAAATGATTGTGTTTTGTTATAGAGATTCGTATTACGTGTCAGAATTTTTTGTTTTTTTTATTGTGGGACCCACAAAATATTATGTACATAAGAAAATTTTGTAATCATGTTAAATGATAGATGATAAACCCATATTAAATATTGGGATTTAATAAGTCCCCATTATTGCAAGCATAGTGGTGAAATATTTCCGTATGAAGACAGTGTTATAGACAACGGTACCAAAGGTGATACTTGGCAAAATGGCAAGTCATTCCACAGTTACAGGTGGGGTCTCTGGCTATTTGCATGCTTCGCTGACATTTTTGAAAACGCAAGCATCGAACAGTTAGTGTCCATAAATGCATGTAGCAGAGTGTCCAATGCCTTGTCTTTTTTTTGGTCTCATTAAGGGGACTTGTCATCTCTATAAACATTCCTTATCATCTCAACCGTTCATTTTGTGATTCACTCACGTCATCAAATTCTAGATTAGTCAACCACAAATCCCCTACCATTTATTTTATGGTCATCTCATCTTCCTTAGGCCCCCATGTTGTTACGTATTTCGTTACGTGCGACAGTGCTTCTTGTCCTTTGATGTTATGAAATGTCAATGTTTTTTTAATTTTTACTGAAGTTATACAGTATTATTGCTTTATAAACTTTAAAAAAAAGTTATAATAAATCAACGTGGGGCATTAAATATTGGATCAACTTTGGAAATTATTTTATACAAGTTTGTACTTGTCTATATATACGTATCTCCTTTGTAGTATTTTTTTATGTTTGCTCAATGACATTTGAAACATGGTTTTATGTACATTTTGATATTGCTTGTAGAGTAATTATTTAAATCTAAATGCTATATCAATAATTTTATATTGTTTTTTAATACATTTATTCTGAGGCCTCTACTCATGGGAAAAATATTTAGTGCTCCAGGTCTCATGTGGTCCTTCCATTCAATGAGTGACACTTGTACAAAAATTTATATTTTATTTTTTCTCTCTCCTCTCTCTTCAATAGTTATCTCATCCTGATTGGTTTGAACCACTGAATCAATGGTGATCCAGGATCACCAAAATTATTCTCCTAAGAGCCCTCTAAAACCTTCGATGGGGGTTCTACCCCAAGAGAGCATTTTTGGTATGACTATAGTACCGAATATTGGTTGCGATAGTATCTCGAGAATATTTAATTATAACATTAAAATTATTATTTTTTCTTTCCAAATACATATATTAACCTATGGTAATCTCCTCATTGGTTTGTTGTACCTACACCTATATTATATTAGATTTTTCGCGATCCCCGGAGCCCTTGGCTAAACATATGCATATGCTCCTTATGATCCCTTCAGAGCCCTCAGCTAGTTCTCTACCCACTAGCCCCCCAGAGTCTTCGATGAGTACCCTACCAACCTATTGATCACTTGTAGAATGTGTGACATCATGTTTAGAATCAATTCAAAACAAAATTTTAATCTATTAGACGACGGGTGAATAAATAATTATATATATATATATATATATATATATATATATATATATATATATATATATATATCGGCATTCTTTTTTATACCAGTGATTAATAAGTTTCACACCACATCTCAATCGTTAATGGATGGAAATTATCGGTTGGTATTTGTACATAGTATAATTAAGATTAATTAATTCATATAACTTTCTAAATTATAATCATTGGATGCACGAAAATCAACGGTTGAGATGGGATGTAAGATTTATTACTCTTACACCGGTGTAAAATGATACTGGTCCATATAAATGATACTTGTCTATATATATATATATATATCAAAATATTTTTCTCATTTTAATGTGTATTTTATGTACACTCTTTTTTCAATTGGTTTTGCACAAGATTTTAGTATTTATAATTTATAGGTTGTTTAAGTTTTTTTTTTTTTTTTTTGATAGCCAGGTCGTTTAAGTTTTAGTTTCAATAAACTTTTATATTTATTATTATATTTTTCTATTTAGTTTAATTTTTAGATTTATGTCTTAATAAATAAGAATTAAAAAATAATACCTATTATTGTAAAGAATAAAAATATCTAAATTAAATTTTAAATAATTAAATAAATAAAAATATAAGGATTAATTAATGCAATAATAATAAGGGATAAGAATCTAATAAGAGAAAATAATCAAAAATAGAGACTAATATAAAATAAATAATTTTATAAATAAAAATTCTAGTACATAAAAATTATACAATTAAAATATAATCTATTTTTTATTTAATATTAGTATTAATATTTCTAATATTGTATCAATATTTTATTTAATAGACTTGACTTTATTAATAACTATATAATATGACAAATTTATTAAAAGATATAAAAATACATTATCATATAAATATAAGTATTTTACACTATAAATGTATGAAAATTAACTTTCAATAGTTATATTGGCTTAGATTAGACGCTTGAATTTAGTTTGATCGGAATGATATTAAGGGTGTGCATGACAATCATTCTATTCTTTGCCACTATTTCTAAAAAGCAACAATACTTTTCTATATCTGTGCATTGGAACAGTTTCTGAGAAAGAAATATATTTGATAAAATGTTCTATTTTTACTCCTAGAATAAAAATTGTATTTGATAACACAACAAATAATATAATAAGAAATAATTCCTATTAAACATAAAAAAATTTCGAATCATCATTTTTCTTTTCATATGGTGTGATGGCGGTGGCGATGGTGTGGCGGTGGTAATGGTGACGATGATGGTGGTGTTGATGGTTATGGTGGTGGTGGTGATGACATGGTGGTTGAAACCCCACGTCTGCAGCCGATGTATTAACATGCAAATGGTATTTAAACTGCAACTTCGCGGAAGCAATATACTGTTTTATATAAATAAACAAGGCTAATCCTCACAGTGGATTAACTTTACCTTTTAATAACAATCCTTATGTAATTGTAGTGCTAAAATAAAACCTGAAATACCTCATACTCATAAATAACAATTCAAAAGCATCCATAACTCATCGCACTACATTACAAATACTCAATTCAACAAATAAACATATTATTTAATAGTGGCATAAATGTAACGTAATCTCATCAGCTAAACATAGTCATGTCTCATCATGGTATAATAGAGAATCATAATATTCATGGCTCATATAATAACAAGATTTCTATGCCGACCTTTTGCCTTTAGCATGATCTGCCTCATAAATATCATCTCCTGAAAAATGTACCCTAGAAGGGGTGAGATTTCTAAAGAATCTCAGTAAAATAAGGAGTCTTCAAGGAATCCTCCACCCCAAGCTTACTTACATGTATAATATAAGTTCGAAAAGCAGTGCGGATAGTATGTAAAGAAACAAATCTGTAAATAGGTAAGTAGAATGGCTATACCAGGCCATCTGTAACAGTGTACAATGCAGTAAATAAAAAATGGGTGCATAATGCGGTATTATCATGGTAAAATAATCTGATTCTCATATAACCATATATAGGGGTGATAACAAGGCCAGGGGCCTATCAAGGGCCTTAGGCCCGGCCCGTTTCAGCCCGACTCGGCTTGTCTTTTTTACTTATTGGACACAGACTTATACTCATGCAAAAGCTTTTTTATTTAAAAGGCCTCAGGCTTCCACAGCCAAGTCCGGCCTTGTAGCCTTGGAGGCTGGCCCGTATACATTAAATTAATTTATTTTATATTTAATATTAATCATTTCAACATCATTTTCTCAGTTTTCTGTCTCTGCTGTATCTTTTCTCCCCGATCTAAGTCATCGGTCCCACCAACAGGTAAATGATATCAACTCCCTCGCGAATCCATTTGGTCTGGTTATTTCTTCACCATCACTTTGGACGGTGAACTACTTGCAGCTACAGCAGTGGCGTGGACAGCGACAGAGGCATGGTCACTGGTGAAAAGCGACCGGATCTATGAAGATGAACATTCCACTGGCTTCTAGAATTAAAGAAGCAAACTCAGCAAACTGGGAAGCGAGGCCGGTCGATGCAGAAATGTTTGAAAACCGTTGTGGTTTGAGCCGACATTCAATTTGAGACAGCGAGTGCCACATTTCATAATTACTAACAATATTTCATAATTACTAACAATGAATGGTAAAGAAATAAGAGATGTGAAGATGAAGATATAAGATGTAGAAAAAGAAAGATTAAAAATGACCCAAAAAAATGAAGGTAATTCCGTTGCTAATGCTTTGGCAACCAAAGCGAGACTATTAGACACCTGGGATCTACAGCTTTTTGATGAAGTCCCTATGAATTGTAGAGAACTGTTTGCTAGAGATTTGATGGGTACTACTTGCCCCAGACTCTGTTTTGTTTCTAGTTCTGTTGCTTTCCCCTTTGTTCAAAAAAAATTAAAAATTAAGGAAAAAAAACGTAAAGTAAAGTAAATGTGCTATTGTTATTTTGACTTTTTTAATAATAATATGTTTTTTATTATAAAAGAAACAACTATTATTTTCTTACAAAAAAATACATGAGTGCATGATTAATGGGTTAAATATTGCTGCAAATTGAAAGGTAAGGTTTTTATTTTTAATAAATAAACAGGCCACAGGCTTAAGACAGCCTTTTATTTTTTGTAAATGAACCAGGCCACAGGCTAATATTATATTCGTAACAGGTAACAGGCTAAGGCCAGTCTGATAGGTTTAAATACAAGCTTGCCCCGTTAAGATCAAAGCTCAGCTCGGCTCGGCCCGTTAACACCCCTAACCATATATCTTAGTATATATCTAATGTGATGTATATAAGTGTGGTTCAACTAGTCAGAGAATGGGATAAACATTACATACGTCTGCAACCTACCAAAACATAAGGGTCGCAACCTTATGTCTTACACACCGCAACCTGATCGTGTAAGTGATCAACATCACATCCATATATTACATCAACAAGATATAAATATATATCATATAAGTATCAATGCATGAACATTTTCAGAAAAATCATATCATGCACATTAAACCATCCTCGCATTGAGTTTGGTGGACAAGCAATGGATAAATTCGAGGACTAGAAGTGTATCTGTCAAGCTAAATACTCCAACACCAACTCGGTATCAACCGAGTCGTCCACAGTCACACAGTCCGACAAGTAAAGCCTATTTTATGTTAAAAATATTATTAATAATCAAATTCCCAAATTTTATGATATTTGGACTACGTCTTCTTTTTTGTTTAGTGATTGCAGGCTTCTCCCAAAGCCCTAAGCATAAAACCGTATTTACTCTTTTTAAAACATTAATTGTAACCCTTTACCAAAAATTCTAAGATTTTAATATGTTAAATCATACATCCTAAGCTTTCCAACAACATAATTTATGTCTTAATCGGAGTTGTATAACTCTGGTTATATTTTTCGTATAGTGATTGCTGCAAATTGAATTTTCAACAACCAAGTGGCAACTTCAAACTAGCACTGCAATCAAACCACTTATCCAATGGATATGAGATTTTACAGAGTTGTAGTCCTATGTGATAGCTTCACGTAAGTCCAAATCTCACTCAATTTAGAGCTCTGTAGCTCGAGATATCACGATTTTACCAAACTAGTATGTTGTCACAATTGCACTAGGTAATCCATTATCATACAATTGCATTAGGTAATCAGTTACCATACAAGAAGTTATGTTGTTGTCACAATGGCCCTCCATGGTTTCAATCTTCGATTTACCCAAAAACAGAAGTTCAATCTACCACATTACACTTAAATTAACAACCTTTAACTTGAATCATCAAAGTTTCCCTTTTTAACAACCCAAAACTTCATTTTTTCCATAGAAAATAAAGAGGAAAAGGGTAGAGTGTATACTCAATGCTTGAAAACAACAAAAAGAAAAGACTTTGGAGGTCTTGCTACAGCTCCAAATTACTGTCCAATAAGGTGCATGAATTTGAACCTTCAAGTTGATTCCTTTCTTCACCAAGTTAGCTTCTTGAAGCTCCCAAAGGTGTGAAAAAGGTTCCCACAACAACTACGACAAAGGAGGCAGCCCACAACCTCAACAAAACACCCAAAAGACAACCCTTTTTACTTGGAAGATGGAAGCTTTCTAGTGTTTAGTGGGTTTTAATGGAAGAAAACCAAGTAAAGAAAGAGTCTTAGTGGATTTCTTGAAGAGAAGGCTAAAGACTTAGTGTAGGGAGATTTATGCAGCCAAAAGAGATCCATCATATGAATTAAAACTGACCTAGGGTTTTGTGCCCTTTACCTATCTATATAAATGTACTCACTAATCAACAAAATTAGTTCTAATAGTTCTACTAATTATTTTTCTACCAAACTTCATATTCTTAACCTAGTCAATTTATTAGGAATATTTATATTTTTACATTAATTTTCTGGGTCACTTCATCGGTACCCATTCATACTGCGAAATAGCCGATATTAGTTCTGACATCACTGCTAATTATTTTCATCCCAAATTTGATATTCTTAACTTAAACATTTTTCTAGGAATTCTCATATTTTTATTTTTCGAGATACTTCGTCGGTACCCATTTATACCGCGAAATACCCTATATTTGCACTTTTCTTCCAAAAAGTGACTTATATTGATTATTATAATTTTCCCATAATTATCCTACATCAATTATGAAATATTTTCCTAAAATTATATTTAACTCATTAAATTCCTAATTTTGTGGTGTGAGTTCTTACAGTGGTGGTGGTGGTGACGGCAATGGCTACGGCGATAATAGTGGTAATGGTGGCCGTGATGGTTGTGACAGCAGGGAGGTGTTTAGTGGCGGTGGTAGTGGCGACGATGGTGGTGGTGGTGGTGGTGGTAACGATAATGGCTGTGACGATGGTGGTGATGGTGATGGTGGTGGCGTAGTGGCATGATGATGGTAGTGGTGGTGGTGGCGGTGGTCGCGATGATGGTGGTGGTAGTTGGTGGCGGTGGTGACGACGACACTGATGGTACGACGACGACGATAATGGTGGTAATGGTCATGTCGTGATGATGGTGGTGGTGGTGGTGATGATGGTAGTGGTGATGAGTAATTGACAGAAACAAATGTTTTTCACTTTATTTCCGGGAATAAAAAATAATTTTTTTTTATTCTTTGTCTGTTCCCCAACATAAAAGTTAATCCAATTCATCCTGAAAATAAAAAAATAAATCGATTTTACCAAATGAATCTTTTATCCATTTCTATTTCCGGGAAGATTGTCATGCACATATTGAGAATGATGAACTATGGTTGAACCATCTTGTTCCTATGGTTGAACTAATCTATTTTGAAAATTTAAAAAGGCAATTCAATTATTGGGTATGTTTTTCTCCCGTTTAAGGAGAAAAATATTCGCTCTTACAAATACATAAAAAGTTACGTAGTCTTTATTTCTATTTTTATTTTAATTGATGGATCCCACCGTTTTATGTGTCAGCCATAGGAGAAGATTTATTTATCCTACTATGGGTTTATCGTTTCTTAAGTTACTTGATATAACTTCATCTCCAGCTACTAATAATTATTCAAAGATGGATCAATGGTGATAAAAGAAGAAAGAAAATGAGGGAATCCTAACCATTCAAAAGTAAATTAATTAATATAAGGAAATAAATAAATAAAATGATATTATTTTGGATAGACAGAGATATATAAATAAATAAATAAATAATACAAGGAAATATAGATATGGATTTATATTTCTTGGGGAGTTTGACTTCCAACAATCAATTATTTACCATATTTATAGGTTACAACATTAAATGTGAGAAAGTATAATCATACAGATGTCATTACTGAGTCGAGCGGCCGTAAAATTTTTTCTATAAATAACATTTAGTACTTTTTCAGTTTACTAATAATGAAGGAAATAAAAAAACTCAAGAAAAATTAATTTTTTTTTCTATTTTCTTCAAATATCAAATTTTTTATTTTCTTAAAAATAAAGTTAAATGACAAAAAATACTTATATAAATTAAAATTAAAATTTAACTCTCAAAATAGAGTCCTAATTGTAATGTTAGATTCCATTAGCGAAAAAAATGACAAAATCAAACACAGTGTAGAAGGTAGGAGGACCCAAATCCAAGGACTGTGCTGAAACTGCAGTGTTATTGGGACATTTTGTCAAACACACACAGAGCTCAAAGGGGTTGTTTTTCTGTTTCTCTGTGACCAGTGGCGTTCGTCGTAGATCACTGCGTGTGCTTCCGCATCTTCTGTTTCTCTCTGCAAATGCACATGTACTAGCTTATTACCCTTTTGATATGGCTTCTTGGAGATTGATTTGATTTTCCATTTTCTTATGACCTTCTTGTCACTCACATTTATGTTTTTTACAGCAAAATTTGTCTGCAAGTTTAGAAAACAGTACTTTATATACAAGTGGGGTTAATTGGATATGTGTATTTCTTCAGAATGAAAATGGGTACTCGAATAAATTGTTTATTTATTTAGGGAATTCACAATAGAGCCTATGATTAAGGCAGTAAACCTTTTATTAGCTTAATTGGTTGAGAAGATGAGGAGTTTAAATACTTAATTGACTTATGAATGCAGACTTATAAATGCAGTGAAAGTGAGTATTTATAAGAATTGGTTTTTGGTTGATTGACATTGTTGAGGAAATACCATCAAATTGTGGATTGATTGACATGATTTCTGAGGAATGAAGAAAGTTAAACATAGTTATCATTAAGCGTGGTGATGCTATAAGGTGTTATAGTTTGAAGATTCTCAGAGAGAAAATAAAACTTGTTTGATTTTGGAGGACGTGAAAGGAATTAAGGATTATCTGATATGATATGTGGTTATGCATGAGTTTATCTGACTTCCATTTTTTTATGTTTGTGTTTTGATTTTCTGTAACTGTTGCAATCAGCTAAGTAACACACCCTGTTTTACAAGATTTACATATTGTGAAGTTTCTGCTGATAATGACGATATACAAAGAT
This sequence comes from Gastrolobium villosum, assembly GCA_032173675.1. Lineage (NCBI taxonomy): Eukaryota > Viridiplantae > Streptophyta > Magnoliopsida > Fabales > Fabaceae > Gastrolobium > Gastrolobium villosum. The sequence continues at coordinate 143,837 of JAVKPL010009127.1, forward strand.
ATTGATGTTTTGAATATTAAAATGAAATTTTAGACCTGTTTTTTGGTCTGTGGACTTTTGTTATCCTCAATACTCAAATCAGCTGCTATATGCATGTAACTCAACCAGGTTAGACCCTACTGTTTTTCCCCCCTAAATTTTCTTATTGTCACTGTAACTGAGTTAGATACATATTACAACTTCCAAAGAAAGTTTGTCATCAAGTGGAATAAAGTCATATTAACTAGATTTGTTAGCAGGGATCTTGCTGATTTCTTTCACCCCTGAAATATGCATATTTTTAGTTTTGACAAGATAAAGCGCTCTATTATGAGTGTATTGTCATGTGATAGTTGAATATATAAATTGCTTCCCAGTATTCCCTGTTTAGGTAATGCAATTTTATATTCATAAGAAAAGATTTTCACATTAGTTATTCAGTTCATTGAGCTTCTTCAGTTTGGTTGTTTGTGGAAAGGCTTTAGTGTGGCAATTCAGCTTGAGCAGGCTGAGTCTTAGCTGTTACACATGACATCGAGATTCGCATTTTGACACCTAGAATTGCAGTTGTCATCCTGGTCCTGTTATCACTGAAGATAGAAGGGGAAATGGGGAAAATAGCTCTTGCAGCAATAGTGAGCTCTTGGGTGGTTCCTATCACCATAATGGTTAATCGCATAGTTCCTGAGCCATATATGGTAAGAACAAGTTTTTTAAACTGGGAGGATGGACAGTTGTTCATACTTAAAATGATACTGAAGAAATTTACCCTTCATTCAAAATGACTAATATCCATGATTTGCAGGACGAGATATTTCATATACCACAAGCTCAGCAGTACTGCAAGGGAAATTTTGGATATTGGGACCCTATGATTACCACTCCTCCTGGCCTGTATGTTCTCTTATATCTTTGCTCTCCCCCATCCCTCCCCACACCTTTAAGAAAAGTTTGATACTGTTAGCTTATATTTAATGCTAATGGGGGTTAGTTCAGTTGGTAATGATCGAAGCAAGGTTCAATTCCCACTGCCAGTAGTCTCCTTTGGTAGGTGATTTGTAAATATTGCCGTAAACCCTCGCTGAAGCATGTGGCATGCCTTGTCCTTGGAATGGGGCAGCCTCTTCTCTCCCTAAACTTTTGTTAACCAAAAAGATAAAACTGCATGTGTGATGAAATGAAAAGTGAATGGAAATAACATATTGTTGGATGAAGAACATAAAGCATGAAATTATTCATAAATAACTAGATACCAATTTGTGGTGCATGCAAAACTTCCAATATGATGGTGGTACTATAGTAAGTAGTTTTTGTCGTGGTGTGCCAAATATATTTCATGTGCATTTGACAGAGAAGCAGTTGTAGGAATATGTGATCTGGAATATGGATATTTTCCAGAAAAGATGGGATTTTTGTTGTTTTCTAGGCACATCAATAAATTGTTTGGTCTGCTTCTGTGCTTGAGCTGGAATTGCTGTTTGTGACAATTGACAATAATAATGAGAAGGGTTGCTCTGGGTGTTGTTCTTAACGATTATGATTAACAACTCTTGAAGCATTAACCATGTATTCAAGTGACTGGAAATTCCTAATAAAGCAATTTACAACTGGATCCTTGTTTTGTTTTCTCTAACTGTAGTATGATTAAGAAATAAGAATCATACTAATGGAAGCAAACATAAGGTTTTGCAATGCATTTGCTATTTAAATGAATGAGTAAATACTAAACACATATATGGGAAAGAACCTGGGCCACTTTGAATGATTAAAAATTGTATATTTTACTAAATATTGTAACTATCTGGTTCTGCTAGAAGAAAATATTTGTAGTGCAGCTCAAATCTCAGGATCAGGAGATTGAGCAAACTTAAACAATTCTACCTAGATAAATATTATCAGCAACTCAATATAAATTATCTAGAGTATAATGTAGCATGAAATACCAAGGTTGATCTTTGCAATATAAAAACTTTTGCAGGTACTATCTTTCACTTGCCCATGTTGCTTCTTTGTTTCCAGGCTTTTCCTGTGTAGAAGCTGCTTCATCATTTTCTGATACGTGCTCTGCTGCAATTCTTCGATCAATTAATGGTGTCTTAGCAATAATATGCAGCATAATTCTATATGACATAATTTCTCACTTGAAGCCAACACTTGACGATAGAAAGGCGATGCTTCGTGCAGTAGTCCTATCCTTGTATCCGCTTCACTGGTTCTTCACTTTTCTCTATTATACAGATGTTGCATCTGTTACAGCAGTTCTGGCTATGTATCTTGCAAGTTTGAAGAAAAATTACTGGTTTAGTGCATTGGTAAGGTATTTTTAGACTTTTTATGTTGCAAACATATATTTAAATTGATGTTTTTTTTTTTTGTGTATATATTATTTTTATCCATGTTCCTCTATTTTAATCTTCTGTTACACTTCTAGAAAAATTGAACCGATGTCTTTTAACATAATGATTATAGATATAGATGCCCACTGGTTATAATTTTTTATTGTTATTGAACATATTTACGGCAAAGACCTGGTTTGTTTCTCACTATGATCCTTTGTACTTATAACTAGGAAAAAGTATATTCTTATCATTATAGGAAGATCCAATAAGTTCAAAATATCAATTAATGAATTCCTTATCATTGTCTGATTGCAGAAAAAAAAAATATAGAATTAGTTTGTAATATGTATAATAGTTTGTAATGGACCTACAATTATCAATTATTTTCATAGCTATTCTTAGTTGAAATCGATCTTTGTTTTTTCTCTTGTATGCTTGCTTCTGGTTTGTACAATTCTTGGAACTTGTAAATCCTGACAGAATCTACCAAATGAGGAAGCTCAAAGGAGGAATTTTTCCTTCCTGGACCATTAGCATTGAGATTGTAATGATATTAAATCATTGTTTATGCTGACAACTTTATAGAGGGATGGGAGGGGTCTTTTGAATCAATTTTCCCTTTTTCTTTCCCTAGTTTACAAATGTTGATGAGTAAATGTACAGATTCTTTGTATATGTGGATAACTTTACTTTTAGCACCATATGTAGATAACTTTATCTGTAATTCTATTGTATAGAGTGGCAGTAACGTATCCAATTTTATTTGTATAGATTGGAGCCTTTGCAGTTGTTATTCGTCAAACAAATATTATATGGGTGCTTTTTGTTGCATGCACTGGGATCATAGATATTTCTCTGACGCATGAAAAGGGTAATGCAAGAACAGCTGAATCAGATGTCTCTATCAAGCATGGTTTGGCATATGCTACTGGTACTAGTAGAGTAGGCTTAAATCTGAGAAAGCGAAAATTTGTTAAATCTGTGGATACTGTTGAACACTCATTGCCTCGTACAGATGCATCTTCTCCTTCCGTTTTGTCAGGTTTGCTTCTACATGTTTAAGAAAACCACAAGGTCTATTTTGTACTCGTAACAAAATAAAATAACTTTATAAAGTTATAACAAAAAGTGAATCCCATCACACTTCCACCATTTTGTGCATTACATAGAATATTTAATATTATTATTTTGCAGGTTTGGTAGATGAAATTTGGGCAATCCTTTTAACATTATGGCATATGAAGTGGGAGCTTTTGATTTCATTTAGCCCCTTTCTCATGGTTGTGTTGGCCTTTCTTTTATTTGTCTATTGGAATGGAAGTGTTGTTCTTGGTAACATTCATTTTCTTGTTATTGTCCCTTGTGATCTTTTGGGCCACTGAGACCCTATTTCTCACATATCCTACTGACACTGCAGGTGCAAAAGAAGCACACGCTGTTACCCCACATTTAGCTCAGATACTTTATTTTAGTTTGGTTTCTGTATTGGCTCAGGCTCCCATGCATTTCACTATCACCCAGGCTGTGGACCTGTTCCAATTGTTTTGGAAACGTAGGCCCCTTGGTTTCTTTCAGATTTTCCTGGCTTCTATTGTTGGCCTTCTCTCTGTACACTTTTTCAGGTTAGGTCAGACTCAGATCACTAATTAGACTAGCAAGAAGAATCCGTAACTTGGTTGTCAACAATTAAATGCATCTTCTGGTGAATTCAAGAACTCATTTTGCTCAGATGCTGTAAAATTTGAGGCTTATTTTTTCCAAACGTACTTATTGATATCTTTCATTGTTTTATTTTTACTTTTTTAGAATTTTTCACTGGTTTATCAATTATTTAACTAATTCAGTTTGAAATCTGACCTATATGGGGACGGCTCTCCCAAGACTATTTTTTTCCATTCCCAATGCTTGAATTCGAGATCTAGGTTGAAGAGAACAAATTCCTTGCCACCTAAACTAATGGTTATTGGTAATATCTTCCATTATTCATTGTCACTTAATACAGTTTTTCCAACAAAAAAAGAGGGTGAGCCTAGGTCTTGAAGTTTCTCCTTTGTGACTGAAAGGTCATGGGTTCAAATCAGGAAAATAATCTCTTTATAAATATGTAAGGGTAAAACTGCATACAAAGATTGCCCTCACCAACCCTTACTAACAAGGTAGAACGAGGGTAATTCTTATGCGCAATCTGACTTTTTCATATTTGCAAAAAGATTGTTTTCCGGATTCGAACTTGTGACCTTTCGGTCACAAAAAAGCAGTTTCTCGGATTCTAAATATCTAATACAAGAAAATTAACTCAGCTTTTATTACTTCTGAAGTATTCTAGGACTTGTTAAATCTCAATATTTTTGCTCACTGTGTCTTTCAATTGATTTTTGCAGTGTAGCTCATCCGTACCTTCTTGCTGATAATCGGCATTACCCTTTCTATCTGTGGAGGAAAGTTATCATGGCTCATTGGTCAATTAAATATATTTTGGTCCCAATTTATGTGTTTTCATGGCTTTCCATCATCCATATGTTGGGTTAGTACATAGCCATTCTAAGCATTCTTGTTATATTCAATTGTTTATGGGATTATAACTATTATCTTTTGTCAAACAGGAAAGTGTAGAAATAAAATATGGATATTGGCATATTTCTTGGCTACAGCAGCTGTTCTTGTACCAACTCCACTAATAGAGTTCAGATACTACACCATACCATTTTATATCATGATGCTTCACTATAACAATAGGGATGATCAAAGTTGGCTTCTCACAGGGGTGCTATATATTGGTGTCAATATCTTTACAATGATGGTTTTTCTGTTTCGGCCATTTCATTGGGATCATGAGCCTGGAATTCAAAGGTTTATATGGTGACTTAATTCATCAGAAATGCAACAATGTAACACAGCCTAACTGCACTTTTTAGGCGTTTATCACCAGTTACAAGGGTAAAATTTTAAAGGGAAATTATACTCTCATGTTACATGAGATTTATTTCTCATATTACACTCACATAAAAAGATGTGTCTCAATTTTTTTTAAAAAAAAATTGGTGGACCTCATTTTGTTTGTCTCACAACATAAGATAACTTCTCTTTTTTTACAGAGAAGTAAAGCCCAAATTTTAAATCTCCTTAAAATGTAAGTATAATAATCTTTTCTATTTTTTTATTTTTATTTTTCAGAGGTGTTAAAAGCAGGGATCCCTTTTAATAGTATTTTCTCCATATACACGAATTGTGAAATTGACATCAGGACCATATGCTTCAAGGATCTAAGTTTTTTTTTTTTTTCTCATTCGGATTAACACATGTTAATAGAATTATCTTTTTAATTAGTTAAAGAAAAAGTATTAAAGGTTTTATTAATGGGTAAAGGATTTTTCCGATCAATAGAGATAAAAGTTATCTCCGGTGAGTCTAAAACGACGTTATTTTAGGTGGAAATTAAGATGTTTTTGTAATTCTAATATATTGTAGGGTTATATTAATCTTTATCATTATAACTTTTTAATCTTATATCCCAAAACGACATCGATTTGAGTTCATTGGAGATAATTTTATTTTCATTGAGTGAGAAATACTTTTCCCTTTATTAATTCTCAAGATCTAATAGTTACCATCTTCCATTTAATATTTTCTGTGTAAGTAATTGGGAGGATTTTAAGTTGATTACAAGAGGATTTGTATTTACTCGTTCGAATTTTGCAAGAGCCGAGTATTGTTCAGGCTAAAATTGCATAGAACAGCACTTGGTTAAAATGTAATTTTCAACATTATCATAGATGGGTTGGTTTTTTTTATATTTCTTTTATGGAAAAAAAAATGTTTATCCTTTTAAATGACACAATTTATATCTTTTTACTCTCATAAAGAGGTGGGACCCATATCTTTGTTTTTTTGTTAACTCTCTCTCTTCCTTTATGTATCTCTTTTTCTCTCTTAAAATGACACAACTTTACATCCTTAAAAATGACATACATTTTTCCCTTCTTTAATTTCTTTTTACCGAATTATGTTTTAAATTAAAACTTTAAAAATTTTAAAAATAAATTGTTTGTATTGAATTTTTTTGAAATTATATAAAACTAAGGTCTAAGGTGATTAGATTATTCTAGTTTAAGTTTTTGTTTGATCATTCAAATGAAGTTGACATTAGTTTAAGGGGAATATGTTTCTTATGTTGTATAAAATAATTTTGTTTATGTAACACACACACAAAATGGCTTTATTAATCTCATGTTAAAGAAGATAAATTATCTCATGTCATAGAGACAAATTTGTGAGTTCCACCATCAGAAAAATAAAAAGAAAAGAAAAAGATGGCACAGTTATTGAAGGATGTGTAGGAGAGAAAGTTATCACATGTAACATAAGAATAGTTTTTCCAAAAAAAAAAAAAAAAGGTGGAGCTCACTAAGAAAAATAAAAAGAAAGAAAAATATGAATTTCACTCACTTTTTATTTGTGCATGTGATAAAACTATCTTATACAATACGAAAGACATATTCATATTTCCCTTGTTTAAACTGAGGAATGACACATTTATTTAACTAACTATACTCAAAGGATTGAGTCTCAAAATTCGATTCGTGAGATCTTTCAACTTTCAGCTTAAGTGGAGGGTTATTCTTAACTTATCTCTGTTTTAATCCACTCTTTATTTTAATGGAGAGCTAACTTCAAGGTTTTATATATATATATATATATATATATATATATATATATATATATATATATATATATATATATATATAGGGTTTGTTTTTTCTGATGTTACTGTAGATAACTTTATCTAATGTTCATCAAAACGACGTTGTTTTGGGACGGAAATCATGGTATTTTTGTAATTTTCAGGGTTATAATAGTCTTTATAACTCTAATCTTTTAATTTTTCAACCCCAAAATGACGTCGTTTCGATGAACATTAGATAAAGTTATCTAAAGTAATTTTAGAAAAAATAAACTATATATATATATATATATATATATATAATATAGGGTAAACATTTCTACAACAACTTTAGATAAGCTTATCTACAGCTAGCCCAAAACTACGTCGTTTTGATTAATAAATGGTGTGTTTATGTAATTTTAGGTGAATTAATAAATGGTGTTTTAGTAAAATGAATATGATAGAAAAATAAATAAAATTAAAATAACACCCTTCATTAATTCACCTAAAATTACATAAACACCATTCATTAATCAAAACGACGTATTTTTCGGGCTAGCTGTAGATAAGCTTATCTAAAGTGGCTGTAGAAATGTTTTTTTCCTTATATATATGGGATAGGATATTGTGACACCCAAGTTATGTTACACCCATGTGACACCCAGTCAATCTCACCGTTAGATCGCTTATGTTGATCCAACGGTTATATTTATTTTCATCTTTGTATGGTCATGATTTCCCAAATTTAATATTTAATATTTATTTCTACCTTTGTATGGTTATGATTTCCCATATTTAATGCTTTCACTTTAAATTTGGGAAATCATGATCATACAAAGATAGAAATAAATATAACCGTTGGATCAACATAAGCAATCTAACGGTGAGAATGACTGGGTGTCACATGGGTGTAACATAACTTGGGTGTCACAATATCCTATCCCTAAATATATATATATATATATATGGGTTTGCTTTTTCTGCAGTTACTGCAGATAAGTTATCTGTAGTAAGCCTAATACAACGTTATTTTGGGGTGAAAATCATGGTGTTTTTGTAATTTTAATTTATTTCAGGTTATAATAGTCTTTATATTTTTAATTTTTTAAGATTTCAATACCAAAACGACGTCGTTTTGGAATAAATGCAGATAACGTATTAACTGCAGAAATATTTTTCCATATATATATATAGGATTTAATGTTTCTAAAATGAATGTAGATATTGCAAAAAAATAATTATTTATTATTATTTATAAATCTGATTGAAATAAATGAAAGTTCATCTCTGCGATAAAATATAAAAACCTAGAAGCAACTATAAGAGCTTTTTTTGTGGATAAATATAAAAATATATTACATGCTAATAGTTAGAGGTGGCAAACTGGGCGCGACCCGGAGGTCCGGCCTACCAACATATTTTTTTAATTAAATTAAAATTTCATCTTTCTTTTTTATAATTAAATTCATAAATCTGATTTTAATTTTTGTAAATACAAATTTATAAAATTCCAAATACTAACGACTCAAATCCTTGCAAAAAAATAACTATTTATTATTATTTTTAAAATGTGATTGTATAAATGAAAGTCCATATTTGAGATAAAATATAAAAACCTAGATGCGGCTATAAGAACTTTTTTTTGGATAAATATAAAAAAATATTACATAATGATAGTTAGAGGTGGTAAACTGAGCTCGGCCCGGAGGGCTGACCCACCAACTTATTTTTGTAACTAAATTAAAATTTCATACTTCCTCTTTTATAATTATATTTTTAAATGTGATTTCAATTTTTGTAATTACAAATTTGTAAAATTCAAAATACTAAGGACACAAATTCTTGCAAAGAAAATGAATTAATTATTATTATTTTCTAATTCTTATTGTTATAAATGAATATCCATATCTGAAATAAAATATAAAAACTTTGATGAAACTATAAGAATTTTTTGATGTGGATAAATATAAAACTTATTACTTGCTGGTATATAATGTTGACAATTAGAGGTTGCAAACTGGATTCAGTCGGGAGAACCGGCCTCCAATATTTTTTATAATTAAAATAAAATTTCGCATTTCTTCTTTTATAATTAAGTTCTATTTCTTGTTTTAATTTTTGTACTATTGATGTTTTTTAAAAATTAATAATATTTAATGATTATTTTAATTTGTGTCCAAAACAAATGGGGGAAGTTTTTTTTTTAACCGATGTTATTATTAAACTTGCAATCAACAAAATTAGTCATGATATCGAATTGTGGAGTAATACCTGCCAATTCTTTGGAAAGTAAAACAAATGAATTGAATATATATAATTAAAATCAAAGTAAAATTACACTTATAGTTATATGTAATTTTTTTTTAAATTATATGTGACTTTAAAATATAAATTAGACATAACTTATTATTTTTAAATATAAAAATCTATTATATGTTGATATAAAATGTTGATAATTAGAGGGGGTAAAATGGGACCTGGAGGGCCAGCCCACCCTGCCTGCCAAATAGTAAAGTTTGCCCGCGAACATTTTTTTTATATTTACTGTCTAACAGATCTATCTTTTTGTGGCCGTTCATTGGATTTATTGTTGTAAATATTTCAAAAAACAAGCATCTAAACTAACCCTATTCAGATTAAATATGATGCATTAATTATATATATATATATATATATATATATATATATATATATATATATATATATATATATATATCTGATCATTTGACACCAGTGTCAAATTTGAATTTTGACACTTTATGTGAGAGCCGTTAAATCAAAAATTATCAACGACTCTGATTAGCAGGCATGTGATACCATTGATGTTTCTTGATCTAACAACTCTCAGATGCGGTGTCAAACTTTAAATTTGACACCGGTGTCAAAGGATCCTGCCTATATATATATACTTATGTAATTAAGCAAATTAATGGTCTTTTGATATTACCACATTTAACTTTAACTATAAAATGTTTGTTATAATATTAAACGTACAAACTCAAATATTTTTGAACTCTTCATCTAATATATATGATACAACTACAGAAAAAATAGATACATAGTAATCTAGATGTAAGTATAAGAACCTTTTTCATATGGAAAAATATGAAAACCTATTATAAGTTGATAGAAAATGTTGACAATTACAGGTGGCAAAATGAGCTCGGCTCGGAGGCCGGCCCACCCCGCGCGCGAACACGTTTCCCCCCTTATATCTTCTGTTTAACAAATCCGTCTTTGTATGGTTAAGATAATTAGATTTATTGCTATAAATATTTCAGAAACAAACATCTAAATAAAATGAACAGTATGATCTAACACCCTTCATTAATTCACTTAAAATTACATAAACACCATTCATTAATCAAAACGACGTAGTTTTAGGGCTAGCTGTAGATAAGCTTATCTAAAGTGTCTGTAGAAATATTTTTTCCCATATATATATATATATATATATATATATACATAGGTTCGCTTTTTCTGCAGTAAGCTTAATACGACGTCATTTTGGGGCAAAAATCATGGTGTTTTTGTAATTTTAATTTATTTCAGGGTTATAATAGTCTTTATATTTATAATTTTTTAAGATTTCAATACCAAAATGACGTCGTTTTGGGAATAAATGCAGATAACTTATCTGCATTAACTGCAGAAATATTTTTCCATATATATATATATATAGGATTTAATTTTTCTAAAATGAATGTAGATATTGCAAAAAAATAATTATTTATTATTATTTTATAAATCTGATTGAAATAAATGAAAGTTCATCTCTGCGATAAAATATAAAAACATTGAAGCAACTATAAGAGCCTTTTTTGTGAAAAAATATAAAAATATATTACATGCTAATAGTTAGAGGTGGTAAACACGGCGCGACCCGGAGGTCCGGCCCACCAACATATTTTTTTAATTAAATTAAAATTTCATCCTTCTTTTTTATAATTAAATTTATAAATATGATTTTAATTTTTGTAAATATAAATTTGTAAAATTCCGAATACTAACGACTCAAATCCTTGCAAAAAATAACTATTTATTATTATTTTTTAAATGTGATTATATAAATGAAAGTCCATATTTGAGATAAAATATAAAAACCTAAATGCGGCTATAAGAACTTTTTTTTTGGATAAATATAAAAAAATATTACATAATGATAGTTAGAGGTGGTAAACTGAGCTCGGCCCGGAGGGCCGACCCACCAACTTATTTTTGTAACTAAATTAAAATTTCATACTTCCTCTTTTATAATTATATTTCTAAATGTGATTTCGATTTATGTAATTACAAATTTGTAAAATTCAAAATACTAAGGACACAAATCTTTGCAAAAAAATAATAATTATTTATTATTATTTTCTAATTCTTATTGTTATAAATGAATATCCATATCTGATATAAAATATAAAAACTTTGATGAAATTATAAGAATTTTTTTATGTGGATAAATATAAAACTTATTACTTGCTGGTATATAATGTTGACAATTAGAGGTTGCAAACTGGATTCAGTCCGGAGAACCGGCCTTCAATATTTTTTATAATTAAAATAAAATTTCGCATTTCTTCTTTTATAATTAAGTTCTATTTCTTGTTTTAATTTTTGTACTATTGATGTTTTTTTAAAAATTAAAAAAATTTAATGATTATTTTAATTTGTGTCCAAAACAAATGGAGGAAGTAACCACTAGGGTTAGCCTAGTGGTGTGGGTGTGTGTGTTAGGTGTGTGTGTGTAGTGTAGTGGTGTGTGTTCAATTCCCATGTAATGCAAAAAAAAAAAAACAAATGGAGGAAGTTGTTTTTTTAACCGATGTTATTATTGAACTTGCAATCAACAAAATTAGTCATGATATCGAATTGTGGAGTAATAACATCCAATTCTTTGGAAAGTAAAACAAATGAATTGAATATATATAATTAAAATCAAAGTATAATTACACTTATAGTTATATGTAATTTTTTTTAAATTATATGTGACTTTAAAATATAAATTAGACATAACTTATTATTTTTAAATATAAAAATCTATTACATGCTGATATAAAATGTTGATAATTAGAGGGAGTAAAATGGGACCTGGAGGGCCAGCCCACCTTGCCTGCCAAATAGTAAAGTTTGCCCGCGAATATTTTTTTTATATTTACTGTCTAACAGATCTATCTTTTTGTGCCTGTTTATTGGATTTATTGTTGTAAATATTTTAAAAAACAAGCATCTAAACTAACCCTATTCAGATTAAATATGATGCATTAAAATATATATATATATATATATATATATATATATATATATATATCTTGTGAACAATTATTTATACTTATGTAATTAAGCAAATTAATGGTCTTTTGATATTACCACATTTAACTTCAACTGTAAAATGTTTGTTATAATATTAAACGTATTAACTCAAATATTTTTGAACTCTTCATCTAATATATATGGTACAACTACAGAAAAAATAGATACATAGTAATCTAGACGTAAGTATAAGAACCTTTTTTATATGGAAAAATACGAAAACCTATTATAAGTTGATAGAAAATATTGACAATTAGAGGTGGCAAAATGAGCTCGGCCCAGAGGGCCGGCCCACCCCGCGCGCGAACACGTTTCCCCCCTTATATCTACTGTCTAACAAACCTCTCTTTGTATGGTTAAGATAACTAGACCTATTACTGTAAATATTTCAGAAACAAACATCTAAATAAAATGAACAATCATATTGTGATAAATAAAAGTGCATCTAAACAAAATGAACAATCAACATAACATTTATTTATTTTTCTTCATGTATATTAATTGATTTTATTTTGTAGCAAATTTTGTGTGCGGTTGAAACAATAAGACGGGATCATATTGAATAATAATACAAAGGAGAAGGTTCATTGGTGGTTATATTTAAAGAATGAATTATTGAGTACATAACTATATTTGTTTTACATAACAATCAATGCCCATGAGTTACAGATTTGTTTGTGGTTGATATTTATAAGTTCAGTAAGGGTGAGCACGTGTTTGTGAAACTTTCATTGTAACCGGTGTTGTTTGGGCACTCGGAGTGAGGAAGCTGAGTCGCGATTCATCGGGCCATACCAGTTACGTGGTAGAGTAGGACCTGTTGCCTACCGGCTTGCCTTGTCTCCGAACTTGGCCAACACCCACGACGTGTTTTACGTGTCTCAACTTCGCAAGTTTGTAGCGGATCCTTTGCACGTGGTGCAATTGGATGCTGTGGAGGTTTGGGAGAACCTAAAGACTCCCGTCGGACCACTAAAGATTCTCGATCAAGGCGAGAAGCAGCTAAGGAGCAAGACCATTCATTCCGATGGTCAAAGTGCAGTGGACTGGACGTACTCTTGAGGAGTGCACTTGGGAGAGAGAGGACGAGCTTCTCCGGAAGTATCCCGACTTTCGAGACATGTATGTTTCTAATTTTGAGGACAAAATCCTTAAAAAGGTGGGGTGAATGTAAGAACCTGCACCGTTAATTAAGGAAATTAATAAATTAAGTATGAGAATTAGGAAATGATTTCATAATTGACCCTAATAATTATTATAAGGCTCTAATAATTATAGTAAGTGAGTAATAATGCTGAAAGTCACTTTTCGGACGAAAAGTGCAGATACCGGTTCTGCTACCCGGTATAAATGCGTACCAGTGAAGTATCCCGAAAAATTATAATAAGTACATGATAATTACTAGAATAATATTTAGGACTTGTAAAACAAGTTTCAAGTCAAAATAATATGAACTGGTGCCAGAACTGATACTGGCTATGGAAAAGCGCGTACCGAAAAGGTGCTCCGAAAAAAATAAAAATATGAAAAATCTTAGAAAAATGAGTAGTTTAAGATTCTAAAGTCTGGGATTAAAATTTTTTGCGTAGCTATTAATGCTAATACTGTGCGATTAAGCTTAAGTGAGCCTATAAATAGGCTTGGCACTCAACCCTAGGCCATAATTTTGGCTGCCTACGTGAAGAAAACCTATCACTCATCAGCTGCCACCCTTCCCCTCCCATTCCATAGCCTTCTTCTTCACAAAATCCACCAAAGTGACCTCCTTTCTTCATGATTCCTTCATCAACTTAATTGAGTGTGGTGAGAACAAGCCTTGTGGGGGTGTAAGGTCCTTGGTTGCTGAGTTTAACTTCTGGTTTTGGGGTGTTAGTGGGCTGAGTTGGTGAGTTCTCTTCGGAAAAGCCATGGTTATGGCATTTGGTGCTTAAAAGAGTCATCTTTGAAGAGAAAGGTTCAATCTTGTGGTGTATTTTCGTGCTCTTGCAAAGTCAGAATCTCTGAGCCTTGTTGGAGAGCTCCAAAAGCCTTCTTCTTGCTGATTTTGAACCTCCATTGATATACCTTGAACTTTCCTTTGAATTTTCATGAAAATGGCTTGTTTATGTTATGAAATGAGTTAACTTTAAACATTCAAGCTTAAGGTTGTTAATCTAAGGCTAATAAGTGGTATTGAACTTCTATTTTGGGTCAAAACTGGACCTTGGGTCATGGCGTGGCAATTTGGCTTCGGATTATGCAGAAAAAATCTGCATAAAATTGTTCTGGCCGCGTGGTAATCGATTACTTGTGATTGGTAATCGATTACCATGTGTGGTAATCGATTACCTTGCTAGTGGTAATCGATTACCATGTGCAGTAATCGATTACCATGCCTTGGTAATCGATTACCATCTGTGACAGCAACGACCTAGTTTACTAAAATTGCAATATCTCGAGCTACAGAGCTCCAAATTGAGTGAGGTTTGGACCTATGTGAAGCTAACACATAGGGCTACAATCCTGAGAATTTTCAGATCCATTGGTTAAGTGGATTACTCTCAGTTTATGTTTGAAGTCGCGACCCTATTGTTGGAAATTCAGTTTGTGTTACTGTTGGAAAACAATAATACTGTTAAGTGAGGGACTTAATACTTGATAATAATGAACTAGAAAAGTTGTAAACGAAAAATTAAATGTTGTCATAATTAGATGAACCTTTAAAGTATGGTTATTGATGATATTTCTGATATAAATAGATTGTGATTGTGCTGTTTGTGGGACTTGAGGTTGTGCGTACTCTTGGCTTGAGATAGTAAGCTTGCAAGGTAAGCTTTCGTGTCCTCGGTTTAGCCATTGTTGGTTCCACCATTTCCCATGGGGGGATGGTTATATGCATGATGTGTTTTCATGTACTGTTTTATCGAAAAGCTATGGAGCTGTTAAGTGCAATTGCTGTATGATATTTATGTGGTGTTTGCCTTAAAGGGAAGCCATGGGGTGGGCACAGCCTGGGCTGATACAGCATGGGCTGATACTGTGTGGGTAATAGACGTATTCCTGTACTTCTCTAATCAGTAGAATAGTTATAACCCACATGACATGATTATCTGCTCCATTGCACTATTTTGGAAATTATATTGTTAAACTGTTTTTGAACTTATATTGCATATGTAAGTGAGCTTGGGGTGGAAGATCCTTGAGGACCCCTTGTCTTACTGAGGTTTCTTTTTAGAGATCTCACCCCACGTTTGGGGCACCATTTTCAGGTTCAGGTAATGCGGGGGTTGAGACCTCCAGTGGCAGGAGGCCGGAGCTTAGCTGATAGTGCTGTTTATTTGATAACATGTTTGGATGCTGGACTATACCTGTTGCTATTATGCTTTTAGCTTCAGTTATTATTATGTTGTTGTTGTTAAGACTGTTGTTGGGCTTTGTTGCCTAATTTGGTGAGCATGGGGATTGTCCATGCCGCATTGATTTGACTATGTCTTGTTTAGATTCAAGTTGTAATAATGTATCAGGATTATGTCCAGACTACATGTTGTAATTCCGTGATTTTAGATACTCACTGTTATTTATATTATGAGGTATTTCAGTTAGTTATCTCTTGCAATATCATACAGGTGATGTTTTTATGAAAATGATTAAGTAATCAACTTGGTTAGGTATAATGACGTCATAACTGAAAAGAAAAAGATATTCCACATTTTTAAACTAAGCGTGGCTTAATACGATGATGTGATAACATTACCAGATATATACGGGGTGTTACATTTTATGGTATCAGAGCAACGGTTCAAGGGAAAAGCCTATATGTATTGCAATAACTTAGGATGTTTTGTGGTGTGTCTGTCTCGTGTGTTTGCTCCATTAGGTTTTTATTAGGATGATGCATATGTTATCACATTGCGTGGGCCTGATCAACTCATAATTTGTGTAACTTGTGCAGAGTCATGGTAGGACCCAGGAGAACTCGTGAGACTGCTGAGGATCAACCCGATCCTATCCTGGCTACATTAGCTTAGATGCATGCAGTTAGATTAGCCGATCAGGAGGCCAACAGATTGGCCAACCTGGCAATGATGGACGCCATTCGCGAGGCGAACCGGAAAGCTGCGGAAGATGTTCGTGAGACAAACCGGAGGACCATTGAGGATGCCCTCGAGGCGAACAGGTTGCGAACATGACCTTGATGATGGTCATGTTGGAGGAGATGAGGGCTGGTCCTGCTGTTGGTCAGTTCCCTCCGCCACCACCGCCTCCACCTCTACCCAGTCTGCAGGACGACAGTCAGAGTCAGTTGGGAGATGGCAGTCACTTTACGGGGGCCATGCAGACCGTCCCTGTGCTTGTTGAGGATCGAGATGAGATCGATCACCGGCTGAATGCTTTCCATAAGCATAAGCCACCTACCTTTGATGGATCTTATGATCCTATTGCTGCGGCGCGATGGTATGGGGATTGTCCATGCCGCATTGATTTGACTACGTATTGTTTAGATTCGAGTTGTAATAATGTATCAGGATTATGTCCGGACTACGTGTTGTAGTTCCGTGATTTTAGATACTCACTGTTATTTATATTATGAGGTATTTCAGTTAGTTGTCTCTTGCAATATCATACAGGTGATGTTTTTATGAAAATGATTAAGTAATCAACTTGGTTAAGTATAATGACGTCATAATTGAAAAGAAAAAGATATTCCGCATTTTTAAATTAAGCGTGGCTTAATACGATGAAAATTATTGTGAACATTTTCAAAAATGGTATGTTAATTATCAAATTTATTATTGAACACAAATTTAAGATTATTTTTCTTGCATATTTAAGAACTTACAAATCTTATTGTAATTTTGTAATTGTATTTCGACCACAAGCTAAGATATTAAGATTTAGTAATATTGAGTGTATTTATCAAATTGTCATGTGTCATAATTCGTTACCGGTGATAGCAAATTTCGTGGCCAATAATTTCGTGACACGTGGTCATATTGCAGACGAAATTCGCTACAAAATGTAGCGAATTATGTCACGTCAGCTTTTTCCTGCAAAATCGTGACACGTGTCAAAAAATCATTCGCGTACATAATATGCTATACAGTGTAACGAATTACTACCTGCTTGACACATGTCATTTTATTGTGTATGTTGATGTGACATAATTCGCTACACTGTGTAACGAATTATTTACAAGCATATTTTACTGCACAATATTGTGAAATATCTCACGCAGCATTTTTTGGGAAAATTTACTAGTTCACCGTGACCTTCGGGTAATTTTTTTGGCCAATGGTCCGTGTTCCACGTATTGTACTACCATACCTTATACTAACTTACGTTCACTGTTGTTGCCTGTGCTCCAGTCCACCATGTTCTGCACTAGAAGGTTCCTTACCCGGCAACAACTCCTCCTCCCATTCTCCACCGCCACCTCCGCCGCCATCTCCGCCGCCACTGTAGCGGCGCCCACCCACCTAGAATCCTACACTGTCCAGCCCCCAATCAAACCCTGGCCCAACCGCCTCCACCCGAAGCTGGTTGCATCCCTCATCTCACGCCAACACAACCCTGACCTCTCTCTCGAGATCTTCGATTACGCCGAAAACCACCACCCTGGCTTCTCCCACGACCCCCAAACCTACCAAGCCATCATCCTCAAACTATCACGCGCCCGCCACTTCCACAAAATCGAGTCCCTCCTCACGCGCCTTCGCCACTCGCCGCAACGGGATCGCTGCGGTGAGGAACTGTTCGTAGCCGTTATTCGCGGTTACGGACTCGCGGCCCGGCCCGAGCAGGCCCTCAAGACCTTCTTGAGAATCGAATCCTTCGGGATTCGACCCTCGGTTAGGTCCCTCAACGCCTTGCTCAATGCTTTGGTTCAGAACAAACGTCACCGTTTGGCGCATTTGGTGTTTAAGAGTTGTAGAACACGGTTTGGTGTTGCGCCTAATGTGGTTAGTTGCAATATTTTGCTCAAGGCGCTTTGTAAGATGAATGAGGTTGATGTTGCAGTTAGGGTTTTGGATGAGATGGTTGAAATGGGTGTAGTGCCAAATGTGGTGAGTTACACCACTGTTTTGGGTGGTTATGTTTGGAGAGGTGATATGGGTAATGCTAAGAGGGTTTTTAGTGTGATTTTGGATAGAGGGTGGGTGCCTGATGTGAATTCTTACACTGTTTTGATGAATGGGTTTTGTAGGCTAGGGATGTTGGTTGATGCTATTAAGGTGATGGATGATATGGAGGAGAATGGTGTTGAGCCTAATGGTGTTACTTATGGTGTTATGATTGAGGCTTATTGCAAGGGGAAGAAATCTGGGGAAGCAGTTAACTTGCTTGAGGATATGCTTGTGAAGGGTTATGTACCTAGTTCGGGGTTGTGTTGTAAGGTTGTTGATCTGTTGTGTGAGGAAGGGAATGTTGAGAGAGCTTGTGAGGTGTGGAGGATGGTTTTAAGGAAGAATTGTAGCCTTGATGATGCCATCGCAGGCACGCTTATACATTGGCTTTGCAAGAAGGGGGAGGTGATGGAAGCTAGGAAGGTGTTTGATGAATTTGAGGGTGGCTCGGTTGCTGGTCTCTTGACGTATAACACGTTGATAGCTGGAATGTGTGAGAGAGGAGAACTTTGCGAGGCGGCTAGGCTGTGGGATGACATGGTGGAAAAGGGTCGTTCTCCTAATGCTTTTACGTATAACATGTTGATTAAAGGATTTTGTAAGGTTGGCAGTGCTAAGGAGGGTATCAGAATTCTCGAGGAGATGGTGGAAAATGGATGTTTGCCCAACAAATCAACTTACTCAATATTGGTTGATGGTATTTCTCTTTCAGAAGGAATGAAAGAAGAAATCAACAAGGTAGTTTCACTGGCCGTGTCCACTGGAGTTGATGGTGACTTGTGGGATCTTTTCTTAAAACATGCTGTGGGTAATTTAGATGGAAATGCAGCTGAACTTGATAGGATATTAATAGAGAATGCAGTGTGATAATGTAAACATTTTAAAAGTATGCTGTTGTATCTGATCATTTCAAGGCGATGATGACAAATGGTGATTGAACACTGGGGGAACTTTTTATCCAATGTGGAGGCATAGCTTGTATACTCCCCGGTTAGTGAACTTGAAAGTGTTAATCAATTGACTGGGAACCATTCTTTGCTGGAAATTTGTTCATAATTGGTCTGATTAAAATAGCAGACCATTATAGCCAAACACCAACACCAAGTTTGCTCGTTACGAAATTTAATCATCAACCCCTTCAACTTATGGATGGTTAATTATGCAAATATGGTGAGGTGAGTGAGTACCCTGTCATTTATTCAGTTAATACTGTCTATTTATGAATCATGGCATGGGTATCTTCAATCTCCGATTCAGCTGTTTGCATTGCGTTGTAGGTTTTTCTTGTTGTCTGCCCAAGGCTGCGTATTAATTCCTGGGACAAAAGGAATGGATAAATATCTTGTAGGTATGTGGTGTGCTTGAAGAATGAGATAGGTTATGGAATCTGAACCTGATATATTGAGAAGGGTTGCTTTTGGTGTTGTTCTTAATGATTATGATTAAGCACTCTTGAAGCATTAACCATGTATTCAAATTCAAGTGACTGAAAATTCCTGATATAGCAATTTACATCTGGATCCTTGTTTTGTTTAATCTAACCGTAGTATGATTAAGAAATGAGAGTCATACTAATGGAAGCAAACATAAGGTTTCACAATGCTTTTGCTATTTAAATGAATGAGTAAATACTAAATACGTATATGGGAAAGAACCTTGTTAGGTGAGGCTACATTAATGGTTTTATATATTTATAACAGCCTCCTCACACGAGAGCCCACTGGACTTGAAGGGCGGATAATGCACAGGTCCACCTACATGTGCTAAGAATTCTATAAGACTTGATTAATTATTAATTAAATGGGGCCGGTGAGGATCAAACCTGTGACTCTGAGGCTCTGATACCATGTAAAGAACTAATTAGGCGACTTTGAATATTAAAAAATAAAAAATTTGTAACTATCTGGTTCTGCTAGAAGATAATATTTGAACTGCTGCTCAAATCTCAGATCAGGATGAGCAATCTTAAACAATTCCACCTAGATAAATACTAGGGAAAACTTCACCAATATCCCTGAGGTTTACTCCAGAATCACTTATGCCCCTGTGGTTTTTTTTCTATCACATATGCCCATGTGGTTTTTTTTCTATCACATATGCCCCTGTGTTTTGTAAAAAATAAGAAACCACAGGGGCATATGTGATAAAAAAACATACCCTTTTATAAACCTTTTACAAAGGGCATATGTGATACAAAAAAAATCACAGGGGCATAAGTGATTCTGGAGTAAACCACAGGGGCATTAGTGAACTTTTCCCTAAAAACTATTAGCAACTCAATATAAATTATCTAGTGTATAATGTTGTATGAAATACCAATGTTGATCTTTGCAATATAAAGACTTTTGTGGGTACTGTCTTTCACTTGCCCATGTTGCTTCTTTGTTTACAGGCTTTTACTTTGTAGAAGCTGCTTCATCAATTTCTGATACGTGCTCTGCTGCAATTCTTCGATCAATTAATGGTGTCTTAGCAATCATATGCAGCGTAGTTCTATATGACATAATTACTCACTTGAAGCCACCACTTGATGAAAGAAAGGCGATGCTTCATGCAGTAGTCCCATCCTTGTACCCCCTTCACTGGTTCTTTACTTTTCTCTATTATACAGATGTTGCATCTGTTACTGCAGTTCTGGCTATGGCTATGTATCTTGCAAGTTTGAAGAATTACTGGTTTAGGGCATTGGTAAGGTATTTTTAAACTTTTTATGTTGCAAACATATATTTAAATTGATAAGTGTTTTTTTTTACGTATATATTATTTTTATCCAAGTTCCTCTATTTTAATTTCCTGCGGCACTTCTAGAAAAATTGAACCTATGTCTTTTAACATAGGGTGATAGGGACCAAATTGTACAAATAAGAAATGAAAGAAAAATATGAAATGCGTGTATTGATTAATGCTGGAAATTCAGCAACAGCAGTACAGGTTATGGTGAAAAACTGAGAAATACAAAAAAAGGTAAAAATGCAAAAAGGAAAATACAGGTTTTCTGGAGCTATTCGAAAGGCTCCCGAGATCTCTCCCAATCTGGTTTTACAGCCCAAGTCTGTCCCAAAATCCCCATCTCCACATGTCTCTGGCTCTATTTAACAAACCTAACCACTATGCCACATCAGCAATGATTATATTTTCCCTTCTAACAGATTTGCACCCTAAAGGTATGTGTGCTGTTATCTAGAATATTGCCCAATGTTTTGAGTAACCCTTCCCTTGGTGTCGTATCATAGTGATTATAGATATAGATGGCCACTGGTTTTAACTTTTTCTTGTTATTGAACATATTTATGGCAAAGTCCTGGTTTGTTTTTCACTATGATCCTTTGTACTTATAACTAGGAAAAAAATGTATTCTTATCATTACGGGAGGACCCAATATGTTCAAAACATTACTTAATCAATTTCTTATCATTGCCTGATTGCAGAAAAGAACAACTTTATAGACTTATTTTGTAATATATAATTTAGTTTGTAATGGACCTATAGTTATTTTCATAGCTATTCATAGTTCAAAAGGATCTTTGCAATCCTTTTAACATTATGGCAGATGAAGTGGGAGCTTTTAACTTCGTTTAGTCCCTTTCTCATGGTTGTGGTGGCTTTTCTTTTATTTGTCTATTGGAATGTGATAGGCCATGGATCTAAAAGTAAGTGAATTAGTTAGTTATGGAAACTTTTCTAGAACATTTTGCTCAGATACTCTATTTTAGTTTGGATTCTGTATTGGCTCAAGCTCACACGCATTTCACTATCACCCAGGCTGTGGACCTGTTCCAATTGTTTTGGAAACGTAGGCCCCTTTGTTTCTTTCAGATGTTCCTGGCTTCTATTGTTGGCCTTCTCTCTGTGCACTTTTTCAGGTTATGTCAGACTCAGATCACTAATTAGACTAGCAAGCAGAATCTTTATCTTGGTTGTCAACAACTAAATGCATCATCTGCTGGTGAATTCATGGACTCATGTTGCTCAGATAGTGTAAAATTTGAAGTTCATTTTTTCCAAACGCATTTTATTGATATATTTCATTATTTATTTTTTACTTTTTTGGTGGGTTATTATCGATTATCTAATTAATCCTGTTTGAACTCTTTTGGACTCGTATAAGGGATGGTTCTTCCAAGATTATTTTCCCAAGCCTCGAATTCTAGTCATGGGGAAACAAACTCTTTGTATCGAGTTCAGATACTACACCAAACCATTAATCTATGTCATGATGCATCACTATAACAATAAGGATGATCAAAGTTGGCTTCTCACAGGGACGCTATATATTGGTGTCAATATCTTTACAATGATGATTTTCTGTTTCGGCCATTTCATTGGGATCATGAGCCTGGAATTCAAAGGTTTTTATGGTGACTTAATTAATCAGAATATGCAAGATTGTAATACGATGAAACTGCACTTTTTAGGCTTTTACCACCAGTTGCAAGAGTAGAGTTTTAAATCTCCTTAATAAATAAGTATCGTAATCTTTTTTATTTTACAGAGGTCTTAAAAGCGGGGATCCCTTTTAATAGTAGTTTTTTCTGTACACAAGATTTGGGGAATTTAAATCAGGACAACATGCTTAAAGGATCTAATAGTTAAAGAAAAATAATTTTCAAGATCTAATAGTTACCTTCTTTCATTTAATATTGGGAAAAGTTCAAATAAGTTTATGTGGTTTTATTTGAATCACTTTGTAAAGAATTAATTTAATATAAAAGCTTAAGCTTTGGTGAGATTATATTAATGATTTTATATATCTATAGCATGTCCCCTCATAGGAGAGCTTACTGGACTTAAAGGATGGACAATGCAAAGGTTTATTTATCCGTGTTAAGAAATTGTACAAAGATAAAGGGGGCGACAAGGATCGAACTAGTGATATCGAGAATCTGATACCATGTAAAGAATCAATTTAATCCAAAAGTTTATGCTTTTGGGTTAAGTTATATTACTGATTTTATATATCAATAACACACTTATCCCCCCTATGCTTTATTTTTATCATTTACCTCCACGTGCTTTTTCTATCCAAGTCTCTTCTTATCGGTGTTCGAGTTTTTAATTATTATGACTAGGATAAAATGTGTGTCATTTTAAAAGATGTAAAGTTATGTTATTTTAAGAGAGAAAAAGATAGGTAAAGAAGGAGAGAGAGTTGACAAAAATAAAATTATGGGTCTCATTTCTTTGTGAGAGTGAAATGATATAAGTTGTGTCATTTAAAATGATAAATATTTTTCCTTATGACTATTCTACCTTTCTCACAAAAATACACTTCACCTGCCTTCTGTTATTTATTTTTTCAAACTTTGGAAGGGTTATTTACAATATAAAATTTATCCAGTTTCAGATAAAATTTGTGAAGTTCATGTAATAAGGGAATAAAATCTCTTTTGATGTTTCGAAGAAGCAAGTAAAATAATAAATTTGGATTCACATGACGTATAATTAGCAAGTTATTCATGAATAAAATATATACCTAACATTTCACCAAAAAAATATATATATATCCCTAACAAAAATTATTCTAATAATTACTCATGAAAATTTATCGGTATAATTATAGTACCTATTCTGACATCTTGTCTTATTTAATGTTATTTATATTGTTAACATTTTATAATTGTTTTTGAAAATAAAATAAAGCTTTTAAATTTTACTCGTTTCTTAGAAACATCAAAAGAAAATTTATTCCTTATTACAAGAACTTCACAAATTTATCTGAAACTAAAGAAATTTTATATGGCAAAAAATTCTTACAAAGTTTGGAAAAGAAAATGACATAAGGCAGGTGAAATGTATTTTTGTGAGAAGGGTAGAATATTCATAATAATTAGAAACTCTAACACCTTTAAGGAGGGACTTAAATGAGAAAAAGTACAGAGAGATACATGATAAAAAATAAAGCATATGAGGTATGTGATTCAAAAGCAAGCCACATGGATTATTTGAACTTTTTCCTTTAATATTTTCTGTTTAAGCTTAGGAGGACTTTAAGTTAATTACACAAGATGTGCTAAAAAAAAGTTAATTACACAAGAACTTTTGTCTTTACTCGTTCTGAATTTTGCTAGAGCTGAGTATTGTTCAGTCTAAAATTGCTTAGATTAATATTTGGTTAAAATGCTTAGAATCAATATGTTTTTTTGGGTAGACGATTCAATATTTTATTGTAAAAATATTTAACAATAACTGCTAACCTTGACATGATAATTTTTACAAACTGCTAACCTTTTATTTTCATAAGCGTTTAGTTTTGGATATTGGCTTGGCTGTTTGTTGAAAAAAATTAATGCTAAGCATCACTTAGAAGTTTGTCTAAAAAAGTACACGAAGGACTTTAAATAATCTAAAAAAGTTTAGGCTTTCTAATTAAAAAATAGATATAATCTCTACTAAAATTATTATATTTTTTTTTGTAAAATATTAATTTCAATATATAATTAATAAATTATGTAAGTATTATAAAATTTTAATTATATGTAAGTAATAAATAAATAAATAGACTCACCTGTAAGCTTTGTCAGAGACTTAAACTCTATTCTACTTATTTAATGACATAATACAAGTAAATATATATATTTTTTTTTTGGTATAACTTATTCGGTTTTCGGTCACCAACGAGGCAACGAGTACTAACTCAACTGAATTCGAGGCGAGTGGAATCACAAGTATGGCAAAAAAATTCCTATTAAATTTTAATCCATTATATACTTAGAACTCGTATAACAACTCGTAGAATTGAAATACATAATTATAATTAAAATGAGGATTAAGTGGTGGGATTAGTGAAAATCCTAAGTTCTGGGTCAAAATACGTAAGAATGGTAAAACGGTAAATTAACAAATCGTAACCCGAAACTGTAAAATGATAGAACAAGGTCTCAAATGATAAAAGTAATCTTGGAAATGGATTCAGAATGAAAAATTGAGTAATTAGGCAAGTTTCTGAAAAATTGATGAATAATATTTTTATTGGATGAGAATATAGTGGTACACTTGACCGAAAACTGTACCAAGAGAGATTAATGTTCTAGATTGAATATATGTTGGAAAAGGTACTTAGGACCAAGAAATATGATTGTTGATGAAATTTGATGGTTTTTTTTTTTTTTTTTGGGGGGGGGGGGGGTTGGAAAACATGCCAACGGTGCACAAATAAGGATAAAATAGTGATTTCACCGAATAACTGGAAAATTCCCATTTATTCAAGGATAATTAAAGGACTTTGGTGAATGTTAAAGTTTTTATTTAATGGATAGTTAGTAAATTAATTGGAGATTAGTGGGATAAGTGGAAGATTTGAAATAACTTGAAATGAGTGAGGTGGCAAGTAGGACCTACCCCACTTAAAGAGCTTGAGTTTGAATCCTAGTAAACACACTTTGTGGGTAGCGGAGAAACCCTTGCCCTCTCAATCCGCGAAAGGGATTAGTCCCATCCTATGTGGGGTGGGGAAACCCTTGGGTATAAAAAAAAAAACTATTCACTCTCTTCTTCCTCCTTCTTCCCTCATGAAACACGCGGCCACACAATAGCAAAGGGGAAGATTTTTGCTCCTTCAATTCCTAACCAAAATACTTCAAGCTTCACATGAAATTTTAAGTAAATGACCAAATGAATCAAATCCACACCTCAATTCCTCTTGAAAGTCCCTAGATTTTGAGATATTCCTCCCTAAAACTTGCGAAAATTTGATGACATTGGTATCAATGGAGCTTGATGCTTAAGTTATTACATGGGAATCATTCATATGAGTCTTGGCATTGATTTGTAGTTAAGTTTCTATGCATATTGTTGGATTTTCTTGTAGATGATAAAATGAAAACCTAAGCCTATGTGTGGTGATTGGAGGTAGTTGAAGACCTCAAATGAACTTTGTGCATTAGATAAATGTTGCTTAAAATGATGAATTAGAGTGATGGAGCTCATAAAATTTATTGTGAAAAAGTTTAGTAGCCACGGCTATATAGCTACGAAGAATACGTGGCTAATTTTAAAAAAACTGAAAACATGATTTGCTACGTTTCAAACATAGCTAAAGAAACGTGGCTAAATTAGCCAGTGCCAAGGAACCTGCTGGCACCAACGTGGCTCTGCCATTGGGTTGGTTCTACAATACATAATAACAACATGGCGCACATTGCACAAGAAATATCATATAATGTTTCTTAAAAGAATTAATCATTAAATTGCATATATATTATTTTGTTAGCATTAAATTTGTTTAATTATTGAAGGAGATGTTTGATTCAAGTCATATGATTAAACTTTTCGGAAATATTTTGAGGAAAACTATAACAACATTATTCCAATAAGTAATTATCATAAAATAAGTGATGATTATATTAATAATTTCATAGTAATACGTTTAAGAGAATCCCTCACATAAGAGCTATTGGGCTAGAAATGTGAAAAGTGCATGGATCCAATTTTTATTTATCTTGTGTTGAATTGACAATGAGGTTCTACTTGGCCATTATATCACAAACTCAATTTTATATAGGGAAATATTATATTTACAAATTTTTTATTTTCAAAGTCAACTATGTATTCCCGGGAATAGATTCGGTAAGAACGTATTGACAGAAATACATATTACAGTTTGTAAACAAATTTTTTGTAAATATAACATAATCTTTCTATATAATATGATTGTTCCTTTAAGAATGTTAGAGCCTTCGGGTTTAGACCTAAGGACCACTTAACTCGGAGATCTCAAGATATTACTTTAGTAGCCAAACCACCTGCTGGTTAGGTAATAAGCTTGCCGAGCCCACCAACCCGGGATATGTGAACCCGTAATCTCCTGAACGCACTATCTCACCCTTGTTCACCACATGCAAGATTACAGTTCTAGACTGTTTTCCACCTTAATAACAATCACTAGAGGCTTAATACAGGCTAGTGGGTGCCACATTGGTATCTACTACTTTGAGCCTTGCTAATACTATCATCCAAAGCATTGATCATATCCAAATGAGTATCTACTATTTGAGCTTTGCTAATACTATCATCCAAAACATTCATGATCTCTCGGTGATATGCACATTCCTGATTATTGCTTATCAGATTTTTGGCTAGAAAGGGTAGACCGTATCTTATTAGTTATCTCTATAATTATTCCATAAATATAATTTTTTGTTTTTGGAAATCAAAAGGGGAGATCCCCAACAAGGCAAAGAAAAACAAAAAGAAGCACAAAGCAAATAGTGCAAAAAAAAAAAAAAAAAAAATCAACAAACACTACTAGCAAGGAGGAGGGGTGTTTGCAGCTCCAATGCAATCATCAACAATGAAGGATATGATTTTTTCTGACATGAGGTGGAAGGTATGTGATCCCTGTTTTCTACGAATCGCTGCACCTGCCAACCAATCTGCACAAGAGTTATTTTCCCTGACAGTGTATGCAAACTGAATTGACCAATAGTAATTGAGGAGAGCTCGAATCTTAGCAAGCTTTCACGAGCAACATTACCCCCCGGGGTAAGCAAGACAAGAGCCTGTTTTGAATCACTTTCCACTACCACATTCCTCCAACCAAGCTGCCATACATATTTCAGCCCTTTAGAATAGCCCAAAGTTCTGCTATAGGGGATTACAAATACTAATGAAGCGGGGAAATCCCCCTTGCTAGTCACCACCATAATCTTTCATAAGACCACCGCAGCCAACCAAACTAGCTCGAATAGCTCCATCCATATTCAATTTCATCATGATTCGGTTTAGGAAGGTAAGCTATAGCAAATTCATCGACTAAACCCAGAATGTGCTTAATAGCTGGGTTCGGTCTCTAAAAGTCTAGGTCATGAATAATATTATTTCTCGAAGTCTAGAGGCATCAAATTGTAATACAAAAACGAGTTTTCCAAACAGCACCAGAGGTCTTGTCCATGCATAGATTATAAGAAAGCCAATTTTTTATATTATGAATAGGATATAACTCGAGAGGTAAGGGTTGCATCTCCTCGATTTTCCAAATTGATCTTTCATCTAAGCAACCACGCAACACATGAAGTAAGAACTTCACTTTATCAGGACAAACATGACATCTATCAGTGCCACTCCTCCATTTACTCGTACGATCCTTGGTAAGGGAATTTCCATGAGCACTAGACCAAATGAAGGTTTTGATCCTCTCTGGAACATTCAAATTCCAAATTTCAGACCAGGCAAAGGAAGAGTCTTAATTAGGGAATCACATAATAGCCTTATAGGCAGTGTGGACTTGTATTCATTTTAATTCCTCCATTTTAATTGATCATCCTTGTTAGCCATAGAAGGGGCTGGGATAGCCCTAATCCTATTAATCATATCACCATCAAGGTATTCTTGCAAAAAAGAAAAATTTCAAGAAGTATCATCATTAGAAATACAATCAGCCACTTTCATATTTATCATCTCCTGTGATGGCGACTGAATAACAGACTAAAGGAGTGTGCCTTGCGACCTAATACAAGAATTTGTCCAGAAGAAACTGCTTGCCCATTTCCAACCTCCCACATTAAGCTTTGCAAGAATTCAAGCTAGATTGTGCTAAGATTTTTCCAAAGGCTCGAATTATAGGCTTTCGCAATGATATCCATCCTTAGGTCTACACCTCTCGCATACTTTGCTTGGAGGACCTGGAACCAAAGATCATTAGTTGAGTTCAAAACATTCAATGCCAATTTGTGCATGAAAGCCTCGTATTGTTTGCATAAAGGCAGAATGCCTAGCCCCCCAATATTCTTAGGCATGGAAACCTTTTGCCAAGCTACCAAGTGAGCTATCCTAGTCGAGTCAGAGTCACCTCAAACAAACTTCCTCCATAGCTTCTCAATTTCTTGACAGACCCCCACTAGAATAATGCCATTTTGCATGTGGAACATTGGAATTGCTGAAATGATAGTGACACAACCAGCAAATGAAAGATAGTTCTTTTTCTACCCATTAAGTCTGTTGAGAACCCTTTCTAGCAGACTTCTCTTTTGGACTTCAACCAATAATCAATTTAGCTTAAAAAGAATACAAAATTATATGAAAAACATTTTCCTCGGGGGTTAATTTTTCTATAGCGGTAGAAAAAGTCTCCCGCCACTCTCACAAAAAAACTCCCACCAAAAAAGGAGTGGATCTCTCCATAAACGAATTACTTTTAGAAATTACACTATATATTACTGGTAATACATAATATGTGATTGACAAAAAAAAAATTCATAAATGATTTTCTGTATTTATAATTTTGGATAAGTTATTTTACCTTAATTTTTTTTGTCTATCTTTACCTATCATTCTCTAATATCATTAGTTATTAGATCAGAATCTTAATTAACAATTATATATCTACTTATATATTTCTACTTTTTCTTGAGGATCTAATATAATGATATGGGTGAATGATAAGAGTCAGAAATAACAAATGATAGATCTATTAAAATGTTACAAAATATTATGTTCCTTGTGCGTTGACTCTCGCTCAAACTCAGTTTCACTAGCACCATTTCCCATCACGCGATGCCATCGTCTTCCTCCTCCGTAACCAATCCTCGTCTTCGCACTCTCCTCTCCTTCTTCAGAAAATGGACCACAAAGGACTACACAATCGCCGCATTCGCCTTCATCATCCTCTTCTCTTTCGCTCTCATCTCCCAATTGCAATCCCCTCCCGATACACATCTCGTTCCCTTAACCCTTCTCCGTAACGCCAACCAAAGAGGAGCGCGTACGTAATACCCATCGCTCAAAACGCGTGCAAGTTTGTCACTTTGTGACGCCATTCCAATTTTTTCTGTGCAGTTTGCTTGGATGGGAGCTCCCCCGGCTACCATTTTCAAAAGGGGTTCGGATCCGGATCTCGCAATTGGTTGCTTCACGTCGAGGTTTTTTTTTGTTTTTTTTTCAAATTTTTTTTGTTAATTTTGGGGTGAAATTGGGTTTGTTTAAAAGGAAGGTTATAGTACTACTTCTTATTACCAAATCAAATCTTAATCTTTAATTTCCGTTAATCTAATTTTTATAATTTATTGGAAATTAATAATTAATTAATAAATGTGATTGAATAAATTATAACGACGGAATTCAACGGTTAAGAGTTGGTAGTAAAAAGTACTAAAAAAAATGGGCAGTAAGTATAATATTTCCCTTATTTAAATAATTTTGGTATGATTTAAAAATGTGAGTGCAGGGAGGAGGGTGGTGCAATTCAATATCTTCGTGTTCTCAGCGAAAAATGACAGCTTTGGGGTCATCAAAGTATATGCAGACACCGGTTCCTTTTTCAGGAATATTAAGCTCTGACCCTTCTCAAAATCCCGGTATGTTATCTACAACATGCTTAAATTATTGTCATGGGAAAAATGTGTCCTTTAAAAGGATGTAACTGTCATTTTAAGTGGGAGAAAGAGATAGATAATAAGGAAAGAGAGTGAAAAAAAAAAAACATGAAGGTGTGGGTCCCATCTCTTTCTTTGTGGGTGTGAAATGACTTATTTAAAAGGACAAACACTTATAATATTGTTATAGATACACTTATTTTACCACCCTTCTTACTAATGAACAATATCTTGGTCTATAATGTAGGAATTTGCAATAATTTTATTTAAGAGTTTAAATTTGATGAACCCATATAAAATATTTTTAAACCACCAAGCATGATGTTTAACTAGTGGTCTCGAGTTTGAGTTTTGGATATGCAGCTGTGTTAAAATTTTGGTAGGGAGAGCTTTGCCGAGTCATTGCCCAACTCAATCAGATTATTCGATAATCGATGAACTGATAGAGAAATCTTTGCATATCTTATTTGTATAATATTATCCAATAATGTGATGCCATGTCATTATAATGCATGATGGGAAAATTTTTACAGTTGCATAGGATCAGAGCTAAATCCTTGGTCTAAACCGTGTCATTATATTTTTACCTGTATTCTTGTTATGACATTTTGATATTAGATTACCACTCTTGTAATATTGATTGGTCTGGTAAGATTTTCACTCAAATCTGACCAAATATGTTTCGAGCTCACCCTTAGTTACGTATCTGGCAGTGGCATGGTTTGTGCTGCATGAAAGTATTTGTATACATATGTATGTTGAATAAGTAATGTTACTTAGCTGGATGTGTCAAACTTATTCAGATTTCTTTAACTGGAACAAGGTGAAGATACGGTATTGTGACGGTGCATCTTTTGCTGGTCAGCCAGAGAGTGAGGTAAGCTTGGTTTTACCTTTGCAACTTTGAGTATAGGAGTTTGTTGATTATTTGGTACCGGTTGTTAGTCTATGAAGCACCGACACTTCAAAAACCCTGACGTGTCGTGTCCGACACTTTCTGACACTCCGACACTCTCTTACACTCCAACACGCGTTGTAAAAACTCAAAAAATGGTTCAAAGGTTGTGTTGCGTTGTATTTTTAGTTCCAACTATTAGATTTGTTGGATTACGATTACGATTTTATTGAATTTAATATAACTATTTGGGATATCTTATGTTTCTTTATACAATTGGTGGGTATTATAAGTTTAATTTCATTTTTTTGTTAAATTATTGAATATTAAATATAATATACACTACATAAATTTAAAATATTATTTAATATCAAAACGTGTCCTAATATAACATTTTTTAGAATTAACGTGTCGGAGTGTCGTGTCGTGTCAGGTGTCCCGTGTCCGTATCGGTGCTACATAGTTGTTAGTTGCTCTTTTTCCTGCATATTAAGATAATAAATTCTTCCTTTTTGCTTTTAGTTTTGATGAGTTTTTCTTTTCTTAATTATTATACACTGCAGAAAGGAAGTGGATTGTTCTTCAGAGGGCAGATCATATGGGAAGCCATTATGGATGAACTCTTATCAATTGGCATGTCTAAAGCAAAACAGGTTATACTCACCACAATTCATCATGTCTTTTCTTTTTTTGTCTTCTGAGATTTTTACTAGTAAATAATAATAATAATAATAATAATAATAATAATAATTATTATTATTATTATTATTATTATAGATTCAATAATATTTGACTGTCAGCCCCCTACTTAAATTTTATCACTTGCATTTTGAACATTAAAAGAATGGGCCAATTTGGTGTATATTTCATTTGTTCTGCACTTTTTTATCCTTAGGTGATGATGCATGTGAAATTGCCAAAGTCATATTTTGTTATTAATCTTTATATCAGTTTAAAATGGAAGAACTTTTCTTTTTTTTTTTTGTAACTAGAAGAACTTTTCTTTACTTTAATTATTGCTTAAGTTTCTTAACATAAGAGAGTGGTTATCTGTTACAATCCAACCAGAGAATCCCAAAATTAACAACAAATGACAGGGAAAATTAGATCAGAATACTTCATTGATTTAATATTCATTATGGATATTACAACTCAGAAACATAGATAATCCATTCGAAAGGGAAATTACACGAGTTCAACCAAAAGGAATAGACTAAGCAGTAAAAGAAAAGATAATTGTGAGACAATTGTAGAGGTCTCACGCTCTCCCAAGGACTCCACTCTCCATCATTCCCCCCCCCCCCACCCTTTTTTCCTGCCTCCTTCCACTGAATATAACCAACTTCATGCCACTTCACACACCATTCTGTTACGGGGTACTTTGGGAATTCCTACTGGTTACGCGACAGTGTCTGAGGAATGCTCCGCTGTTTCATTTGGGTCTTGTTGGGTTTGGTTCCATACTTTCCTGGCCTTATCTCTCTTATACGTCTTGGGCCGAATTGCCTAATTATCCTTGTGATATTGACTTAAAGAATAAGCAAAAATATTTTCCATATTTTATTCTCTTCTTAAATCAATTTACAATTTGACTAGCTAATAATCCTTACATGCAGTCCCACATATGGTAATATGAAAGGTTAGTTTATGAATTTGAACAAGTGCAATTTCAAGTGAATAAAATTAATTCATTTTATTAGTTATTATCATAGTAGTTAATTGTGCTGCAATAGCGCTGCGAGCTACGCCATATGGGCGTTGTGGTGCCTTGCCGCAAGAAACCGCTCCACGCCACACCAGAACGCAATAGCGGCCACTACAATTGCATTTGCGGCCAAATCGCGGCCATATTGCTGTCATAAGGCAAAATTTCAATTTTGTCCTAAATTTAAATGCGTAATAGAAATTTTTTAAGGGTTTTTTAGTCTATTTGCATCTCTCTTTGTCACTTCTACTATCTCTGCCTTTAAAAATTGTTTATTTTTGTCATTATTTATGTCATATATCTATTCCGCTATTTGCACTACCGCAATCAGCTACAGTACTATAACTTTTTTCGGGGTTGGCCAGCAACATGCCGCAATCCACATTTGATAACTTTGGTTATTTTATCTTCTGTTTGACATGAGGTGAGTTCTAAATGGTCAAAATGTAATTAAATCCACGGAATATTTTTTGACACAATCAACTGTTTATGAATTATGAAGCATTAGCCTTGAGCCCTTGACCCAAAACCTGTTAAGATGTGATGATATATAAGGCTACTTTTGCAGGCTCTGCTTTCAGGATGCTCTGCTGGAGGGTTGGCAACTCTTGTACATTGTGATGACTTCCGACAAGTGCTTCCAAAGGAGGCAACTGTCAAGTGTCTTGCTGATGCAGGCTTCTTCCTAGATGAGTAAGTTTCTCTCAACATACAATTGCCTTTTCCTATCATGATATTTTCTAGTAATATTTAAACTGAAAGTTTCCAAAAGTAGTTTTATTTTATTACATGATGGGTTATCCTGGCATGGTATTTCTTGAGAAAAATATTTGTAACTAGAAGATTTGTGTTTCATTAACAGCTATTGGGATTTGAAAACCCGTTCATCTGGTGCATTAACTACTGCTTTCTACCTGTATGTTGCATGTTCACCATCTTTCATGCTGTATGTTACCAAGTATAACAAATTAGTGTAATCTTTATCTCATAAATTTCAGGAAGGATATTCTCGGAAATAGCACAATGAGATCTTTCTATCATGATGTTGTCCAGCTTCAGGTAACACTCTGCTTGCTCATGCCTTATATATAACATTGTCTATTGAGTTAGCTAATTATATTTATCTGTTATGTAAACCTAAAACAGAAAAAATATGGTTTTCCCACTAAATTATCTAATTCTGACATATCTTGTTGTCAGGGTGTTGCAAAAAGCTTGCAAAAAGAGTGCATTGCTAAAATGGAACCATATAAGGCAGGTTTTTAGTTTCTCAAAACGCCTCGCCACACCACTTGGTATAATTTGTAACTGTAAAATTTGGTTGATATGTTTCAGCTAAGAACAACCAACTGTTGATCTGTAATGCAGTGTTTCTTTCCATCAGAAATTATTAAAAACATAAAAACTCCAGTGTTCCTTGTTCACCCAGCTTATGATTTCTGGCAGGTAAGTTTACTCAGTAGGCATGATTCATTGTCATAAAGTGTTATTTTCTATATGACACTGATGCAAATTAAACTATATTTAGATACACAATATTTTGGTACCTGAAGGATCAGATCCACGCGGTCACTGGAAAAGCTGCAGGTTGAACATTCACAATTGTAATGCTAACCTGATTGATATACTTCACCGTAAGTAAACACCATAGCTACCACATAGTTTCTGATATGTTTTGCAGTCCTGATCATATTGATATCTGTAAAGAACCAATTCAACCCAAAAGATTAAACTATTGGGTGAGGCTACATTAATGGTTTTATATATCTTAACACGCCCCCTCATACGAGAGCCCACTGGGCTTGAAGGGTGGACAATGCACAGGCCCACCTACCTGTGCGAACAAAGAAATTCCACTTGAAAAAAAGTGGGGGGCGGCGAGGATCAAACCCGGGACACGAGGCTTTGATACCATGTAAAGAACCAATTCAATGTTGAGATATATAAAATCATTAATGTAGTCTCACCCAATAGCTTAAGCTTTTGGGTTGAATTGGTTCTTTACAATATCAACCTTCAAACAGAAAAACTTTCTTTTTAATTTTTTCTTTTAAACTTTTGTAAACCTTCAATGGGTTTAGATTCAGAGTACCACAGATGTTGGATTAAACTGTAGCGTAGGATAATAATGATGATCTGACCTGAGGACTGACTGTAGTATCTATGGTGATGCTTGAATAACTTGCTAAATTATCATGGTCAGGTTTCCGTAGTTCATTGCTGAAGGCTGTAAATGAATTTCAGCAACGAAAGGAGATTGGAATGTTTATAAATTCATGCTTTATCCATTGCCAGACTTGGATGGGAGAGACATGGCATTCACCCAATTCTCCTAAAATAAACGATAAGGTAACCATAGTTTTTGGCTTCTTAATTCTCATATATGCTGCAGAGATCATATAACTACTATTCAAGTAATGGCATTCACCCAATTTCTTAGTTGTGTTTGCCTCATAATAGTCATCTAAAAATAATTAAGTACTATGAAACTGCAGTCCCAATTATTGTGGCGTTTTACTAATGATTGTTAATTGCAGTGAATTTTGACTTGTTTCCTATTCCTTACAATTATCCATAAGTGATTTTGTAATATATATTTTGACACTTGAGATTCATATAGTTGAGAAAACATAATATTGGTGCATTAGAAAGGATGTGTAATTGAGAAATGAAGCACTTCAAGGTGATTATGTTTCCATGCACGGACACCCTGAAAATTTAAAAAAATGCGTGTCGGACACCCACACGCTCTCAACGCTCCGACACGCTGTCAACGTTCCGACAATTTTTTTTTTTAGATCTAAATTTTATTTTATTAACTAAAACATCAACATCACCTTTATCCCAAATTAATTGGGGTCGGTGGTAGATGAACCCACATGAAAGATATAAAATTGTTGAAAAAAATAATAAAAATAAAATAATATATATATATGTATGTATGTATGTATGTATATATAAATAAATAAAAGTGAAAAAAGAAAGGGACAAGAAGAAGTGGGGGAAATGAAGGGGAAAAGGACTAAAAAGGAACCATCTGGAACATAGGAATAATCACGGGTCTAACCCTCCACCATACTTATAGCTTCTCTCCATTCCGTTCTAAGACATACCGTCCGCCAATCTATATCCCACTCCATTAAATCTTGTTTTACTACCTTCCCCCAACCAAGTAAGTTTCGGCCGACCTCTGCCTCTTTTTGTGTTGAGCTCTTGGTAACAAACTTCTGTTCTTACAGGAGCATCCAGAGGCCTTCTCATCACGTGCCCAAACCACCTTAATCTATGTTCTCTCATCTTCTCGGCAACCAGTACTACTCCGACCTTTCGTCGAATATCTTCATTTCTTATCTTATCCATCTTTGTGTAACCACACATCCACCTTAACATCCTCATCTCTGCTACTCCCATCTTATGCTCATGTTGCCTATGTGCTACTCTCATCTTATATTTTATTAACTAAAACATAAAAAAATATTATAAATCAAATTTTTCTGTTATAAAATTTGACATGAAAAATTATCAAGGTACGAATTTTTTTGTTTGTTTATATTTATGTTATTAAATTTGAATATTTGATTGTTTATATGATTTATTATGGGTTGTTATAAGTATTAAATATAAATTATATTATATATATTAAAAATATTATTTAATATCAAAACGTGTTCCAGCGTGTCGAAATATGACATTTTTTAGAATTAACGTGTAGGCGTGTCGTGTCGTATCGTGTCAGTGTCTGTCGGTGCATCATAGTTTCCATTTATGAAATCTGTAATTTTTATTGATGCTATGACCCATGTTTGAATCCTTACAGTCAAGTATTTGTTGTGACTTGAACTTTTAGAAAGAAAAAAAAAAAAAAAAACAACATTCAGCAAATTCCAGTCCCGGTCTGGTTTATATTCTAGTTTTCATACCTAACTGTTCTTTTAACTATCCTTTACTGTTGTTTCCTCTGGAGCAGACAATTGCTGAATCTGTTGCTGATTGGTTCTTTGACCGAGAAGTGGTAAAGCGTATTGACTGCCCTTATCCATGCAATCCCACTTGCCATAATATGGATTTCAGCTAAGGGTCCCATTTTTCGTTGCCAGTTTTATCTTGGATCTGCATTCCTTGAAGTTCATGAAGGAATATCCTCCCATTTATGTTCTGAGCATGATTTTTACCTCTAATGATTATTGAGTTAGAGAATATGCTGGGGTTATTCATCTTATTCACCTGTATGAAATGGATCCTACCTTCAGTATATAGACACAGCCATGCAGTATGAAGTTTCTCCTTGACCAAGTTACCACTCTCCTTCATTGTTGTAATAACTCAGTGTTATAATTTATTTATGGGAAAAATGTTTATCTTTTTATCTTACATCCTTTCATCTTCTGACCCACACTTTTATTTTTTTTGTCAATTCTCTCTTCTCCTTTATCTAGTTTGTAAATTCTTATAATGACACACACTTTTTCCTTTATTTATCAATATCTTCTGAAGTTTGTAAATTTTTATTGATTTTACTCGTCCGGCAACACAAGATTTTTGTTAATTTGAAATAGATGCATTATTGTTATTATTATTAGGGGTATGATATATTTACCACCAAATTTTTTTACCACTGTTACAATCAATTTAATTACCGTTGATTTCAGTTGATATAACGGTTATAATTTATTGGGAATTAATAATTAATTAATAAATATGACACAATAAATGCTATTAATTTTCAATAGATTATAATCGTTAGATTGACGGAAATCAATGGTGATTAAATTGGTTGTAAGAGTGGTAAATTTTTTTGGTGGTAAGTGGATCCGTTCCCAATGAATTAATACAACAGTTACACTCCATAATAAAGTATGCCTTCATGGGCTTTTAATTTATTCAAGGAAAAAATAAATCTTATGTGATATGAGATTTCAAATCTCATGTCATAGATACATGAAGTGTGAGACGCACACATGAGGAAAAATAAACCACTTTATCTAATTTACTTAATGCATTAGCCAAGACAGTAAACTTTACTATAAAACATTCCTAATTATGCAACGCAAATGTGAATGAGTCAAAAGTGCATGCTACCATTGTGTTGCACATCTTTCGACCATAATCTAGCCTGATCTTAAGTGGCTAAGACAATCATACAAGTTTTGCATGAAAGCGTTGTGAACTCACAACTGGTTGAATGGTCAAACCGGCAATGATTTACGATTAGAATAGTTTGAATGAGTTTTGAAACTGAATATATAATAAATTACGCAGTAGGTACACTATAAAGACATTGACCTTCCTGCTTCTTAGATTATAATAACTCCAATTTGAACTTAAACCATTCATTTGACCTAGTACTTACTAATGGTTTCTAAACCTCAAACTTTCTAGTACTAACAAACCATATATTAACCCGCATGTACGAAGTTTCTTCCCAAAACTATCTTTACCGACTACTTTTGAAAACCATTCAAATTGACGAAGGAACAGACCAACAAATAAATTTAAGTAGAATGGTCAATCAAAAATAAATTTAAGTAGTTGGGGATTTTTCAAATTCCTACAAATTTCTTGTATTATACTAGGGTTCTAAATTAGATCTTAGCAAAAATTCAAATCCTAAGAGGATGATTGATACCTAAACTAAACCCAAACTTTCAAACATTCAAAATCTAAAACAATAGATTTCCCAAATAAATACTCATACTTGGTGATCAATCCAAGAGGAATTGGTTCTAATCATACATAGTTGAGCTTGGTTCAAGTGATGATTGAATGATGACTGCGACTAGATCCATTCTTCTTCTGTGAGGGATGGTATCCATAGGATAATGACTTTGATGCTGGAGAAGTCTATTTGTATGGGACAAACAAGAGTGGGTACCTGCAAGACATACTGACATTCAAGTTAGTATATGAGTAATGAGCTTAAGTAAACGAAAAGAAAATGATCATAATTGCGCTTTGAGTCTCTCTTTCATAGTAATAGCATGACATCTGCTTATGCCACCTTAGTATGGCGACACATATTTTTATTGGTGGATTGTGGTGGCTTTGTCAACCTATCTTGTTCGTGGGATGCCTTTGGCGACCCATGATATGTAGGCTTAGATGAAATCTCTTATATGTTGCTTAGCCATTAACTATTTAAGGAGATTCACGAGTCTTGAGTTGTTGTCAGTCCAGTTGTGCATTCGCAGGATTGCATGTATGCATAATATATTTGTTTCCTTACTAACTAAGTCTTTGTCTTTGGGTCTTTCGGGCTATTATTAGACTGGACCCTTCATCCTGTTTAATATGGATCTGGATCACTTGGACTAGTTCGTTTGCCATGAAATGACATAGACATGTTTGACTATCTTATATAACTCTTATAGAAAAAAAAAACACTTGTGATTTAAGTTCAATCATCAATTTAGAGCTTCAAATAGCCTCCAATCCAAGAGTTTTTTCGACCAAATTATGTTATTACCCAATATATGTCCATATATCTTTAGAATTTTCATTTGGTATAGCTACACTTTTCATTTGACCACAAAAATCTGCAGAAAGAAGCATGATATAGTAAAGGTTCCCATATATCTTTAGAATTTTCATTTGGTATAGCTACACTTTTCATTTGACCACAAAAATCTGCAGAAAGAAGCATGATATAGTAAAGGTTCATAATCTTACATACTCATTCAATAAGTAATAACTATAGAACACTGGCCTATAATTCAAAATCTGTGTTTAGCTCAGTGTCATAAATAATTAATGGTCAATCCCCATATATATATATATATATATATATATATATATATATATATATATATATATATATATATATATATATAGGGGAGGGATCTTTTGACTCCAGAGTAGGACTTAAAAGTCTCACTCCTCATCCCAGTCGTTGATTTCTCGCCATCTAACGGTTATAGTTTAATAAGTTATAACAATTAATTAATTATTAATTTTAAATAAATGATAACCATTCGATGAACGAAAATCAACGGCGGGATGAGGATTAAGACTTTTAAGTCTTACTCTAGAGTCAAATGATCTCTCCCCATATATATATATATATATATATATATATATATATATATATATATAATTTAACAAATCTGTTAAGAATGAACCTTCATCTTCACTTTCATCTTCTTCAAATAAAATCTTAGAAATATCTTCCCTGCAGAAATTCACGAGTGAGATAACTAGGGGGAAAGTTTGAGGTGTCTTTGAGATATTCAATATCAAATTCAAAAACACTTAAGATTGCTTGCCATCTCACAAAAATTTGTTTGGATGCTAAATTTTCTATCCAATTGGACATTGATTATCCATTCAAAACTCCACAGTATGCAAACGTCATCACTGTTTGGCATCTGAAAGAAGGAGAAATTGTCAATTCTGAACTTCCTCCAACTATTCCTTTTCAACTCCAAAACGTTCGTGACGATAAAAACAGACCTGTTTATGCCTCGCCTTATATATATATGTATGTATGTATGTATGTATGTATGTATGTATGTATGTATGTATGTATGTATGTACACTGATAATCCCCAAACAACAACATACCCATAATAAAAATCTTAAATATTGTTAGAAATATATAATCTAAAAATATTAATGTGACCTTAAACTTTTGGGAAATTTGGTTGTTTCATATCGTATTTAAGCTTGGTTGCGAGTTTGATCATCACTGCTCTCATTTAATAATAAATATTAAATATTTTAGAGTTTTTTAGCACATATAGGTGGAGTTATGCATTGCCCACCTTTCAAGCCCAATGTGCTCTTGTGTGAGAGAGCGTATTAGATAAATATAATATAAAATCATTAATGTGACATTCACCTAAGCGCTTAATCTAACAGCCCGTTGTTCACCGATATTGTTAACATTAATTATGATATTAAGCGCAGTTACAATCACAACAATTCATTTATAAAAATGCGAATAAACTTTTTCCGATTATTACGCGAGCAGTTGAAAACATAAAAAGCGTAATAATTAAAAGCTGTGACCGTAACTGTAAACTCTTGCGGAATACTTATCTATACTATATTCATACTTTACTTTAGTTATAATAAGACACTAAGGGGTTCCCATAAACTCACTTAGCCAATTTCATACTTTTGCGTTTTCTACACATCCGAACAGGGCTCGGTCTCTAAATTACTGCGGACGCACAGTAAAAATTCTGTCCCTCATACCTTACTATCTTTTTTTATTACTTAATTACCTTTCCAGAAAGCTAACACATGTTTGGTTCCGAGCTCGTTTGCTCTGGTTATCGCCGTTTGAAGTTGGACAAGCAAAATTGCCAACCAACCCCGAAACAGCTCCAAACGTCCTACACTCATTGAATTTCTGCACCTAAATCATTCATCCATTTGCTCTCAAATTTTTATACCATATACAAGACATCTCAATCTTAGATTTGATACTTAAACTTTTGGTTGAATTAATTCTTAACAAATAGGCTAATTGATCATTTTGCCCTTATTCATAAAAATTCCAAATTACCATTTTTCCCGTTTTAAAATTATGTAAAAACTTGTGCCACATTTTCAAACTGTATATCAATTTGCCCATGTTTGACCTTCATTTACTTAAGTAAATGTCGGTCAGAGGCTATTAATAGGGGCGAGCCCACATCTTATTTCTTACAGTTTTTATCACTTTCTACTACTCACTTTTCATCTTCTTTGCAACCCAATATTTAAATCTCACTTCCACCATCCTAAACCTTTTACCTAATTGAATCAATGTTATTATCATTAGATTTTTTAATTGTTATGCAAAAATCTGAACCCATCTCCAAACCCTTATTCTAGGAAAATATGAGTTCAAGTTCCCATGTAATTGTTGTGATTATCTACCACAATGGTAAATAAATTCAAGGTCCAATGGTCTAACTCTTGAAAGTCAAACAAAAGTGATGCAAATCAAATGTGGCACTATATATAACAATTTTAATAGGAGAGTTCATGAAAGATTGGGGCTCCAAGGCAATCAATATGCTTCTCATATGATAGTTAGGTACTATTAAACAAAGAATGGCTTAAATCCACAATAAGTGATGGTAACTTATTTCGAAAGAAATCTTTGACCTTTAATCCAAATTACAAGAAATGAAAGGAATTCAATTAAGAACATATTATAAGCCTTATAAACCCTTAAAACAAAATTGAATTCAAGTCTAAAACACATTAATAACAAAATCAAAAATGAAAATCAATGAGTTTAAGGATTAGAAGATCAAACACAGTGATTTTACCTTGTTGACCTTCAAACCACACGAGGGCTACATCCAGACTGTTGTCGCACGTCCACTAAATTCAAAATTTCCAACCAGTGTTTGAAAAATAGAGTTAAAATGGAGATTTACAAAAATCTTGACTAATCTTTGTCACTCTCTCAATCTATACACCTATAGGATCTTTCCAATCACTCAATTTCACTTCCAACAACAAACTTATCCAAATCATATCCAAAACAACTTATTAATCCAATAAAAACAAAGAAGAACGAAGAATTGAGAAGTCTTTTTTATAAGTATGCAAAATACCCTTTAAATGATTATCAATGTGAATTCTGTGTAATCCGATGTAAACTCTTTGAAATTCATGCCTAGAAACCTTTAATACATGTTTATATAGGATTCTAATGGATATGCTATCCGTTTATAGCCGTTTGGAAGGGACCAAAGTGATAAAAACTTCTATAAATAAGGGCAAAATAGTCAATCATCGTTACAAATAATATCAATTAAGTAACCATTACCTATAAAATGAAGGTGATTGTTACTCTCTTCCTCCAATGAAGATGATTGCAACTAATGTTTGAGCTCAAAGTAACTCATTGTCAAGACAAAATCCCACCAACACTTAATTATTTTTAAAAAATTGTATGCATTCAAAACTGCAATTAGTGAGTTTCAGCATTTTCCATTAATATCTTAAATGATTTAAGCACTTCAACTCTTATATATTGATAAATAATAGTTATTAAGGGATTCCACAACAAAATTTTCAAGAAAAAATGTTTATACTTTTGTTGCATAATTTTTTTTCTACTGCAGTCACATAAAAGTGAGTGAATCTCACTAATCTTTTCTCTATGTTCTGTTTACAATGAGACTTACTCACTTTTATATTAGTGTGACAGAAAAACTTTTTCTAAAAGCAAAAATATTAAACCCAATTTTTAAATATCAATTCAAGTTTATGTCATGCATTCTAAATTTCTATTAACAAGTGAAATTCATATATAAAATTATAAGAATAATCTTATACATACATGTAATTAAAATATGTAAAGAAAAATCATAAAGCTTTCATTGCAAGAAACGAGTCACCCAATGAGAGTTATTTCATAG
This sequence comes from Gastrolobium villosum, assembly GCA_032173675.1. Lineage (NCBI taxonomy): Eukaryota > Viridiplantae > Streptophyta > Magnoliopsida > Fabales > Fabaceae > Gastrolobium > Gastrolobium villosum. The sequence goes on from JAVKPL010009127.1 coordinate 187,495, forward strand.
CGACTTTACTCAACCACCAGAGATTATATTTTAGCGGTGATTTAGATTGTGGTTAAGGATATTTTAGAAGATATTTAAAGAGATTCTACATACATTTTTATGATGCACACACTCAAAATATGACCTATTACATTCCTAGAATATATTCCTAAAAAATAAATAAACCTCGAATGAATGTATCACTACATAGGATAATGCTAAAATCTTCAATTTTTCGCCTTTGCTTAATGTATCCTCCAGAAACTTTGGATCTTCATTTGGCTCCTATAGATCTTATTTTGAACATCTAGACACCTTTCAATTTGATAAGACCACAAGCTATAATGTGTAGGAGTGACATGGCCAAAGGTTATTTATAGCATTTTGACTTCTTTGCTTGTTGTCATCGTCAACGCTCACTTGGGATTTGTTCTTCAATCTCTCGTCATCATCCAAACATACTTAGAACCACTCTTCAATTGAATCACAATTCAAATTGTGAACCATTAGACTAATTTTTGAATTGTGAATCATGAATCGTAAATCTTATCAAGTCATGAAATTGATAAACATAATGAAAAAAATCATTTAAATTTAAAATTTATGAGTTATTGCTAATACTTATTGAAATTTTAAATTTTATGAGGTAATAGTTATTATTCATATTTGTTGAAATTTAGATATACGAGTGGGATAAGTCTGATGACCTTCATATTTAAGAGGAATATAAATGGTAGTAAGTGTTAACATTTAAGTCATTAAATTGCAGCCAACAAGTCAAATGATGACGTTTTCACCAATGTGAAAACCAGCCATGAAAACCAACAATGAAAACTAATATCGAAAACCAAAGGAACCAACAATGAAAACCAATATCGAAAACCAAAGGAAATACTATAATATTTTGAATTGGTGGAACACAGTGATTCACGGTTTTGATATATATCGGACAATTTTAGCAATTAATGGAGTGATTCCAACCTCCATGCAATTCACTCCATTGTTTGTCTTCTTTGGTTGACAAATTGTATCAAAATATACTATGAATCGTGTATCATACAATTTTCATAAAAGTAAAGCATATACACTTATCACATATACATGAGAAATTTCTTATACCAAGGACCAATAATTAGTCATGTTAATCTCATAAGACATATAATGTATAAATTATTAAGAATAACCACACAATTTATTTGGAGGGAGGTGTGATATAATATTTCATTTGATAGACTAAAATTCTCATAATAAAGTAATATTCACTTAAAGTGAATAAATAATCACTCATTAATAAATATTGTTAATTTACATTTACGAAAAATAATTATAAATATCTTCGTCACATATATGTATTGTTGTGTATAGAATTGTATTTATTCATGTTGCCAGTAAATGAAGATAAATGACCCCTTAATAATAAGCAATATTTTTTTTTTGTAAATTTCTTTATAATCTTTTGGATTTAATATAGAACTTCATTTATCATTAAGTTTGAACAAATAATTACTGAATAAAAGTAATAATTATTGATAAATTTCTTGCTAATTTCATATATTTAATTTATAATTTTGAAATGTGTAATTGTTAATGTGGGTACAAGGTATGCTTTGTTGATAAAGAAGAGGCAACACCAAAAAGTAAAGAGAATTGGTCAAAAACAAAAAGCATAAACCATGTGTAAAAATTGAAGATAAATATTGGAGTCACACAAGAATAATGTTGAGATAACAAAGTGGTAAGAACATAGCTGAGTTTGGAAGAAGTATATCAAGGGATCAAGAGAAACAAAGGGAAATTAGAAGATAAAATCCAACATCCAAGTAACAAATTGTGGACTATATTCAAGAAAAGCTTAATATCAGAAATTATGGTAAAAGATGATCGAGTCCAACATAGTACCAAGTATTGCTAAACAAGTCAAAGCACCGAACTCAAGTAAAGAGCCAAGATCCTTGACTTAAGACATGAAGCCAAGTCTAATACCTTATTTAGATTATATATTAATTAAAACTTAGACTTAAATGTGATGGTATACGTTGGATTGCATTGTATGTGCCCAAAGTAAACTTGTTTTTCAAATTGCATTATCCATAGCTTTTATATTCTTGAAAATGATTTGAAAAATCCATGAAAAATATTCTTGACATGTCTTCGAGCATTGAAATATTTTTTCCAAGTCAAGAACACTCATTGGAGAAGGTTTGGAAGCATTGGAATCAAAGGCAGACCATTTTGGACTGCATAATTTGTTGCTGTCAAGATGGGATTCAAATCCCTCCTCGGTAGGTATTTGAATTCTTCATTGTAAGTTGAAGGGATTCAAATCCCTCACAAAAAGAATTCGAATCCTGCTTCCCAAGAAGTAAAGATTTGTATCCCTCACAAAAAGAATTTAAATCCTTACTAGCTAGTAGGGTTGGCAAAATGGCAAACCCGGCCCAACCCGCATGCAACCCTAAAAAACTGAGTCGGGTTAGGGTTGGCTCGAAAAAAGAAGAGCCAAAAAATCCAACCCAACCCGTCTCAAGTCGGGTTAGGGTTGGCTTGCGGGTTGGCTCGTGGGTTGGCTAAAAAATTATTCACGGGTTGACTCATTTTCAACCTATTTAAATGAATATGTAATATTAATGCACAAACTATGTGACTTCCATCAGGTTAAACAAATGGTTACAAAATGAGAAATAAAAATAAAATATTATAGTTTCGAATTTTCTTCACAATAAATTTGCACCAACATCAAGAAACAATTAGAACCACTTGCTGCCAAGTGGGTAAGATATTTGAACCAAACAGAGCCAGTACAGCCTAACAATATAAAAATGGCAGGGATGTGAGAAGATTATGGATTTAGATTTAGAGAAGGAAGAAAGATGATGACCATGGTAGTTAAAATCTCTATTTAAATCTACACTTTTATGATTTTTCTTAATAAAAACGATTTCACCCAAATTCCAAACGTTTTTACGATTTTTTTTACGTTATGATTTTACATTTTATGATTTTTTATCTTCTTTTCAATTTTAGGTAAAATCCCAGTTTTAACAACCATGATGATGACAACATGTGTGGGTTTTGTCCATTTTTGTATAGTATATTTTGTATTTTTTATATAAAAAAATAAAAATAAACTCAACTCGCGAGTTGGCCCGTTTGACCCGCGGGTTGGCTCATTTTTTCCCGAGCTGACTCAGCTCGGGTTTGCAGCTCATTTTTGCCAACTCAACCCGACTCACTTTTAGCGGGTTCGTTTTTTGACATCCCTACTAGCTAGTATGCGTATAAAGGTTGTAAACGGTCATAAACAACTAGGTTTTGTTGAAACTTATATATACTCATTGATTACACCTCAAACTAATCCTGGACACTTTTCAATCATTATTTGTACCTTTCTTGATAGATTTCTGTTATCTGTATTTTTTGTCTTTCCTTTTTCTGTTTGTAGTTTGTTAGTCTGTTTGTAGTTTGTTGTAGTTTGTTAGTTTGTTATTTGTTAGTTTGTTTGTTAATCACGTAGCTTGTGACGTGTAAAAGTTTGTTAGTAAGTTATTAGTCATTTCGCTTTTAGGGTTATTTTCTGTAGCTTGTATACTGGCTGCATATATAGCTTTTAGTTTGTTCTCTCTCTCATTCATTAGATTGTCTTCCAATATACCAGAAAGTATTTTCCAGATCATGATTCTCTCTTCCATCTTTCTGAGCTTCTTGGGTTCTGATATGGTATCAGAGCTCTGAAGGGAGCTCTGGTGTCTTTTCTCATCCTCTACATTCCGTGTTCTTTCTCTGTTCTTTCTTCATCGTTCTTCCTCAAAAATTTTTTTGAAGAATGACGAACCAAGGTTCCCTTCCAGATTACCTGACGAACCCGTCGAATCCACTGCATTTACACTCCAGTGAGAATCCTTCGTTGATTCTTGTATCTCCTCCTCTCAATGGTAAGAATTTCCATTCTTGGCAACGATCTATGAAGATGGCGTTGCGATCCAAAAACAAGATCGTTTTCGTTGATGGAACTTTCAAGATTCCAAAGAGCAGCGATTCAACCTTTCCAGCGTGGGAGCGCTGCAACATGATGGTGCTGTCGTGGATACATCATTCGATAGAACCATCAATTGCTAAGTCAATCATGTGGATAGACAAAGCATATGAGGTCTGGAATGATCTCACTGGACGTTTCTCACAGACTGATGTTTTCAGAATTGGAGATCTTCTTGAAGACATTCATCGTCTCAATCAAGGATAATGTACTGTAAGTGATTTTTATACTCAGTTAAAGACACTTTGGGATGAGTTGGAGAATCTCCAACCATTGCCAAATTGTACATGTGGTGCTGCTGAAAAATTGAAAGATTGTTATGAAAGGAATCGTGTCATAAGGTTCTTGAAAGGACTAAATGATCAATTCTCTCATGCTCGATCTCAAATAATGATGATGGATCCTATGCCAAATCTAAACAAGGCATTCTCTTTGGTTATGCAACAAGAACGACAAATGAATTTTGAATCTGTTTCTGGTACAATCATAGAAACAAAAGCATATGCTGTCAATCAGCAAAGGCAAAGGAATTTTAATTCAACTGGATTCAGAGGTGGAAGAGGAAGAGGATCTAAATTGTGTACTTACTGTGGACGTACGAATCACACGGTAGAGACGTGCTATGCCAAACATGGCTATCCACCAGGATTCAAGAACAAATATGCATCAGCTTCCGCAAATGCAGCAGATACTAATTCTTGTCCAGAAAATGGCAAGAACGATAAAGATGGAACAGTGACAATTAGTCAAGGAGAGTACCAGGATCTTCTTGATCTATTTCAACAATCAAAGATTGAATCTGCAAATGATGATACCGAAGTCCATAGTGCACATATGGTGAAAACTACACAAGGAATAGCTTTCAATGCTGGTAATGGTAAGATTTCTAGTAACTGGATTATAGACACAGGTGCTAGTGATCACATGTCTTCAGTTCTTTCACAGTTTTCATCTATTAAGAAAATTGATCCAGTAACCATTATGCTGCCTAATGGACAAAAGGTGATAGCACAATTCTCAGGGACAGTGTACATCTCTAATTCTTTGAAGTTAATAGATGTGCTTTATGTTCCTATATTTCGAGTGAACTTAATATCAGTGGCACAATTATTGAAATCCTCGCAGTATGAACTCACTTTTCGTGACTCTACTTGCTATATAAAACAGATCCCTTCCAACCGAGTGATTGGTTCTGCTAAGCTCGACAAGGGACTCTTCATGTTCTCAGCTGTAGGACAAATTGAATGTGGGAAAGAAGAAAGTAGTGTATTGGTGAATAATGTTGCTGATATCTCCAATGGAGCAAGAGACAACACTGTCATAGACACATCTCTTTTATGGCATTTTCGATTAGGCCACATTTCTGATTCTGTTATGATAGATATGCATAGCAAATTTCCCTTTATCCATTGTAATAAAGAAGGATCTCCTTGTGATATATGTCATTTGGCTAAACAACGCCAACTTCCTTATCATATCAGTAAAAGTGTATCTCACAAGGTTTTTGCCTTAGTTCATACTGATATATGGGGACCATTCTCAGTTGCATCAATCAATGGAGAAAGATATTTCTTGACTATTGTAGATGATTTTTCCAAATTTACATGGATTATTCTTATGAAGAATAAAGGAGAAACCAGAAATCATTTGTGTAACTTCTTTGCTATGGTGGAAAATCAGTTTGATACATCTATTAAAATCCTTCGAAGTGATAATGGCATCGAGTTTTTGATGAATGATTTTTATGCTAGCAAAGGGATAATTCACCAGACATCTTGTGTTCAAAGTCCTCAACAAAATGGTGTAGTTGAAAGAAAACACCAGCACATATTAAATGTAGCAAGAGCCTTGATGTTTCAAGCAAAACTTCCTATTAAACTCTGGTCATATTGCACTATGCATGCGGTTCATCTGATTAACCGAGTAATCAGTCCTACACTGTCTGGAAAAACTCCATATGAAGTCCTTTATGGCTCTACTCCATGTCTTACACACTTAAAGGTTTTTGGATGTCTATGTTTTGCTAGCACTTTAGCTTCTGGACGCACAAAATTCTTGCCACGAGCTCGCAAATGTGTGTTTCTAGGATTCAAACCTGGCACCAAAGGATATGTTCTCCTTGATTTACTTTCTCATCAAATCTTTGTGTCAAGAAATACTGTCTTCTATGAGCAACATTTTCCCTATGTTACATCTCCAAGTGTTACAGCTTCTGTTCCTTCAGATGTACATCAAAACATCGATGACTCTTATCTCACAGAATTCACACCCCATTTAACCCCTTTTTCACCCTCTCTTTTGCCTAACTCCCTACAATGTGACTTACCAAATCCTACTGCATCAAATGAACCTGAATCTGAACCTGAGCCTGAAATTGAACCTGAGCCTAGCCATCTTCTTCGTTCTCATAGATCACGAAGAAGCCCCTCATATCTCCATGACTTTCATTGCAACTCAACCATGACAACACCTTATCCAATACAATCTGTAGTCAGCTATGATTCTTGTCCTGCTTCTCATTCTGCTTTATGTTTCCACTTGAACTCTATCCATGAACCTCACACCTATTCAGAAGCTGTGCAAGAAGCATGTTGGAGAGATGCAATGTCAAATGAAATCGAAGCTCTGGAACAGACACATACTTGGACTATCACTGATCTTCCACCAGGCAAACATCCCATTGGATGTAAATGGGTTTTCAAAACCAAGCTACATGCTGATGGGACTGTTGAGCGGCACAAAGCTAGATTAGTAGCCAAGGGTTACACACAGCTTGAAGGAGTCGATTACATGGACACTTTTTCTCCAGTAGCCAAGATAGCTACTATTCGGATCCTTCTCAGTATTGCCACTGCAAAGGGCTGGCATCTTGAACAACTTGATGTCAACAATGCTTTTTTACATGGAGAATTGCATGAGGAAGTATATATGAAGCTGCCTCCTGGTGTTACTTCTCCTAAACCTAATCAAGTTTGTAAATTAGAGAAATCTCTCTATGGATTAAAGCAGGCAAGTCGACAATGGTATGCTCGCCTTAGTACTGCCTTAATTTCTATTGGATACAAACATTCTGAGGCCGATTATTCATTGCTTACAAAAACTGGTACAGATTCATTCACAGCTCTCCTAATATACGTGGATGATATTGTGTTAGCAGGAAACAACATGAAAGAAATAGCTTATGTTAAGAATTTTCTTGATTCTGAATTTAAGATTAAGGATCTAGGAAAGTTGCATTTCTTTCTTGGATTGGAAATTTTGAGGACAGAAGAGGGATTGGTTTTGAACCAACGAAAATATGCTCTGGACCTAATAGCAGATGGTGGTGTCCTAGGAGCTAAACCATGCTCCACTCCTTTAGAACCAGGAATTAAACTGGACAGTACAAGTGGGATGATATATGATGATCCTGCAAGCTATCGAAGACTAGTCGGTAGATTGCTGTATCTCACAACCACAAGGCCAGATATCAGTCATGCTGTGCAACAACTTAGCCAATATGTGTCTAGCCCCACTGATCTGCATATGAAGGCAGCTTTGCGTGTACTTAAGTATCTTAAAGGAGCACCTGGCAAAGGATTATTCTATCCATCCAGAAACAACCTGATACCTACTGGTTTCGCTGACTCTGATTGGGCCACCTGTTGTGATACAAGGAGATCAATTACAGGTTTTTGTGTGTTCCTTGGTAATTCTTTAGTCAGCTGGAAATCGAAGAAGCAAACGACCATCTCAAGATCATCTTCCGAAGCTGAATATAGGGCACTTGCAGCCTTGACTTGCGAGTTGCAATGGATTCGATACATATTAACGGATCTTCATGTGGAAATTGACAAACCATTTTCGGTTTACTGTGATAACAGGTCCGCGATTCATTTGGCTCATAATCCAAGTTTTCACGAAAGAACAAAACACATCGAAATAGACTGTCATCTAATTCGTGAGAAGATTAATCTGGGATTGATTCATCTTCTTCCCATCAGTTCTTCCGCTCAACTTGCAGATCCATTTACCAAGTGTTTATCTCCAGGACCTTTCAAGAATCTTATTGGCAAGTTAGGATTAGTGAATATCCACCATCCAACTTGAGGGGGGATGTTATCTGTATTTTTTGTCTTTCCTTTTTCTGTTTGTAGTTTGTTAGTCTGTTTGTAGTTTGTTGTAGTTTGTTAGTTTGTTATTTGTTAGTTTGTTTGTTAATCACGTAGCTTGTGACGTGTAAAAGTTTGTTAGTAAGTTATTAGTCATTTCGCTTTTAGGGTTATTTTCTGCAGCTTGTATACTGGCTGCATATATAGCTTTTAGTTTGTTCTCTCTCTCATTCATTAGATTGTCTTCCAATATACCAGAAAGTATTTTCCAGATCATGATTCTCTCTTCCATCTTTCTGAGCTTCTTGGGTTCTGATAATTTCATTGATCATATAACTTGCATAACACATTTGATCCTTTGAGCTCATCTTCTCATAAATTATATACTCATAATGCTTCATTTTGTATTATTTATACTTTGAGAGTGTTTATTCATTTCTAAACCCATTCTTCTTGGTATTCTTGAGTAAAAAGGTAGCGAGACCTAGGAGAAATTGAGTTTGTATTTTTCTCAACTCTCACATTTAATTTCTAGCACTTTAATTTTTTCTCTAATATTTGATATGAGAATAGATTGCGTATTATGATTGCTTGAATGTATTGATTAATTTTTCATATATCTAAGTTTGTATGAAATATTAATTTAGAAATCGGGTGGGGGGGGGGGGGTTGCGAAAAATTTATAATACTCAATACATCCTCCTCTTTAATGTGAAAGTCATGACAATTAACAACTTATTAAAAATTTTCATAAAGATATTCTTATCTATTATCTAAAATCTTATGATCTTTTTCCAATGAATTATCTGTGCTCCTTCGTAATAATTTGATTTTTATATCTTTTAAGATTAAAATTCCTTATTAGCAATCTTTTGCATTAATTTTCCTCCTCTCTAATGTATACAACAACTTCATCTGATCGACTATCTTGCTCCATTATTTCAATTTTGTGTAGTTATGTAGTTATTTTCAATCCCTTTACATAGCATTATACTATTCTCAATCTTCAGAATTCTTTAGAAATTTCCATACTTTTAAAACGCACTAATGTAAAAGTCAAGGTGTTGCAGTTGAGCCACACTTCAACTACCTCAAAAAAAGGTTCAAATAATTTCATTTTCTATTTTTTTTAGGTATATTTCATTTTGTTTGTTAAAATTAAGACAAGCACTCCAATATTATAACATTTTCACATCTCAAGATTGACCATTATCCGAGTATTAACACTGAATAAGAGAGAAGTTTTCTCTTAATAATTTGCACTCTGAACAAATAAAAACTGATAAATTTGTCAATCCAAGTTGCACATAATTATTTATTTGTACAATATTAAAAATAATTAAAACTGCCTTAGGTGCTCTCTCTGTACGTACGTATTTGATTTTTGGGCTTTATTAATCTCATGTAATAAGAGAGAACACTCTCATGTTATAGATACAATAATGTGTGAGACCCATCCACTTATAAAAAAAGAAAAATTGAAAAAAAAGTAACACGGAAATGGATGTATGTGTAGGAGAGAAAAACACTCTCCTACGACATAAGAGTATATTTTCCCTTGATTTTTTCAATCTTCTAGATTGCTTCTAGAATTGTCATGATTGAATTGTGCTTGTTTTATTGATACTAATTGGCGATTAAACAATTAGAAAATATCATAATGGTTTATTTTGCTTCGAGCTAAAACTTTGCTTTCAAAGTCAATTTGCCAAAAATTTTATCAAAATAATAATTAATTTCTACCATGAGGAGTTTGAAATAAAAAAGGACAAGCCCTTTGACTATCAACCTAGTACTTCAAAATCAAACTATTTTCTGGTCCCCCACTTTCAGTTTCTTATAGTTTGAAACCGATAAGTTAAATCCTTGAAGAATTTAAAAATGAAGATCTTTGGTCACTTAAGTGCATGCCTGTTTTGTTATCATTAGATTTAAAAACCCCATGACTTCATAATCAAATTACGACACAGTTTTTAATTACTTGCAATAATGGAGATATACAATTGAGAAAGAGAGGTCATCAATACAAAACTTCTTTTTTGCTCGAATAATAAAAAAAAACCATGCATGAGGCTCTCCAATGTGTGAGGATAGGGGTGATGGTCAACTGCACGCAGTTTCACCATTATAATTTTGTAAAGAGATTCTTTATCATACTTGAACTCGTGACTTTTCGATCACAAGGAACAACAACGACCGCTTCAAAACTCACTCTTTTCTTTCTTATATAATAGCTGCCTAGAAATGAATTCAATTGGTAGCTCTTGTGTGCCCAAGGAGCCTAATTTTAAATCTTTTGGTATTATAGAAGAAGGGAAATAGATCTATCATGTTGTAAGAAATTGGTTGTCATGTTATAGACACAACCAATGTGGTCCCCATCACTTTCTTTTCTTTTCTTTTTATTTTAAAAGTGGTTGTGTCCATATTGATTGTGTATATAGCATGACACAACTAATTTCCTACCACATGATATATCTATTTCCCTATAAAAAAAATGATAAAACGGGGTAGGAAAAAGAAGAAGAAGAAGAAGCAAGAACAAGAACAAGAAATATCCCCAAACTTTGAATTAGTTTAAGTGAAATTAGTTGTTATATATATATCACATGTGTATCTAATATTTACGCTAATGAACGCCATATTTTTCCCTCCAAGGAGATAATGACAATAGAGATGTCATCATGGTAAAGACGCCTTTCCCCATGTGGGATATCAAGCAACTCATGGAACTCGATACCTGCAACATTAATATTGAAAGTCAAGCTCACTAAGATACTGTTTTTGACTTATTAATGATTAATTCCTTTCTTGTAGAAATATAGTTGGAAGAAAAAGTGCTTTATTTATACCTGCTTTTTTGGCTGCTCTACTTAGTGCTTCTTCAATGAGAAATTGTGCAGGATCTTTATCTGGAAATAAAGTGATGAATGACTCTACTATGGTAACTGCTTCTTCATTGGTGAAGTATTGATAAAGTCCATCAGAAGACAATATCAGGAATTTGTCATTTGGGCTGAGCTTGTGATGGTTGAGTGAAGGGTCACAAGTGATATATGGAGATTCCCCCTTGTAGCTAACTTTGAAACTCTCTAATAGTGCATTGTTTTGTTTAGGCTGCAAAATTAAGAAACTTTAGAGCAATGAAATAATCCAACATAAATTGACTCTTAACAAAGTTGGTATGTCTTGTGATTAGATAGTCAATAATCTAATTCAATATTATAGTAAAAATAAGAGGGTGAAACTAGCATGGCATGTTTTTTTGGTAGTATAACTTAAGCAATTTCAGCATAGATTATCAAATTACCCTCTTAAGGAACCCAACACCAAAAGCCCTTGTGACACTCAAGTAACCTTTAACCCTGCCTTTTGTTACTGCAGAAGGATCATCTGGGTGCTCTTTCCTGATTCTGTAAACCTCCTGAGATTCAGAAAGATCTCACAAACTAAGTCATATGTATGAACTTAAAAAAAAGTTTACAAATTTTTTGGAATTTTTTTACAAATTACACTATATTTTCCCAAAATATAGTGTAGTTTGCAAAAAAATTTATTCTCCCGGGAGAATACAGTGTACTTTGTAAACAAAAAAGTTTGTAAATATAACATGTCCCCTTAAAAAAAGTACAATTTTTATTGCTCAGAAAACAAAAAAACAAAAAAACCACTCTTCGTTAAACCCGACTAGCGAGCGTGGGGTGGAGGAAATCCTTGTACGTAGCATTACCCTTACATAATTGCAAAGTGATTCGAACCCATGACCTTTCAGTCATGAAGGAACAGTTTTATCACTGCTCCGGTTCGCCCCGTTCATTGCTCAGAAAACAATTTACAAAAATTACCTCTTTTATGTGAGTGCTATGCTCCATTGTGAGTTGAAGGGAATCCCCAGTCTGAGTAGCTAAGACAGCACGACTATCTCCCACATTCATCAAGTAAACATCTTCACCTTTCAACAACATTACCAAAACACAAGAACCCATCATAGCCAACTCAGCATTATGAGTAATCATCTCATCAACAATCTTCAGAAATGCATCCTCAGTCTTACTCAACGCCTCTGAAAGACCTTGTAACACATCTGAGTGGCTAAAATCTGCTACACTTTTTGCTTCTCCTAGACTCAAGTTTACCTTCATCCTCTTTTCAATCTCAACTTTTTCACCACCATCCCCTTTATTACCATTTCTCCTATTCATTCCCTCTTCTCTCATTGACACACCATCCAAATTTACCTTTTCTTCATGAAAACCTGAAGAACAACAACCATCAACAACCCCAATACCCTTAACTGGTAACAACACTTTTTCATCCAACACGCTAAACTTGGCCATATTAGAAGTATTAGTCATTGATTTAGAATTATGAGTACTACATAGTACACTCTTGAGCTCATCATTCACTGCATAAAACAGATTGTTAAGAAGATAATCAGTGGCATCAGGGCCATTAAACCCATCATAAATCCCAACAAAAACCCATCCATGATCCTCACAAATCACAACATGTACACGATCCTCACCAGCTCTCCCTTGAGCCCAATGAAGATTCTGACACCCCATTAAAAGCTCGCCACCACCACCCAAACACTTATTACTCTCAACACCATGCAAGTTCAATTCACCACTCGAACTAGTACTACAACTAACTCTAGCATTATTAGCATTCTCGTTTTCCTTGGGAACAAACCTTTTCCCTAACGAAAGTGTGTTGAAAAACGCTCTACTCAGAATTTGCTTCAAGCTTTTCTTCTGTTTCTTCACAGGTTCAGAAACTTTCTCAATGGGGTAACCCTTCAAAACACGATCATGAGGACTTGGAATGTAGCGACCCATCACAGGACTCCAAGATAACACTCTCTCCATGGAGCCACCCACAGAGAAGCCACGAGGATCGTGTCGATGTTGAAGTTGCAGAGGCACCATTGTTGGAGTGAAGGAACCAGAGCTTTCAAACGAAGCAGAGGAATCCATAACGGTGCTGTGCCGAAGAGAATCTTCAAGAGAAGTAGAAGGTGTTGATGATGAGTTTGCACTTACAGTGGCGCCGCAAACTGACCGGAAAGTCATGAGGGTGATGTCATCATCGGAGGACACATAGCCGGCGAACCGACTCGGGTCCGGTCTGACGTAGCAGATGGAGTTGCCAAGAGTTTTATTGTATTGGCTGGAGAGGAAACTAATCCTGTTGTTGTCGAAACTGCCGGAGATATCTCCGGCGCCGGCACCGGCGCCGGCGTTGCAGAGACAGGCCTTTACAATTCTGTTACCCATTGGAGAGTACAATGCAATGCAGGGTTCAAGTTTTGAGCTTTTGGTGTGATATTGCTACAAGTGGAAGAACTTGCATTGCAGAGAAGAAGAAGGAGCATAAGAAGAGAAAAGGGGAAGGAACAAGAACAGAACAGGGTTGAACTTAAGTAGAAGAGTTCAGAGGAAGGGGGGTGTTGACTTTGTTACACTTTTTAAAATGAAAATGTTGTTTTCTTCATGTTCATAGCAGTTTTTTTATGCATTTATTTATTTTTCCTTCTTTTAGGCTAAGTTGACTATCAGTTTGAGTAAAAGGCTAGGAGAAGCAGTTAAGTTTTTTTTTTTTTTTTTTTTTTTGGAGTGTTGAATGTGAATGAGGAAGATTTTATAAGGGGGAAGGTGGTGGACTTTTTTAAATTTAAATAATAGTAGCAATTAGTTTTGGTACTTTTGACTTTTGAGAGAGTTGAGCATAGAATATTATTTTGGCGTGGGAGGCATTTTTTATGAAGGTTTTTATTGCCATTCTTTATTTTATTTTTTCATTGAATAAAGGGTTCGATTTTTCTGCGGTTACCTTAAATAAGTTATCTGCCATAAGTCCAATACGACGTCATTTTGAGATAGAAATTATGGTGTTATTGTAATTTTAATTTATTTCAGAGTTATAAAAGTTTTTATATTTATAATTGTTTAAGATTTCAATAACAAAATGACGTCGTTTTGGGAATAAATGCAGATAATTTATCTGCATAAACATTTTTTCTTTGAATAAATCTAAGTTGAAGTTTTTTTTTTCTCCTAAACTTTAATGTAAGTTGAAGATAAGAAACATGAATTGCTGGAAATATTTTTTTGCCTCTTATGAAGTGTACTAATCCCAGCTCGCATGTAATGTGGCACGATCAAAAAGTGTTTTTTTGTGATAAATAATATAAATCCGGGTTTCATGTTGTATGCTACCAGTCTATCATTTTTTATAGCCTTTGTGATCATAAACCTAGAGATTTTCTCTCTATTGCCATTTCCTACTAAAAGAATAATTTGTCACTTCTAGTTTCTGATTTGCTTACTTTATTGTGAGAGCAGGCACAGAGAATAATCAGAAAGTGGAGAATCTAAGCAAGCAGTTTAACTATGCGATTCCTCAATTTCATGCAGACACCAAAGACAAAGAATTTTGATTGGTAATGAGTATCTTTCAGCATGGCTTTTCGTTTTTTGTTTTTGTTTTTTTGTTTTGACCAGCTGATTGATCCATTATTTTAGGAAGAAATACAAGGTGGTCCTATCTTGTTTGATTAAATTGCTGCAGATATGAAGTGGTCATTGTAATAATTATTTCTTGTTTGATTTAGGGGAAAAACTACTCTTATGTTATATGTGATAACTTTTTCTTCTACACATCCTTCGATAACTATGCCACATTTTTTTATTTTTTTTTATTTTTTCAGGTGGTGGAGCCCATTAGTTTGTCTCTATGACATGAGATAACTATCTCCTTTAACATGAGATTAATAAAACCCTTCATTTAATTGATGAGGCATTAATTATTGGAGATTTATGGGAGGCCATAGATATGTCCTATATCCAGTGCCATTAGGCTGTCATGTTCACCATGAAGTGTGGACTCTTGAGATCCAAGGCTGACCAAACAATCTATGATCATGTTAATGGAGATCTAGCAAAACTTAATGGATGGGGGTGAAACCTTCAGTTCTATGATGAGTGTGGTGTAGGAGATGAAAGACTTGATCTTTTGCTTATGAGGGTCTTGCTGAAATCAAGGGTGGGCATCATTCTACTCAAACCCATTTTTTTATTGAGATGAAATGGATGAGTTTAAACCAATTCCGTTCAAAGAATCAAATTATTTTATTTTATTTAAATTGATTTGTTTTTTTTTTAAACCAGTTTGAAACTGATTCATAGTTTGAATTTATTTTATGATTTATGATTGATTCCAAATCAGTTTTAAATAAGTTTGGATATGCAAATTAGTTCTTAACTGATTTTGAACCAGTTTTGACTTTTTGAGTTAGAGCAAATTAATTTTTTTTCTTCTGTTTTTTGAAACTATTTTTTTGGTTCGGTTCTTGAAATTGGTTAAAAAAATGCAATGCAATTCAATTTAATTATGTACCAAAAAAAACATTCAATTTAATTTGCATCGATTATTTTGAACTGCCTTAACTGAAATAATATTAACTTTCTTAACTGTGCAATATTACATTTCAGACAGGTGAAGAAATTGTACAGTGATGACAATTGAAAAAGGTTCATTATAATCACGGCTCTTTGATCTATTTGGGAGATTTTTATCCCTTTAATTTTTTTTAATTTAATATTTGATTCACGGTATTCATCAATGGGGTCGTTGAGTGATACAAGAGGGACCCAACAGCATTGAGTGCTGCGAACCACCCCCGCATCACTCACACATTTATTTTTATTTTCAAATGAGTGATGTCCCTCCTCCCCGGGGAATTCGTAAGATTGCGTCAAGTGGCACAATCTCGTTAATTCTGTTACCACAAAATTTTAGAAGACAATAATAACCTTTGACTTGGGTATCCAAATCAAATGATTTTTTTTTATTTCACATAACTTTTCGAGATCTACGCAATGACACCTTATTTGACATATTTTATCTCTCACAAACATAGTTCGAATTTGTAAAAATGTGGAACTATTGTTGCAAATCTGAACTATATTAATAGAAGATAAAATATGTCAAATGAGATGTAAATGTGCAGATCTCAAAAAATTAAGTGAAATACAAAAAAATCATTTGATTTGGATACCCGAGTCAAAAATTATTGTCTTTCAAAAATCATTGCCTTTCATTTGGTAACGAGATTAACGTTGTGCCACTTGACACAATCTTATGAGTTCTCCAGGATAGGGGACATCACTCAAATGAAAAAAAAAAATGAATGTGTGAGCGACGCAAGAGGTGGTTCGCAGCACTCAGTACCAGTGTCCCCTTCGCGTCACTCAATGATCCCATTGATAAATATCATGAATTAAATACCAAATTGATACATTAAAATCTCAAAAAAAAAAAAAATCCCAATGGGTCAAAGTAATCACTCTTGCTCAGAAAACTATTACCTTAGAAGGCAAAATCATTTTTCATTTATTTCCTTTGTCTTCAAAAAAAAAAAATCATTTTTCGTATCGGGGTAAAGCAAATTTTTTTGAAGCAATCAATTATGAGTATGCCTGTGAGATATAATTATAATTTTAAAAGTTATTATTTTTTTTCTTTCTCATCAGAAAATTATCGGTTGATGTGATGAATAAAAAAAATAATTTTAATATTATAATTATATCTTATCAGTAAAACATAATTATAATTGATTCGGTCAGAAAATTTCTTTTTGCAGCGAGGACCTATATAAGAAAGTTAAAACAAAATGTGAGCTTAGATTTGCTATTAGTCAACTTCAAAATTCATGTATTTTCCCTCCTCCATGTCTACATTCTAATGCCTTAGCAGTTAGCACAGACTCACATCACGCTGATGTCAATGGTAGAAAAGGAAAATAAAATCATGAACAACGTTGCCAATCATGCCTTGCAACGCATGGTCGTTTCTCTTACAAAATTAATTATATTGTCAACTCGTAATAAAGTTGAATTTACTTTTCTAGCTCAGTCGGCATAATGGTTTTGTTTAATAATTTGACTTCACTGTATCCAAATGTGTTAACATCGAAACGTGTGTATTGTATAAAATGAGAAGCTTCATTTGGGTATAATCTTAGACATAGGATATTTCTACTACTCATTTTTTCTATTACTACTTCACTATCACTTTAATCATTATTGAATTCAAAAGTTTTTTTTTTTTCTCTCTTCATTCAACTTTTCCTCTAATCTAATAGTGATTAAAATGATAGTGAAATGATAGTAAATAAAATGGATAGTAAAAATATCCTACCCCATAAATTTAAGCCATAAGGAATATATAGTCATAGATACCTACAAAAAGAGTATCAATTTAGAAGTGAAATTTGTAATATGAGATTGAGAAGTGGTCAAGACAACAGATTCAGGTAACAGTAAAGATTATAGTTAAAGGGAAATCATATTATTATGTGGCATGAGATTGATCTCTTATGTTATTCTCACGTCAAAAATATAGTTTTTTTTCCTTCTAAAAATTAGTAGGATTCACTTTATTTATCTTTTAACATGAACAAATTTCACTCATACCACATGAGAGAAGAAATCCTCATAGTTAAAGCCGTAAACTTTAGATATTTTTTTAGACCAATATATTTGAATACACACGATAGCAGGAAAAGTAACTAACCACACCTAAGACCACCAGAATTTCTACTTCACTTTAACCCATTTAAATACCATAAGACCACCAGAATTTCTACTTCACTTTAACCCATTTAAATACCATATATATATATATATATATATATATATGGTAAAAGATTTCTCAGGTCAATCTTCGGTGAGTCCAAAATGACGTTGTTTTGGAATGAAAATTAAGGCGTTTTTGTAATTCTAATATATTGCTAAATTATATTAGTCTCTATCATTATAATTTTGAGAAAAATTCACCAATGCCCCGTGGTTTTCTTCATAATCATCTATACCCATGTGATTTTTGTGTATCATATATGACCCTGTGCTTTGTAAAATATAAAAAATCACGTAGGCATATGTGATAAAAAAACATATCCTTTTACAAACCATAAGGACATATGTGATAAAAAAAATACAGTGACATAAGTGATTCTGGAGGAAACTACAGGGGCATTGGTGAACTTTTCCCTATAATTTTTTAATCTTATAACCCAAAATGATATCGTTTTGAGCTTAGATAACTTTATTTTCACTCTTAAAACATCCAAAATATCTCTTTACATTGTTGCAACCAAAACACTAGAATTACTACTTCCTTTAAACCCATTTAAATACCATATATATATATATATATATATATATATATATATATATATATATATATATATATATATATATATATATATATATATATATGTAAACGATTTCTCCGATCAATCTCCGATGAGTCCAAAATGACGTTGTTTTGGGACAAAAATCAAGACATTTTTGAAATTCTAATATATTGCAAAGTTATATTAATCTTTATCTTTATAATTTTTTAATCTTATAACCCAAAACGACGTCATTTTGAGCTCACTAGCGATAACTTTATTTTCACTCTTAGTCACTGAATATAAAATTATCTTCAGTGAGCCCAAATGACGTCATTCTAGGGTTATAAGATTAAAAAATTATAATAATAAAGACTAATATAATCCTATGATATATTAGAATTACAAAAACGCTTTGATTTTTGTCCTAAAACGATATCATTTCATGCTAGCCGGAGATAATTTTTATTCATTGACTGAAAAAATACTTTACTTATATTATATATATATATATATATATATATATATATATATATATATATATATATATATATATATATATATATATACATATGCAGGATCCTTTGATACCGGTGTCAAATTTGAAGTTTGACATCTCATCTGATAGCCGTTAGATCAAAAAAAATCAATGGTATCAGATGCTTACAAATCAGAGTCGTTGATCTTTTTTGATCTAACAGCTATCAGATGAGGTGTCAAACTTCAAATTTGACACCGGTATCAAACTTCAAATTTGACACCGGTATCAAACGATCCTACCTACATATATATATAGGTGTCAAACTTCAAATTTGACTCTGGTGTCAAAGGATCCTGCCTATATATATATATATATATATATATATATATATATATATATATATGGGTAAACATTTCTCAAGCAACTTGAGATAAGTTTATCTCCAGCTAGCACTAAAACTACGTCGTTTTGATTAATGAAGGGTGTTTATGTAATTTTAGGTGAATTAATGAAAGGTGTTTCAGTAAAATGTATATGATATAAAAATAAATAAAATTACAAATACACCTTTCATTAATTCACCTAAAATTACATAAACACCCTTCATTAATCAAAACGACGTAGTTTTGGGGCTAGCTTGAGATAAACTTATCTCAAGTGGCTTGAGAAATGTTTTTCCCATATATATATATATATATATATATATATATATATATATATATATATATATATATATATATATATATATATATATATATAGGTTTAATGAGTATAATGTTGCATGATATATGAACATTTTCCCATCCTCACAATAAGAAGAGAGAGAAAATGGAATGATAAAAGAGAAAAAGAAACATGTGGACCCCACCTTTTAGTTGTGTGTGTAAGAAAATTTTCTTGGGTTATATAATATGATACTCATAAAACCCTATATATATTAGCAGTTATTGAGAATTGGGGTTCCACATTTCAAACAAAAGAGATCCAATGACAAATGTAGCTATATATATCATAAGTTTCCTACCAGTTACGATGGGACCCGCTATTCCACGTGCAAATGCTATAGTGTTTGAATTGTTCTGTGGATTCCAGGAATCGATCTTATCTTGACTCAGATAAGGGACTGAGTCGCTAGATAACTCAATTCTTTACAAGCATCAAAACACTACATTTCAAAATATGCTAGCTACCTATATGCCAAGCTAAACTTCTCAAATTCAAACATGCTCCTTCGAAGCCTTATTAATGGTAAGACCCTTTTTGCTTCAAAAATACTATTTTTGTTTAATTCCATTTTTTATTTGAAAAAGAGTATAAATCATCCTTCATTTTGATTATAATTAGCTTCAGCGTTGATAGTAATTTTGGAAGCCTAACCAGCCTCAGTTGTCTGAATTAACATCAGTATTGATGGTTACATAGAAATATGACACTAAAGATAGAATAATAATAAATAAAAAACACACGGTTAAAATAAAAAACGATAAGATAGAAAAAAATTTAAAACCCAAGAAAGAGATGAAATAAAATTTTACCTATGCATCTAAATTGAGAGAGTAGGGTAACAACTTAATGTACCCTAAAAAGATGAAAATTTTATTTAACAAAAGAGATGTACTATTCAAATCGATGTACATCTTGGAAGTGACCTAATCGGAGTTAGTGGCGGATCCAGGAAATTTTATTTCTTTATGTCTGCACATAGGGGTGATAAACGAGTCAGGGGTCTTTGGCTCGGCTCGTGAAGGCCTGAGCTTACATATTTAAAATTGGTTATTGGAATCAGGCTTTGACTTATATAAAAGCCCCTTTAATAAAAGGGTCTCAGGCTCTAAATCAAAAGTTCGGCTTTAGAGCCTTTCGGACTGGTCTATTATATTAATTTTTATTTTTATTTTTATTTTTTATACTACTTGTAATAACCTTCTATCTTTCTTGAATCCATTTCACCCTATTTTATTGGTTATACAGACTTTTTGAATGATTTTGTTCTATATTATGCTGTTTGGATATACATTGAATTTATGAATATTTATAGAATTACTATTGTATATTCTGTTTGGATAAATTTTTGTTGTCTTTTTTTATTTAAACAGGCTAAATCAGATTTTTTTTTTTTGTAAATAAGTCAGGCCATAGGCCGATAATTATATTCATAATAGGTAACAGGCTTGGTCAGGCTGACACATTTAAATACAGACTTAGTCTTTTAAAACCAAGGCTCGGCTCGGCTTTTCCCGTTAACATTCCTATCTGCACACGTCCCCTAAATTTTTTTTAAAAGAAAAATGTAAATGTATTAAAAAATAAAAGAATATAAAAAAGAAAAGAAAACTTTAACTTAATATGTATTTTCCTTTTTCCTTTTTTCATTCAATCTTCTATTTCCTTTTTTTCCTTGACCTGTATCACCCACCCCTATGAAATAAAAATTCCCAAACTTTATTTCTTCAAGTGCAGACAATTGCAGCAATGTGGGTCCGTCGTTGATTGAAGTACAATTTATCAAGTTGTTTAACCCTATTTGGGTATTTCAATAATCATTTTGCAAGTTTGATTTTTCCAAGAAAATATTTCTCAACACAGGTGTTGAGTTTAGCAAACACACCCTCACAGAACTCTTTTTATTTTATTTTTTTTCGTCAATCAATAATTATAATATCTGTCAATCAAACTCATTATTTAATTATTATTCAATTATTAATATTTAATAAATGATAATGGATACTATCTCATATATATATATATATATATATATATATATATATATATATAAATGAGAGCCGTCATATTTGTCCATGACATTCATTAAATTTTTTATTTATGAACGGGACCCCTCTCATGGAACTTTTCGGACACAGTTACGTGACACAATTTCGACATTATATTTCCCCTATCCTTTCCTATAAATACTCCAAACTCTCCACTCACCTCATTTTCTCAAACGCCTTCTCTCACTCCCAAATTCTCTGTATTTTCACTCCAATCCAAGTTTAGTAATCCTTCTTGGTTTTATTTATTTTTTCCCATGTTGAATTATTTTGGTTGGATTAATTTAGAATCTAATTATTAACATATTATTTTTTATTCAACCATTCATTTTTTTACAATAATTAGTTATTAGATGTTAGTGAGCAATTAAAAATTAATTTATAATTTCCAACCAAAAAAATTAATTTATAATTGATAATTAGTATTTAATATGGGTTTAGCGGATGTAAAGTGACTGCACCTAAGGATTGGTGCAGTCATATAAAACTACGTCATTTTATAATGTAAAAACATTAAATATGGGGAATAATAACCATACAAAGGTGGAAATAAATGTAAAACATTAAATATGGGAAATCATAACCATACAAAGTTGGAAATAAATATAATATTTTTATTTTCTACAATTAATTTTAAATGCGAACTTCCTTTATCCCACCCAAAACGACGTAGTTTTTAGGTGACTGCACCAACGCTTATATACAGTCACATTACAAATCATTTTCCCATATATATATATATATATATATATATATATATATATATATATTGAAGACCTCCTAAGCATTATGAAATATATATTTTGATGATGACAAAAGGTTTACAAAAAGTCTCAAATTGACGATGGAATTTGAAGACACAAGTGGTTAGGTATTTTTAGAAATTATGTTACACACTATATTATATCATATAGTATCTACCTAAGCTCCAATGCATATCATTGCATTTCATGCATTTAATTTCATATTAAATAATAACGATTAGTTTTGTTTGTTATGGTTAAGATTTGAATTTTAAGATAATTAAACTAAATCAATTAGATATTTAATATGACTAAAATAAAATAATAATAGCTTTGCAAAGTATCACGTAAGTTTTTAGCTTTTGATTACATATAATATAATATTAATAAAATCAATTATAAATGTAATATAACCTTTTAAAGTTACGTTGCATAAACTTGTGGGTTCTTTTAAAACAAATATTATAGTAATAAAAATTAATAAAAAAGAAAGTTATCTAGTAGAGCAAATTGATTCAAACAATGCTTGTTTTGAGTGTAGAAAGGAAGGTCACTTCCAAAGGACTACCCGAACAAAAAGAATAAATATGAAAACGAGAAGTTCAAGAAAGGTAAAAGCAAAAAGAAGAGAGCTTACATGGCATTTTCGGATGACACTTCAAGTACCACAAGCTCCTCGTCAAGTGAACAAGCTAACCTTTGCTTAATGACACAAATTGAAAAAGATCAAATTGAGGTATATTCTAGCCACTCTTCTAGTTCTATGTGGGACTCCGATTTGGTATGTGATTCTAATTCAATGTGTAGTTCTAGCTCCTCTTGTGATACCTCTTCTATGATTGGTCCATCATATGATGATTTGTTGTATGCTTATAAGTGTTTGCAAGTTGAAAATGAAAAATTAACCTCTAAGGTTAAGAAGATTGAAAATGAGAAAAATTGCTTGCAAGACAAAGTTGATAGTTTGACTACCATTGTAAATGATCTAATGAAAGACAATGAGGATCTTAAAAATGAGAATCTTTTCATGAATTATCTTGTTGGATCATGTGATGATGTGAACCCCCTTCCACTATTTCATGTACTAAATGTGTTGAATTATCTAATGAAGTGAATAGGTTAAAGATAATGGTTCATAGAATGACTAATGGGAGAGACAACTTGAATGTCCTCCTTGGTATACAAACAGTTGAGACTACTAAACATGGACTTGGTTTTCAAAAATATCCATTTGCTCAACCAAGTAAGACAAACCAATATCCTCGTAAATTCATGTCTAAGCTACCATTTAAGAAATGTATATATTGTTGCATGAGTGGTCATCTTGTATATCAATGCAATATTAAGAAATATGGCCTAAAAGGAACTAATCTTAAGTGGGTTCCTAAGAGGACTATAAATGTGAGCAACATTGCTTCAACATCTTATGGACCTCAACCTAACACATCTAGCATGTTCTTTAGCCCCAAGGTTAAGAACATGATATATGTTCCTAAGAAAACTTAGTGAGCATGTATGCATCATGTGCCATAGACTATTTTATTTGATAAATCATTTTGCACATGATGTCTAGTTGTTGTTTGGTGGTTAATATGACATGCATAGACTATTTTTAACACATCTTATGTTATACTTGTTCAATATAAATGTTCTATATGTGGATAGAAAGCTTACTTTATGCACTACATGCCTATATACTTGAAATTTTTTTGTTTTACTCTTATATTCAATTCTGTCCAAATAGGACAGCAAGCTCATTTGCAACATCTTCCTTTATAAAATGTCAATTAGCAATTTTTGATGAAATATAAAATTGTTGTGTAAATTAGATTACATGTTTTATATGATAAATGCTTGATCTTGCTAATGTGCCAAGAAAGGCAAGTGTGGAAGATTATGTTGTAGGTGTTTAAAAGAAAATGGAAATGAATGAAAGATGAAGATTACATTGAAGATATTGGCAAATTGAAGGACATCTTAGATAAGCCCAAGAATTACAAAAAATCAAAACTTGGTACAAGGCATGGGTAATCTTTGGATATATGATATGCTTGTTATATGCTTTATTCAATATTGTTCCTTGCTATATGCTATAATTGATTTTGATGATGTCAAAGGGGGAGAAAATATGAATATCATCAAATTGAGCTTATGAGCTTATGCATATTGTAAGTGGGAGTTTTGAGAACATATGTATGCCTTACTTTTAATTGGCATAATAATTTTGAGTATGCATATGTTTAGGGGGAGTATGTGATTACATGATTTTAATATCTTATGCTACTAACATTTACTTGTTTCAATTTGAGTTTAAATTGCCATCATCAAAAAGGGGGAGATTGAAGACCTCCTGATGGAATAAATATTTTGATGATGACAAAAGATTTACAAAAAGTCTCAAATTGAAGATGGAACTTGAAGACACAAGTGGTTAGGTATTTTTAGAAATTATGTTACACACTATATTATATCATATAGTATCTACCTAAGCTCAATGCATATCATTGCATTTCATGCATTTAATTTCATATTAAATAATAATGATTAGTTTTGTTTGTTATGGTTAAGATTTGAAATTTAAAACAACTAAACTAAATCAATTAGATATTTAATATGACTAAAATAATAATAATAATAATAGCTTTGCAAAGTATCACGTAAGTTTTTAGCTTTTGATTACATATAATATAATATTAATAAAATCAATTAGAAATGTAATCTAACCTTTTAAAGTTACGTTGAATAAACTTGTGGAAGTTACGTTGCATAAACTTGTGGGTTCTTTTAAAACAAATATAATAGTAATAAAAATTAAAAAAAAAGAAAGTTATCAGGTAAAGCAAATTGATTCACGTGGCTTTCAAATCAATATAAAAAGAAAACCAAAAACAAATAAGTAAGTTTTACTTTTACAAATCAAAAGAAGAAAAAAAACTGAATTAAAAAGAAAGAAGCTACGCGAACCCTATTCCCAAGAAAAGCTCTCCAAATTTCGTGATTTTGCACTGTGCTCTTTCTATTGCATTCACTCTGCAGAAGCTCCCTTTCGTCCATTTCGTCCATTTTGTTCTGGATAATAAACAAGTTGTCGAAGGTGATTCAAGAGCTAAACAACAAGCGTCGTTCAAAAAGAATCCAAGCGTAGGCCAAAGCAAGGCAATTTCAAGTGCTCATGTGTCAAAATAATAAATCAAGACTTAAAACATGGTGCTAATTCCAAGATCACATTACAATATATTTTTAGGACTTAGAATATGCATGTAAGGGTGTATAATAGATAGTATTGCATGATCTCAGGTCATTCTCATTATTACATAATCAAAAGTGTTTAAAAATCTTGGTTTAATAGGTCATAATTACATCGGAAGGCTATCTAGCACCGACACTGAAACGGGACACGTGACACGATACGACACGACACTCCGATACGTTAATTCTAAAAAATGTTAGATTTCGACACGTTAGGACACGTTTTGATATTAAATAATATTTTTAATTTATGTGGTGTATATTGGATTTAATATTCAATAATTTAATAAAAAAATGAATCTAAACTTATAATATTCATAAATTTTGCAAAAAAAATAAGATATCTCAAATATTTATATTAAACTCAATAAAATAGTAATCGTAATCCAACGAATTTAATAGTTAGAACTAAAAACTGAACACAATGTAACCTTTAAACCTTTTTTTGAATTTCTATAATGTGTGTTGGAGTGTCGGGGAGTGTCGGAGTGTCCGAGAGTGTCGGGAAGTGTCGGACACGACACGTCAGGGTTTTTGAAGTGTCGGTGCTTCATAGTCGGAAGGTTTTTAACATTTTGAGAATACAAGCATACTTGCATTTGCTAGCCTAAATATACATGCTCTTACTCTTGAAACTCTCTTTGAAGTTAAAGAATGCATTTTTGACGCTACATGTTGAAGAAAGACTTAATTAATTGGTTTAATGTGTCAAATTTGGATTAGAATGATTTTCACATGATTTGAATGTTTTCCTAGTCTAATTACATGTGTTCTGTAACACCTAGCTCATGATCGATTTGTTATTATTACAAAAGACATTAAGCGTAGTTACAATCACAGTAATTGAATTAAAATACGACTAAATTTTTTATTTACTGTTAACATTTGCTTTTTTGATTATAAACTCTTTCCATATTTAAAACAGTTCAAAAATGTAATTATAACTCATACATGATGCAGAATACTTAAATCTTACTTAAACGTATCATACATCAAGCATACATCATAACCATACAGTCCCCATAAACATGCATGGTCTAATTCCCACATTTCTTCATTTTACTGTGCTTGTTGGACCCCTCGCATGAGTCAGCGAGCAATTAAAACTTAAACATTAATAGTGGATGATCTATGTCTCCTCGCTAAGCTCCTTGCCTCAGCGACCTAGCTAGTGATTATATCGTATTTTCTAGCTGCCCTGCTCGCTGAAGTGAGCACGTTAGCAAGCAAATTCAAAATCTGGGCAGTAGCTACTGCCATCCCCTAATTATCCTCGCCAGGCTGCTCCTTTCAGCGAGCAAGCCAGCTAGCAACTCCTTAATTTTGACAGTGCTTAATAGGGTTTTCTTATAACCCAAGTAACTGCTTGCTAGATTGCTCACTTGAGCAAGCATGTCCACGAGCAATGCCCTATCCAAACATTGGCTATTGTCTCCATTTTATATTTGCTCGTTGGACTGTTCGCTTGAGCGAGCAAGTCAGCGAGCAACTTTATACCCAAAATGTTTCCCTTGGTTTCTCGGACCAATTCTTGGGAAAACCTGCATTGTTTTGGTACCTAATTAAATTGGAATGACAACCATATGCCCAACAAATATAGGTGCACTTATATCCTCACAGTTATACATTTCTTGGATTACAAACTATTGCTCAATTCTTTTCTTGAATATCAAGTTATTTCTTCTACTTCTTTCCTATGAAATTTGACACTTAAATCTCTTCTCATTTCTTTTACATAGATTCTTTCATACATGCATCAACATTTAGGTCATTTTTTCATCTATCTTTTCTCAACATAACTCAACATACATATTCTTATCTCTTGAAAACATACTAATGAATAACATCATTAAGGTATATCATTAAGTCTCATAACTATTACAACTTTGGAACTTAGATATTACATGACATGATCAAAATTCTTTTCACAAATATACATCAAAATGTGATACAAAATAATGATAATCATATCCTAAATTCCAACATACTTCTCTTTCTCATATTTTTCTCAAAATTTGGATTACAAATAGATTTATAGCAAAAGTAATCATCATTAGCATGCAATATAAAATAGTCTATGTTAGCCTCTTACCATGAGATGCTCCCTCTCCATCAGTGAATGAACCAGAAATATGGATCCCCAAAACACGGGGTGAGATAAAAATCTCAATAAACTTCTCATAGTTCGCTTTTTGTGCATCAACAATATTAAAATTAAGCATGAATACATAATCTATTGTGTGATGGGACTTCCAAGAGAGTTATACTATGCTTATGGCTCTTAGGTGTCTATATCCTAAGCTATGAAGCACCGACACTTTAAAAACTCTGGCGTATCGTGTCCGACACTTCCCGACACTCTCGGACACTCCGACACTCCAACACGCGTTATAGAAATTCAAAAAAGGTTTAAAGGTTGCATCACGCGTTGAGTTTTTAGTTTCAACTATTAGATTCGTTGGATTACGATTACTATTTTATTGAGTTTAATATAAATATTTAAGATATCTTATGTTTCTTTGCAAAATTTGTGAATTTTATAAATTTAGATTCATTTTTTTGTTAAATTATTGAATATTAAATATAATATACAATACATAAATTAAAAATATTATTTAATATCAAAACGTGTCCTAACGTGTCGAAATCTAATATTTTTTAGAATTAAAATGTCGGAGTGTCGTGTCGTATCGTGTCACGTGTCCCGTGTCAGTATCGGTGCTACATAGATCCTAAGTATGTCCCGAAGGCTTACCAAGGGAAGTTCCTTCTAGTCTGTCTATTCTTTCTCTGATTTAGCCAACCATTGCATTTCTCTAGGAAGATGCATAATACCTTACCAAGAGTTGTCCCACAGGATGAAATCCCCAAGGATTGTATACCTCTAAGGGTTGTTTCAAAGGATACAATCCACAAAGAAGTGCTATTTACAACTACTCTTTCTAACTTATCTATTTTTTCTTTCTATCTATTCTTTCTTATCATAGTGATACAAGGTTTAAAACCAAATGCACCACATAAAACCTTTACTTCTCAAAGGAGCATGGTGGAACACACAATTGACTAATGTCCAAGGTCTAGAAGCTTATCTTACTGTAGACTTTCATTTTTTGCTTTCTTTATCTCTTTAATGCAAACAACCACCACTTCAACACAATAACAACCTAGAGCAAATGTGTAAAAGCGATCATTAACACAAATATCACAGAAAATACTAAGTCATATGGCTAGGAAATCTATATTCACACTTAAACATCAACTCACCTCTTGGAAGATATTTCAAGTGTTAGGTTTTTCAACCCAATGAAAACTCCAATGGATCTCCTACTACCAAACTAGGGGTGGCAATATGGGTTGAACCCGGCGGGTCAACCCGCCAAAACGGGGCAGGGTGGGTTACACAACTCAACCCATCAACCCATCTCAACCCGCCCCGTCAAGTAGCGGGTTAACACGGGTTATGGGCGGGGCGGGGCGGGTTAACCTGCGGGTTTTTATTATTTTATTTTATTTAAAAATATTAAAAATATATAACGTTAAGACTTAAGAGCTCCTGATTCACCCCGTATTTTTTTCCTGATTCTGATCTGAAACTGAAACCCTAAGAGCGCTTCCTAACCTCTTTCTTCGGATCGGACCTCACAGGCTCACACTCACAGTCTCTGCCTCTCACTCTCACTCTCGAGCAGCACTCACTTCAAGGCTCCAACGTTAGCACTCACTCACTTTATCTGGTATTCTGGCAATCTCTTTCTCATTCACTTTATTCAAAAAAACATTTCTAATCTTTATCCTTGACTGTGACAGTGGCTCATCGGTGAAAGGGAAAACTCATTTGAGTTCTGTGCTCGGGAGTGATCTGTTTTTAACACTTGGAATATTAATTTAGGTATATTCAATCATAAACTTATCTTCATTTTATTAACCCATAGATCTGAACCACAATATAGATTTATCAAGCATCAATTTTATTAATATCATAAATGGGTCTTATATTTTCCTTGTCTTTGATGCCTTCTTCATTGCTTTTGAATTTGAAGTTGAATGTTATGAATACTATCTACTTTAACCGCGAGGTTTGTGTTTTGAAGTGAGTTGGGTTTGTGCCTATCTGATTTTCTAAGTCTTGTGTTTATGCAACAGTAGTAAATTTCCCAAGTTCAATTAGTTACTTCTCCTGTGAACGATTTTTAGATATTCAAACTTGAATTATTATGCACATAAAGTATATAGAGTTTGTATACTGTTAACGTAGAACCAAAACAACGAGTTATCAGTGTAGGTTGTTCTCTATTTTATTTAAATTTATTGATTCAATGGAATATTATTTTTGCTGAAGACATCCAGTTTGATTTAATGGAGCCCTTTTCAGTCATCGAAGTTGGAAAAGAATAATGTGATGTCTCCTGAACATGATATGATAACTGGTACAAGACATCTAGATATGTTGAGGAATGAGGATAATACATGCTGCAAGTAGGGGTGGCAATTCGTGTTCACAGGTCGGGTTCGGGTTGGGTTGGATCTGACACGAACACGAATAATCTCAACCCGAACACGACACGTTTAATAATTCGTGTTATATTTTTTAACCCAAACACGACCCAATAATTAAACAGGTTGACACGACAACCCGGATATAAACACACTACTCTTTATACAACCCAACCCAACTCAAACGACCCAACTTGTTTGGCAGCAGCAACCATGTGTTGATTTCCAGTACCACAGATCTCCAAGACTAAAAAATGGAAAAGCGAAAATTAGCAATCTGATAGTCGGAGATGGTACCGGCACATAAAAGAAATTTCTTTTTTTTAGTTCAAAAACATATGTTCTTCTACAACCACATCCAGCTCATACACAAATGGGTATTCCAAATCATAGGCACAACTAATCAAAATCTAATGCAAACAAAAACCTTGTTGGAACATGTCTCCTTCTTTCATCTCCACACTCACTCCGGGTTAGATCTTTCTCCCTGAAACCCATGTCCCGTGCACTGCCACTGAGAAACAAAGAAAGAAATCAAATTGATGAATATTCAAGAAATCCCCAAAAGCATCAAAGAAAAAATGTAAAACACCATGGGAGAGGGCGGTCAAAAAGTGGAGACCGGAGACTATAGAAGAAAATGCCATAAAAATCGGTGGAGATGGCTGTGGGAAAGGGGCTGCAGACGATTTGCAGAAAGGAAGAAAGGGGGACGCTGCCAATTTGAACCCTAACTCTAACATATTGCTTTTATAACATCTAATAAATTTAATAAAATAATTTAATAAAATAAGTAAAAATTATATTTGTGGGTCAGCGGGTTCACGGGTTAACCCGTGACCCGACACGAATATTTTCGTGTTATATTTTTTCAACCCGAACACGAAAATTTCGTGTCGGGTTCGGGTTGGGTTGGCGGGTCGTGTCATAAATTGCCACCCCTAGCTGCAAGAGAGCTCGTGTGATTTGTTTTGGAGTTTATTTGTTTGAATGGTCCTGTACTTTTTTTTAATGCGATAGCAAATTGAAATTGTCGTGAATTAAAAAAAAATCATGTAGCATTGATAATGATATTATTATAATTTGCTGCTTTTTTTTTTACTTTGAGTAAATATCTTATTATAATGTGCTATTTCAGGCCTATCTTATGGAATCAGTTAATAATACTATTGTTGTTGATTCTGAAAATTTGGACATTGAGATTGAAGAAGGGTCTCAATCGGTTGAACCGACTAAAAAAAAGCCAAGTCAACAACATCAGAGTGTTGGAAATATTTCACAAACATGGGACCGGGTGAAGATGGAATTGATAGGGCAAGATGCAATGCTTGTAAGCAAGAGTACAAAGTGGGTGGAAAGCAGTATGGTACGTCAAGTTTAAACCGTCACTTACCTAAGTGCAAACAAATAAAATATGAAGATGTTGGTCAAGTCATGATAGATATGCAAGGCAAACTAAAGTCTATGAAAATAGATCAAAAGGTATCACGTGAGATGTTTTTTGAAGCGATTATTGAACACGGTATACCCTTTAAGTTTGCTGAGTATAAGAAGTTTAGGCGTTGGCATTCTTACCTTTGTCCTGATTTGATTCATATTTCTAAAAATACTCTTAAAAAAGAAGTCTTCAGTTCTTACATGAAAGAGAAAGAAAATCTTAAAAACACATTGGCTACCATCCGTAATAGGATATGCTTAACTTCAGACTTGTGGACAACCTTTAACGGTAATGGTTACATATGTTTAACTACTCATTATGTTGATACAAAGTGGAAGCTAAACAGCAAAATTCTCAACTTCTGTCACGTGCCTCTTCCTCGCACTGGATTTGAGTTATCACAACAAATACTTGATATGCTGAAGGACTGGGAAATAGAGAAGAAGATTTTTAGCATTACTCTGGATAATGCATCTGCCAATGATACTATGGTAAGTCTTTTGAGAAGTCAACTCAATATGCAAAATTGATTGTTATGTGATGGAGCTTTTTTTCATGTGAGTTGTTCTGCACACATATTGAATCTGACTGTTCAGAAAGGACTGAAATTTTCTTGTTATGCTTTGAATAGAATCAGAGATAGTGTCAGATATGTAAGGAGTTCAGAAGGTAGAATGAAAAAGTTTAAAGAATGCATGGAACAAGTTGGTGATGATAACGATGTAACTGGGATGTGTGTAGATTGCCTTACCAGATGGAATTCCACTTATTTGATGCTTAACGGTGCTGTCAAATATCAACGTGTGTTTGCAATTCTCCAGTTGAATGATAGAAATTTTAAAGATTGTCCTTCAGCGGATGATTGGAAAAAAGGAGAGAATCTTTGTCGGTTCTTGCAGCCATTTTTTGAGATAACCAATTTGAGTTCTGACACTTCTTATCCTACTTCCAACTTTTATTTTCTGCAAGTTTGGAAAATTCAGCGTGTTCTAATTCGTATGATAAATGATAAAGATGAAGTTGTAAAGAGCATGGCTGAAAGGATGATGGTGAAGTTTGAGAAATATTGGAATGAGTATAGTGTTGTGCTTGCACTAGGAGCAGTTCTTGACCCTCGTGTGAAGTTTTCTACATTATCTTATTGTTATTCAAAGATTGATGCTAGTACATCTAATTAAAAAGTAGAAAAGATAAGGATAAAGTTGTACGAGCTCTTTGACAATTATGCAAGAACTTCTTCTTCCAATGTCAATGTTCAAGGTGATGTCAGCTCAAGATCTTCAAGTCAAGGGTCAAAGGATAAGAAGGGGTGGTCTGATGAATTCATTGATGTAAGTTTATCTATATTTTAACATGATAATTTAATTAGTGTATTTTTTTAAACTTTATCATATTTTAATTTTCATGTGTTTTCACTTGTCAAATATGATTGATAGGAATTGAAAATGCACAACCATGACCTTGAAATTAATGCTGGAAGGTCTGAACTTGATGCTTATGTGGATGAGACTGCATTGGTTTTTGCACATTGGGAAAGTTTAGATACATTGCAATGGTGGAAGGATAACAGACTCGCTACCCGGATCTCTAAGTAATGGCGCGTGACTTGTTAAGCATTCCAATCACAACTGTAGCGTTTGAATCTGCATTTAGCATTGGGGTACACGTCTTTAACAAATATAGAAATATGATGGTATCAAAGAATGTCTCAGCTTTGATTTGTACCCACAATTGGATGTCCGGTTTTGTCAGTGATGGTAATTTATTTAATTTAAATAAAATTATAATTTCATTTTAATTCATGATTGTTTGTCAATTTGACAATTCCACTTTTTCAATTTTTTTTATGTAGATGAAAGTGACGATGATGACGACGACGACGACGACAACAACAATGATGACAATAAGATTTCAAGAGGAGGAGCTTGTTCTAAAGGAGCATCTAATGCTGTTTAATATTTGATATGGAAGAGAGTTGTGATTTGCGATTGGTGGTTTTCATTTATCTATGTTGATGGATTTAAATATGACTGTGTGGGTGTTATTTTATTATTATATTTGGATTTTGGATTGAAATTAGTTCTTGTGTCTGGTTGTTGTTGGATTTAAATATGATTGTGTACAGTGTGGGTGTTGTTTTATAAAGTAGACTATTAATCTTTTGTATGCTTGTTTGAGTGATAAACTTGCAAAACATTGCTGCATTTTTCTTTCTATAAACTTCACTGTTGTAGCCCCTTGTTTTAGTTGGAGCGGATCAAGTTGCTTGTGTTGTATGGTTCTTACCTAATAAATTTATGTTTTCACCTGAGTTAAACCTTTCTTAATGATGTTAAACTTTGTTGCTTGTGCCATTAGCCTATCTTTTGAATTGATTGACTCATTTTAGAGAGAAGACCTGGTACTTGATTGATTTATGTGAATAAATGCTTGGAATTTGGTACATCTTATACAGCGGAACATACCCTATCTTTACCTTCTTCAGTAGTAGATGCACCTACTACACTTGAAAAATCAGCTGGGAAAGTTCCAAATCAAAAATTAAATGTCCAAATGTTGGTTGATACAATGCATAATTTGTCAGAGTTGCTTCTTTTTCATTATCGTAATGGTGCCTGTGAATTGAAAGAGGGAGATTGTATTGTCCTTAAAAATGCGATCAGCAATCTTAATACTTGTGCTTTTAAAAATGCTGAACAAATTAGCCCTGCCCAAGAATGTCTTTCAATAAAGGTCTTATCAATTCTAGAAATATCGTATAACATTGATGATGATTGATTTTAGTAATTATATACACGAGAAGAAGTCGAGCAATTTGATGTAATTATATACATGCATATTCTAATAAATTATTTATAAATATTTTTTCGAATTAATATTTTGGCGGGTCAACCCTCCAACCCAATTAATTTTTTGGTCAAATGCGGGTCAACCCGCCAACCCACTTTAAAATGGGGTGGGTTCAATTTTTCAACCCACCATCTAAATGCGGGTCAACCCGCCCCGCCCCGTTTTTGGCGGGTTGAGGGCGGGTCGACCCGTTTTGCCACCCCTATACCAAACCATCATTTGGCTCATCTCTATAACATTAAAACATGAAGAAAAACCATCAAATCTCCATTCATCATCAAGAATTTCGTGGCACTATTCATGTAAAAACTCAACATTCTTGAAACTTATCAAAAACATGAAATAAATTGAGATTACTCACCACCAATCACCATAGGATGATAAGAAGCCAACTTTGCAAGCTTCTATGATATAAAACACTCCTAATATCACCAAGATACAAAAATCTCTCAAGACTTTCAATGAATATATCTCACACACCAAGGCTCGTCAAAGGAAACCAAATTTGTTGGTTTTACTCCTTTTGTGATTCTATGCAATTTTGGTTAAAGAACCAAAGTGTTTCATAGTCTATAGGAGAAGCTAGGTTTTCAAGTCTTAGATGGTTAACAACGGTGTTCAATCAGGTTATGGAGAAAAGAACTAAAATGGTGAAGTGATTTTGCTTAATATACTTGATTAACTCATTTAAACTCTTTTGTGCTTTATGTTTTATTGACTTTTGTCAACATTCTTCTTCTTAATTACACATATATCCTTTTCTTCTTTTTTCTCTCTATCTAGCCATGACTTCGTATTCTAGACATGTGATTATTTCATATATCTTTTAAAATATTCTTTATTTGATAAATCTATAAGTTTTCGATAATTTTGACTTATTGCAATATTTAACGCAAAACTTATTGTAATTACCCTTTTTATTGAAAAGTGATTTATTCTCATATTCTCTTTCTTTTCTAATTTATTTCTCATAATTATGGGCAATTCCAATTTTCTCATTATATAAGTGTGGGATATTATATGTTCAATATACTAGAAGTCATTTTGAGGCACAAGAAATCACAATATACTATAAGTGTGGGATATTACATGTTGCTGCCATTAAAATATCTGAATATATATATATATATATATATATATATATATATATATATCTTGTCATATCCGGATATGCATAGCCGTATATGAATTTCCAAATATTTGAATGTTGGAGGATTATGTATATGGATATATGTGTTCTCGATATATCTCCGAAAATGGTTTCCAACATCTATAAACAACTACTTTTTGTTCGAAACCTATATAAACTTAATGATAATGACTCTATTTAACAATGATGAAATTATATCATTTATTGAACGATTATTATCTCTCTCATACCTTATTGCTCATTGATTATAATATCCTTACTTGATTATCATGTACTAGAGCTCATTCTTATTCTTTAAGTTACAAGTCTATTAGACTTCAGTTTGTATTATTTCAACTTTGATAATATTTTGCTTGTCTAAAACACATTTCTTTCTTGCGTAATTAGTGAGACCTTAGTGGGAAGGATAGCCTATTGCCTAAAAAATTGGGTGGAAATGTAAGGTGTTCAAGAAGCATAATGTTGGTGTGATTGTAATGGTTTATTAAAGCATCCTTGAAGCTTGATTAATAGTGGACGATCATCGTGGTGATTAAAGGCTGAACTTAGGTCATAGTGTTGTGAGCGAACTAGGATAAGCTGAGTTTGCACTTTCTCTAACTTTATATCCTTTACTTAAACATTCTTAGTATACTTGAGTATATTTAGCTTCAAATTTATTGATCATAGTTTGTTTGTCTAAATTATTATTTATTACCTGTTCTTTATCACAAAGTATAGTATCTCAAGAAATTATTTTTACAAAGAAAGTGAGACATTTTGTAAAAGAAATTTAAAACTTAATTCACCCACCTCTTGAGTTTTGAGGCCACTTGTTCAGCTAATCCAAATTATCATGTCAGCATTTCAACTGCAAGTCAAGTGATTGAACTTGAAAACATGATAAAGAATTAAAAAAAATAGGGAAAACTTCATTTTCACCATTGTGATTTTATGATTTATTACTTGACACCCTATGATTTTAAACTTGTCATTTAGGCCCATTGTGCTTAAATAATTTATCATTTAACCACATGTGATTTTAAATTTTCACTTACACTTATTGTGGTTATAAAAATATATCACATAGACTAGGGGTGTAAATAGGCCAGCCAACCTAACATGGGCCTATGACTCGGCTTACATAAGGCCGAACTTGACCTATTGCATACTAGGCCTATAAGCCTAGGCCAACCTATATCATATTATTTTTAAATAAAATAAATTAATTATTATTTTAATAATAAAGTAATATTATTTTAATTATTTTTATGATTATTAAATGTCTAATAAGCTTAAATAGACTAACAGGCCTAAAGCAAGACTTTTATTGTTTAAATATTAGTCAGATCAGATTTATAATTTGGGCTCACACAAAGCTAACAAACCAGACCATGCGTAAAGTATTTTACACAGACTTGGCCTATTTAAGGTAAAGTCTAGCCTAGTCCAATCCATTTACACGCCTAACTTGGACCCCTTGTGGTCTACATATTTTTTTATCTTATTTTTCTCGGCTTTTATCTTTTTTATTATTATCATATTTTAAATTAAAATTATATACCCAAAATTATAAATTATTTATTTAAATTGAAAATAATTTTAATTAATAATAATATCAATTATATCCTTATAATTTTATACATATAATTTTTTATTTTCCCTTTTTTATTTTATACCGTCATCTAATGCATTTAAGGAAAATAAATAAAAATAGATTTTAAAAAATTGACTTATTTAATGATGAAAATAAATTCAAATCAAATATTATTTTTATTTTATATATCTTTTACCCGATATCTTATTTTGATAATACATATCTAATTTATCATAACTAATATTTTTTTTAATTTTTAAATATATTTCTAAAATAAAAAATTAGATAATTTATAAATTATTTTCAAAATAAATAACATGGAATATTTTTTTAATTAAATATTTAATTATTAATTTAATTATAATTTTATTTGATAATTTCATAATTATATAAAATAAGTTTTAGAAAAAGTAAATATTTTTATATTCATACTAGGGCTCTAAGTGATATATATTTGTAACCACAATAAATGTAAGTGAGAATTTCAAACACATGGTGTTAAATGATAAATTATTTATGACAAGTTTATATCCACAACGGGTTAAGTGATAAATAATAAAATCGCAATGGGTGAAAATAAAGTTTTCTAAATTAAAAAAAAACTATGAAAAGTACTTTATACTTTTAATTGAAGCACAACTTAGTTAATGGTACAAGATTTAACATTACAATTAAATGCAATATAATAATATAAATATAAAAGGAAATTAATAAAAAATTGCATTAAATAATTGACTAAAAACTATTTTATGGATTAATATGTGGGAGAAAAAGAAATTAAATAATAATTATTCACTCAATGGGTATAGCTTAATTTGTGCAAAAAAAAACTTATGAACCGTAAAACTTTGAAAAGGCATAACTTTTGACTCGGGAAAGAGAATTCTTTTTTTGATTCCACATAAGATCTACGCAATGACATCTCATTTGATATATTTTTAAACACATCAAATTTCAAAAGGGATGAAGAGGTATTAAGGAATTGTGATTGAAATATAACTTGCCTTGAAAAAAAAGTTTACAAGTTTATTTATTAATTATTAAAATATATACAAATTTATATAATATTCTAAGTGTTTAATAATATTATCTTTATAATACAGATTTTTCAAATTAACTTTTGATAAATTTAATCTTTGTTTTATTTTTCTTATTAATAATAATTTTTTAAATTTTGTTGTAATATACTATATAATACAATTATTGCAAATTTTAATTGTGTTTGTGAGAGATAAAATATATCAAATGAGATGTCATTGCGTAGATCTTGAAAAGTTATATGGAATCAAAAAAAGAATTATCAGATTCAAAAGTTATGCCCAAATAAGTTAACTTTTTTTTTGAATTGTAGAAAAATAAAAGAATTATTTATTAAAATAGTAATATTTTAATTTTTTTGCCAAATATGTGTAAATTAAGAAATTAAAAAATTATTCACCAATGGGTAAAAAAAAGTAAAAAAAAAAATGAAATAAAAAAAAAAATCAATTGTGATTGAGGTCAACTCGCCTTAAAAAAATAATTATGATCAGTATAAAAAAAATAATAATCATTATTTAATTGATAAAGAGTTTGTTTTACTTAATTAGAGGTCTCAAGAATCAATTTGGAAGAACTTCTCAAATAGGGTAAATTAAGTAAAATTAAAAAAATGAAATAAAAAAAAATCATATAACAGTGGATTATACATGAGATTTGATTTTCTAAAACTGTTTTGTAAAATAGTTATGAAAACTGTTATTTTATATGTTTTTTTTCTTTTTGAAAGTTAAAAACAAAAACAGAAAACAAAAACAACTCATACATATTCTCTAAATTTAATTTAAGAAAAAAGTTATAATTTTCAAAATATTTTTTTACTGAACAGATCTTACGAAACGAGTTTTTTAATTTTTTTTATTCTGAAAACTAAAAAATTATTTTTCAAAACAAAAATCAAATATAACCTTAATCGTGACTTTTTGTCAAATGAGCCCAAGTCACAACTATAAAATAGCACTCAAAACTAACATATAACAGTGGATTATATTACATAGATATAGGCATATAGCACTCAACTAACTTGTTTTAAAGACTCAACAAATTAACCTTAAAAAAAACACAAAGTTTCTTTATCCAATGAATTGGTTTGGTTTTGGGCCCTTTTGTCCAAATGGGGTTCAATCAAACAAAAACAAAGCAAACATGGGAAAATTGGAAACCCATGACCTTGGCCCAAAATCACAAACCACACCAAATCAATCACTCACCAGATTCACCACCCGCCTCCTTCTATGTTTCTTCTTCTCGTTTTCTTCCTCCTTAGAACTTCTCTTTCTCTGAAGATTTGATTCTCAAAGCGCTGAAAACTTGAGCGTCTTCTTCCACAAAAAAGAAAACCCCATTTTTTGGTCCATCGCCATCTCCATGTATTGGAGCTCCTAGCTGGGTTTCATGCATGGATCACTCACCACCACCACCACCACCTTCTCATGCCCCAAGATGAGATTTTTGACTTCAATCATCATCCCCAGAGATACCCTTTTGCTTTTTCACCTCACCAAGTCCCTTTCCTCTGTTGCTTCTCTTCCCCACCCTCCTACACTGCACCCTCACCCACCTGATCTCCCCTCTCACCTCTTCACAATCTTGTCCCACCCCAATTGGCAAAACCACCCTTCCCTCAACAACTTGATCCCTTCTATAACCCCTTTTCATGTTTCAACTCTTCTCAATCTCAACCTCACCCCACAAGCTGCATTGGGTTTCTTCAATTGGATTGCAAAGAAGCCTGGGTACAAGCACAACCCTTGTTCCTATTCATCATTGCTCAACATTTTAGTGCGCAATAGCATGCTACGTGTTGCCGAGAATGTTCGAATTTCGATGGTTAAATCGTCGGACTCTGTTGAAGATGTGAGGTTTGTGCTGAACTTCTTGAGGAGAATGAATTTATATGGTGATGGAAAGTTCAAATTTAAGCTCACTCTTAAGTGTTATAATTTACTTCTTATGTCGTTGGCAAGGTTTACATTGGTTGATGAAATGAAGAACTTGTACTTAGAGATGTTGGATGATATGGTTTTGCCAAATATATATACTTTCAATACAATGGTAAATGGGTATTGTAAGTTAGGGAATTTGGTTGAGGCAATTGTGTATGTAAGATTGATTTCGCAGGCTGGTCTCTCTCCGGATACATTCACTTATACTTCATTGATTTTAGGTCAT
Organism: Gastrolobium villosum; assembly: GCA_032173675.1. NCBI lineage: Eukaryota > Viridiplantae > Streptophyta > Magnoliopsida > Fabales > Fabaceae > Gastrolobium > Gastrolobium villosum. The sequence goes on from JAVKPL010009127.1 coordinate 227,737, forward strand.
TGTAGAAATAAAGATGTAGATGGTGCTTACAATGTGTTTAAGCTTATGCTGCGTGACGGCTGTCGAAGGAACGAGGTTTCTTATACCAATCTCATACATGGGCTTTGTGAAGCAGGGAGGATTGATGAGGCTCTGAAGTTGTTCTCACAAATGGGAGAGGATAATTGTTCTCCCACCGTTCGAACTTATACGGTTTTGATATGTGCTTTGTGTGGCTTGGGAAGGAAAGTGGAAGCCCTAAAACTTTTTGGAGAAATGAGTGGAAGGGGTTGTGAGCCTAATGCTCATACTTACACTGTGTTAATTGATTGCTCCTGTAAAGAAAGTAATCTCGAGGACGCCAGGAAATTAATAGATCAGATGCTGAACAAAGGTTTGGTTCCTAGTGTGGTGACATACAATGCCTTAATTGATGGGTACTGTAAAGTGGGAAGGACTGGTGATGCATTTGAAATTTTGGGTCTTATGGAATCAAATAATTGTAGTCCAAATGCTCGCACATACAATGAATTGATTAGTGGATTTTGTAAAGAAAAAAAGGTGCACAGGGCAATGTCACTGCTTAATAAAATGTTTGAGCACAACCTATCACCAACCCTTGTTACTTATAATTCGCTAATCCATGGTCAGTGTAGAGCTGGTCATTTGGATAGTGCTTATAGATTGCTTAATTTGATAAAGGAAAATGGTCTTGTTCCTGATCAGTGGACTTACAGTATTTTTATAGACACTCTATGCAAAAGAGGGAGAGTGGAAGAAGCTTATGAACTCTTCATGTCCTTCAAGGAAAAAGATATTAAGGCAAATGAAGTGATATACACTGCTTTAATTGATGGATATTGCAAAGTTGGGAAGGTTGATGAAGCCCATTCTTTGTTCAAAAGAATGATTGCTGAGGAATGTCTGCCAAACGCAATAACTTACAATGTCTTGATAGACAACTTGTGTTCAGACAAAAAAGTGCAAGAAGCTCTATTGCTTGTGGATGAAATGATAAAGATGAGTTTGAAGCCTACAGTTGAAACGTATACAAATCTCATCGTGGAAATCTTGAAAGAGGGTAACATTAATCGTGCTGATAGGACTCTTAACCAAATGAAATCCTCAGGATGTCAGCCTGATGTATTTACATATACTACATTTGTGCATGCATACTGCAGTCAAGGAAGATTGGAAGAAGCAGAGAATGTGATGGTTAAGATGAAGGAAGAAGGAATCCTTCCTGACGCATTGACGTACACATTTTTAATTGACGGATATGGGCGCATGCAATTGATTGATTGCTCCGTTAGTGTTCTGAAGCGAATGTTTGATGCTGGTTGTGAACCTTCTCATTATACATATGCATTTCTGTTTAAGCATTTGGTGAAGGAAATGCAATTGAAAAAAGATGGCTGCACTGTTGAAGATTCGTTTACTCCAGGTTTCATTCCAATCGATTTAGCTAATGTCTGGAAGATTATTGATTTTGATGTAACATCTCTACTGTTTAAGAAGATGGTTGAACAAGGCTGCAAACCTAATGTTCATACCTACAGCAAGCTTATTACCGGACTTTGCAGGGTGGATCGCTTATATGTAGCACTAAGGTTGTTGAGTCAATTACAAGAAGGTGGAATGTCTCCCAATGAGCCTATTTATAATGAACTTCTTAGTTGTTGCTGCAAGTTGAAAGTTTATGTAGAAGCAATGAGGTTGTTAGATGCCATGGTTGAGAATGGCCATTTGGCACATTTGGAATCCTACAAGCTGCTTATTTGTGGGTTATGTGATGAAGGAAGAAAAGATAAGGCTGAATCAGTATTTCGTACTTTGCTATGTTGTCATTATAATTATGATGAAGTGGCTTGGAAAGTTCTTATCGATGGCTTACGTAAGAGTGGCTACGATGATGAATGCTCGAAGTTTTTGAGCCTTATGGAGGAGAAGGGTTGTCAATTTCATCCTCAGACACATGGAATGTTGATCGAGGGACTTGATGTGACATAAGATGATGGTTGTTGGTATTCTTTTCCACGTACATGATGAAGAGATTTTCCAAACTCTTTGTTTATGAGCTAACTAAGTACATAATGGATATCAAATTCTTCTTACTTTTTAGAATGAGAAAATGATCAAACACTAAAAACCCGTGTTATTCATGGACGGAATAGCTACTTCTTGAAATGCAGATTTAGTTATTTTGCCAGCTATTGTATCTGTGGCGCTACGAAAAGCATTTTGAAGATCAGGATGTGAGTTAGGCTCACTCTCTCAATTTTTCTCACATTTCCGTAATCATTTTAGTATTCGTTCCATTAAAATCCACTAAAAATTAATATATGCATTGCTCTTTTTTCTCCTTTTCTTTTTGCTTTGTTTTTTTTTTATTTTTTGCCTTTAGTCGCTGAACTACTTTTAGCTTATGTCTTTTTTCAACCTTCAATATCTTTAAACAATAGGACATTGTTCATTGTTCTATGTCTCTTATTTGTTTACTAGTTCTTTTGTCTGAAAGACTAATTAGTTACTACAATTGCTGATTATATGAGGAAAAACAAAGAAACACTGGACTAAATTCTTATTTTTTAAAAGAGTAATTTTGAAAAGTTTATCATTTTTGAGAAAACTAATTTGTTATATTTGCTTGTGTTGGATGGTCTTTTACTGAAAGTGTTGTACTTAATGCTTATATTTACCAAAGCATTAGTAATAGTGTAAGTGTGTATGTGCATGAGCATATTTGTCTAAAATGAATTGCAAAAATCAGGCAGTCATGTATCTGATGTGACTAGGATTTGGATGTGACTGATGGCTACAGGAAATCAATGTAGTTTAAGCAGAGTATCATTTGTCATGACTGCTAATTGTGATGCTCAAAACATCATGATTACTGATTTATTGTTCTTCCCTGAACTGATATTTTGTGTCCTGGCTCATCTTAACTTGGAAGGTTTTTGGGACCATGCATGTTATATCTGTAAATTTTTAAAAGCTTAGCATTATTATGATGCAAGTTAAGCCATAAATAAAATATGGAAACGAAATATAGAAGAGAATGTTATTGTAAACTCCTTGCTCAAATATAAGGGTCAAGGTCTGCTTTTTTCTCTGATTTGTCTTGTGTATGTTTACCTTTTTTAATCTTGTAATAATACATTGCTATTGTCATCGATTTGATTTGAGCATTAATTATATAATACAAGACTAATTGTACTGCAGCTTAACAATCACAGTTTAGTCTTGTGCCCACTATTGTGCTGATCCCTATCACTGTAATTTCAGGAGCAACAAGGCGTAAAGTGGAGTCAAGGTTCAGTCAGAGCATGTGGGCTTATTTCTCAAGTGCAAACTGCTAGAGTTGATGTGAGTCTATTCTGTCTCAATAGACTTTTGATGTGTTGAATATTTGTATATATTAAATATTTTCATTTCCATTTCGCTCTTGAACTTGAATTTAATTTCAAAAGTATATTAGCTCGTGGAACGTACTTTGCTGCCTAATTTTATGCAAGTAATTTCCAAAACTTTATGCTAGAATCTTTCTAAGATGCAACAAGGAGCTAAGTGAAGGAATTCATCTTGCAAGGGTATGTTATAGGGGGAGCTGTTATATTGCATACCTATTTGATCTTCCTACCCTACTACTTTTTTTATTATCATTAGATTGGATTCAAATCAACGGTTCCAAACACTTTTAAATTAAACTAAGATTAACAGTTACACTGACCGGTCGCACACATCCATCTCCCTATCTCTTTGTCCTATACAGATTTTTTCTTGTGTCCATATCGTTTTAGGTTTACTAATTTCTAAATTTTTAATTTCTTAACATCTATGCATGATGTGAACCTTTTCGATTTTAAATTGTTTGTTCTACTTTGCTTTTGCATTTTTCAGTTATTTTAATGAGAAGGGAAGTAGCTGCATCAAAAAAAAATTGAGAATGTGTTGAAGTCGATTTATTGCGACCTTCAAAAATGTAATATTGTTAGAGAAATATAAAAACTATTAATATACCCTCACCCAACAGGAAACAACTTAAGCTTTTAGATTGAATTGGTTCTTTACATGGTATTAGAGTCTCTTTGTCATGGGTTCGATCCTTATCGCCTCCCATTTAATTAGTTATTAATTAAGTCATGTGGAGTTTCTTAGCACAAGTAGGCTGAGCCTGATGTATCATCCACCTTTCAAGCCCAACGGGCTCTCGTGTGAGGGGGCGTGTTAGATAAATATAAAAACCATTAATGTAGCCCTATCCAATACCTTAAGCTTTTGGATTGAATTGATTCTTTACAAATATAGAAACTTCCCAACGAAAGAGAAGCAAGGGGGGGAGAGAGAGTGAAGAAATCAATATAACATAGAGAGAGAAACAATAGGCATAATTGGTCGAGAAGAACGAGGGAGAGTGAGAACAAAAAAGAGAAGCAAAATATAGGGAGAGAAATAATGAGGTAGAGTGGTGTAACTTTTTTTTAAAAACAAGAATAAATTATTGTATTTGTAACAATTAATTAGAATCCAATCTAACACTGATAAAAAGATAGTAAGATTAGGAAGATTAAATAAGTAGGCAATATAACTGGCCCCATGTTACAGTCACCCTTTTTTCTTATTTTCTTTCGTGGTAATGGTAGTATCTTGTACCTGTACCAGCGGCTCACTTTTTCTAAGTAATGGGAAAGAGGACTGACACATGCCAGTATGCCACTGAAAGACTCTACGGAGATAGAGATGAGCTGTCAAAAACGTAAAGGAGGTAGGATGAATAATTGGTCAGATCTAGTATGGATTCTACATGGACAGTAGTTGGAGTCGATGGCTCTCCTAGTCCTAGGGTTTCCTTATTTGGGATCCTAGGGAAGAGGATCAAGTTGAACCTTGCGAACAGCTTGATGCAATATCTCTCTTCAACCTTTTTAGCGAAATGCGACAAAGCAAAAGGAAAAAAAAATCCATGGACCGACCTTATTGTCTCCACTCTCCACCCTGTAGGAAATGCGAGATCTCCCCAAGGACGCCTTTGGCATCCTGGGGTTACAGACTGACCATAGAATCCTGTTCAAAAAGTGGAATGCATCAGCTATCTGCTCTCAGATTGGACAGTAAGGGTTGGAGAAGGACAATCACTCACAGTACGATGAAAGTTATAAGCTGTGTTCGTGGGGGAGTTAAGTTATTGTCTATCATCGACCTTTATGGTAGAATTAGTCTGTGGTTTACCCTGTGGCAGATGTCAGTTGTTCTACGAAATTTGAGAATCGTCGTCAATACCTCGGTGTAGGTTCGGGATACTCCTTTGTTCTGTAGCTCGGGGCTATTTAAACTAACCCATTAAGAATTCTCAGATGTACTAGTACTAGCAATAGCAAGTGCATCTTTGAGGCTCTCATAAATTCTCCTGAGAGGCCACAATTACAGCGAGCAAACATATTAATGACGAGGAATGCATTTTTGCTATGCTACTAATAAGCGAGCAAACATATTAATGACGAGGAATGCATTTTTGCTATGCTACTAATACTTTACTTGTTCTGCTATTCTTCCCAAACTGGATGAGGAAGAATTACGAGGCTTAAAACAAAAAATATGCGGATTCAAGGAGTAGGCCATACTATATTTATTTTAATATATCCACCATTTATGAAAAATCTTGTGTTTTCTTTTTCATTTTAAAAAGAAAACAGTAAAGTAAGGCCATTCCATTTTGACAAAATACCCACACCCAAGTTCAATAGCTTTGTGCTAGCCCGATAATGATTTTCCTACCCCCAAAGGGAAGGGTCCTTTCCCTTTTGGCCGGTTGTGGGTGAGGAGGGATTCGAACCCCTTTTTATTGGATAGGGGAACTATAGGTTTCCAAATAGGAGGTGAAGGGAAGATTTGGATTATCAGTTTTTGAAAAGAAAATGCATGGGACAGATGAGAGAAAGGGAACCTGGACTTGGTCAAAACTGCATGCTTATGGATTTGGGTGGGCATGGTTTGACCATTTGCAATAATAATATCATAAGCTAGAGCCTTTGATAGTATATAAGTATAGCAACTCATGCTAAGTAATTTGTATAAATTAATGCTTTTAACACATATGCACTTTGTTCTTGTGATCTAGAGTAACTTTGACATAAATCCTGGCATATTTTTGTAATGTTATTGAGAACATGATAACTTATACATATGAAATTTCATTTGCTATTGAGCCAAATAGCAATTAGAAGTTTATAATATCACATATTGATGGAAACATCCTGTCCTGTAGTTCTTCTTGACTGTGATCAGGCACTTTGTATATTTTCGGCTTTTAGCTCTGTCTACATAGTTATTGACCCTGTGTTTCTAGTTCTCTTTCTGAATTGAATTTGGTCCGAAGGAATGTTGCAATTTACAATCTGCAATACTGCTAATTGTTGTGATCAATATTATCTTTCTCAGCTGAAATATTTACTTTTCTATGTTTCAAATTCAGTTTGGTTTTTATTTTCCTCATCCTTCAGAGTAATAGTTGATAAAGCAATTACATTTTGAGTGCAGCAGGAGTAGCTGAATCTGCTTGGCTCTGGCAAAAGGTTAGTAACATGCTAATGGAGATGCACAAATTGCTTTGGGTAGTGCTGTTATAGCTTGTGCACATGTCTACAAATATGGTTACACCACAAAGCTGGAACAGAAGGTGAAGAATAAGTCAAGAAGTCATTTGTGAAACACATACCAAAACCTCCACATGGATTCTTTAATTTTTTAAGGTAGTTTATGTGATAGATACTCAACCTATGAAGCACCGAATACTCCGAATATTTTTTTCCAACGTATCGGATACGCATATCAAACACGTATTGGAAACGTATTGTATCATATCGGCGAATTAACGGTCGTATTGAGAACGTATTGGGAACCTATTGAAAACGCCATGTCGGAGTCGGTGCTTCATAATACTCAACTACCAGAAGAGAGCCAAATTTACATATTCTATCCAGAGGCATGCCATTCAGTCACAGGTTTTGTAGTTTCTTTAGGATGTCTTATAAGGGAATCTTGGAAAACAAAAGATTTCCTCATTTAAGTCCTGCACAGGATCTGTAATAAAATTGATTCTGTAAATCTCATCTGTTAATTTTAGAAGTGATAATCATACTAAGTTCCAAGTTTGTTTTTCAATCCTATGTTCCATGCCCAAAATATTAACATTAAGTGGGATCATTATTTAATTTATTAATGGTTTTCATTTCCTCCTTTAACATAACACGACAAATTTTGCTACACACACAACATTTTGTGGGGCTCACAGCAAAAAAAAAAAAAAAAAACTCCGGCATGCAAAACGAATCTCTATAACATTACACAATCATTTTTTTCTACAACATAATAAACATAAAACCCTTTTATTAATGGGTTTATGTTTTCTTATGTTACATAAGAGAACAATTTTTCCTACACACATGAATAGTTCCAAATCAGCTTTTTACTTTTTTTTTTTTTAAGTACAAGTGGATCCCACATTGGAAATTGTATCTATGGTTGGAGATATGTTTTCTTATGTAACATAAGAAAACATAAACCCTTTATTAATAGTTGAGATGCGAATAAACCTTTCTTGACCAAATGCCAAATGGTATGCTATTTAGTTACCGTTACGGCAAGTAGGATAGCAAGATTCTCTTCAGAAAAAACTGAGCAAAGGCATGCCAATAATTGTTTCTAAATTACTATATACTCCTATTATACACAAGAATATTGTATTCCACTGCTTAGATTTGTTCTAATCAAAGATGTTAAGATATTGTAGAATGATAAAAGCGATTGAAGCTATACAGATCAAAACAACTGTAATGAATGAAAGGCTGTTGACTTTGTTCTTTCTTCTTTTTCGAGAAAACATCTTCAGTATTCTTTGATCAAATTTGAAAAAAAGTAATATAACTGACTTTTCCATTTTATCCTCCCTTTTATGATTATTCTCCTGTACGTTTGATCTTTTCCTATTTTTAATAAATGATTATACAAAATGGGAAATATTACTCTCATTTTACATGAGATAGTTATCTTATTTTATCCCACTTCGAAAATCGCACCATCTCGGTAGATCCTATTTGGATTCTGTCTATAGCATGATAGAGCTACTCTCATGTGACACGAGACTAATATTCCACATACAAAATATGCTCCTTTTTCGAATAGCACAAAAGCTAAAACCATCGGTTTGCATTAACATAGCATTACCAAGTAAAATCAAACTCTTATCTAAGGATGTAAAAACAGGTTATGATATGCGGAATCTACCCACACAAATCTGTGTCGTGCTCATGTTGAAAAAATTGACCCGCAAAAAATTTGTGTCATGTTTTGTGTTAAATTTGTGTTGATCCATATTTACTTTATTTTATTTTATTATTATTTTTTAATTTTGACCCATTTTTGTAATTTTTTTGGTCAATTGTCATTTTGATCCCTATTTTGCATGTTATTCGTATCATGTCATGTTATCCACAAAAAATCTGTGTTGTGTTGTGTTCGTGTTGAAAATTTTGACATGAATAAAAATTCGCGTCATATTTGGGTTAATATATTCATGTCATGTTGTGCCAACTCGTTTTGACAGCTCTAGTTGTGTCCACATCGATATAATACTAATACCTCTGAATAATCTTTAGTATTTTTTTTTTTTTTTAATTATGAACGGCCAATATTTTCTCTTATATGCTCAGTATCATATATGACCATTCACTTTGTCATACATTGGCTTTACAATATAAACACTATCAAATCCCACACCTTTATCAAACAATTTAGTCCAACAGAGTTTATACGACATCTGATCATTGGGAAAACTATGAAACTATGTGATACACCACAATCAACTTTATATTCAATTATTGCATACAGTTTCTATTCCAAGAGCACCAGGTTACAGAGATTACTCTCTTTGTTCTGCATATAATAAGGCACCGAAAACTTCCAAATTTCTCCTATCCCATATAAAAATAAAGGGTTTTATAAGAATTATGTTGTAGGAAAAGTGTTTGTGTTATGTTATAGAGATTCGTTTTGCGTGTCGGAATTTTATTTTATTTTTTTTGTTGCGGGCCCCACAAAATGTTGTGAGTGTAGGAAATTTTTTCTGATCATGTTAAATTATAGATGATAAACCCAAAAACAAAATATAAAAGGCATTATATATACTCCAATATAAGGTGTCATGCAAAGTACAGTAATTATTTGTTGCCTTATGGAAATTTTTGGACTACTCTTAAACAATTGGTTGTCTTTGTAAAAATATGATACAAATGGAGGTACATGAGCATCCACCTAACGGTCTTAGCTAAGCCACCTCAAGATTATATATTTTGTTCCACTCGAATATTGATGTGAAATTATCTTTATGATATCCAGTTCATGGATTCCACAACAGAAGTGATTATGATACTAACATGCCAAAGCTAGGCCACTTTTGCTGCAGTTAATCACCACCAATTTTGTTTCACAAAGTTTGTGTTTAACAACTGAAATTCATCTATTCTAATCATAGTTGGGCTTTGGGGAATCAGGGCTCATGAAACAAACTGAGGCCAATGGAGAAATGACTTTTCCATATTGTCCTTTGAACTATATTTTGAGAGTTTAAAAAGAAACCTTTGAACTTTGGTTGGCATTGGAAAAATCTCATTCCTTTGAGACAAAGGAACTCAAAACATTGGAGTGAGCTATTAGAAGCAGCATAACGTGCAGCCACTCTATCAATCAGTACACAAAGAAATCGATTCAGATGCCAATATAGTCATACCATGTTTAACTACCCAAAATTGGAACATTTATCTGTTTGCCTCTGCATGCAACTCTTATAATCTTGTAAATAGCTTCTTATTTTAATTTACCAGAAACAGCTACTTATTCAAAACCATTTTAAACTTTTTTGTTTTATATGATCTTTCAATGTTTTCTTTACATCTTATGGCCAAAAACTGTAACCTCAAAGGTTAGATGAATTCAAAAAGCAGGGAAGATTTAATCATTATAACGCTTTGCAAGAGGTAGGTGTTTCACTTAATGGTGCTGACCAAAACTTGACACAAGAAACATTTGTCAAAGCAATGATTTTGCAAATAATTTTCCTCCTGGGAATCTTTCACCCGCTGATTCTGTCACTAATAATTAAATAACAATATGAGAAATCCTATCCTTTTCCTCTTAAACATGAAGTTTTCATGTCCACAGCTGTAAGAACCGAAGGCCCCAATAAAAGACTAGTAGTCACAGATGGGTCCAAATAGATCTTATGAAATAGAGAAGGAAAGAGGGGATAGGGGATGAATGAACACAATTCATTCATTATACTTCCACAAAAATTGATTATTGGCACTGTAAATAACTTTGGGATACACCATCCCAAAAGTTAGCTCAAAGGGTGAGAATGCCCAAGGCCTTATAAACTCTACATTAGTTGTTTATCCAACCAATGTGGGACCCCCTCACACGAGAGCCCATTGGGCTTGAAGAGTGGATAATACAACAGGCCCAGCCTACCTGTGCTAAGAAATTCCACAAGAAAAAGTGGGAGACGGCGAGACTCTGATACCATGTAAAGAACATTGGGATACACCACCCCAAAAGCTAGCTCAAAGGGTGGGAGTGTCCAAGGCCTTATAAACTCCACATTAGTTGTTCATCCAACCAATGTGGGACTATATATCTCAACAGACACCATTAGATTTTGCAAGCTATCAATCTGCAGGGTCTTCTCAGAGTTGAAGTGATTACCATAATGGGCAAAAGGGAGAAGCCAAATTCCACACAAGGTGGGAGTCATACAAAGACATGGACTAATTATTTAGGTTCATATTCCATTTATGAAGCTCTGCTTGTGACATTTTTCATAGTTTATGCCCAAATATAAATATGCATAAAACCTAAGGTAACCTAACTTCCCACAGTCATCAAAGTATTGATAAAATCATGTCATGATGGCAGTTGAAGAGAAAATTAAAATAGTAAACCAAATGCACTCACTGAAAGAACTACCAAATATAAAGAGCCATCCCACATGGAAAAGGATATTACTATCAATCCAATGAACTCAATTGGAGAATTTCCTCAATCACAAAACACCTAAACGATAAGCAAAACAATAGAACGATAAGATCTTCAAGCTGTAAAAGAAATTTAATTTTAAAATTGTATGTGAACTAATATTTATTGCTATAATATCCAATCCCACTCAAGTAGTAGTAAATAAACCATATGACTGTGTAGACTGTGAATATGCATTCTAAATTCTCAATCTGACATAACTAGAGAAGCGCCTAAAGGGCTATACTAATTCATTATTGTTATGCCACTACTGTTTGACAGTGAAACATTCTTTCAACTTTCAAGCCAGACATAATTCTTGAGATGAAAAGGAGGGAAGTTTTCTACGGAAATAATGACAAAAAGAAACATTTTTAAAGACATATATAGCATAAGTGACATAGAGAGATGCGGATAGATTAAAGAACCCTTAAAATTTCCCAAATATGGCCACAAATGCGATCGCAATGGCCGCTATTGCGTTCCAGTGCGGCGCGGCGCGGTTTCTTGCGGCGAGGCACCGCAACGCCCATATGGCGCGGCTCGCGGCGCTATTGCGGCGCAATTAACTACTATGCTACCAAAGCAATTCAACCAGGAAAAAAAATCATACAATTATTTCCTGCCTTATCAGAAATCCTCTACCTCAGAGAGAATGCTAAAAACTACCGATCATAATGAACGTTGCCTATTGCAATATTGAGTAACAAACAAATCATACACTCAACCCTCCATTTCTTCAAGAATCAACCCAAGCATCCCAATTGGAAAACAACCTTTGAAGGCCAACCATGATCACAAAAACTTCATTCAGTAAAAGACAGTAAGTATAGCACAAAATAAAATAAAATTACAACTCTTTAAGAGCTGGGATTTTTAGGGAATCTCATGTAATGAGCCACAACATTCAAAAACCAAAACCCATTGCTGAAAACAGAAAGAAGAAAAGAAGATTCAAGATGAGCAGTGACTAAAAGTTTAAAAATTAAACACGATTAGGCCATTTCAGGTTGAGAAGTTGATTTGGGAATTGAAATTGGAGGTAATCGCAGCACAGCTTCCTCTGTCTCAATTGGGTCAGACCTCAGTATCTGACGCACAGAAAAAGAAGAAGAAGAATCACAAAGCTAAATAACAAAGAACCTTATAACAATCCAAGTTATGCAATGCAACATATAACTGAAGAGAGAGAGAGAGAGAGAGAGAGAGTACTGGGTCTTGAAGCACAGGTTTGGTGTCATCCTTTGCTGGCATGAAAGGAGGCTTGTGTTTGTTGTTGTTGATGTTGGGTTTCGCTGAGGATCGAGAATTGTTGTTGGTGTTTGGTTTGGTTGAAGTCTCTGAACAACTCTTCTTCATCGTTTCTGTTTTGTCTCTAGCTGTCAGCAACATTGAAGTATTGTTCAATTAACATAAAAGGTACTACATTTCTTAGAATTTACGCGATCCGTTTATAAATTTTTTAGATTTTTTTTTTATAAATTACATTGTATTCTTTAGTTTGTGAAAGTTAGTATTTTCGTGGGAAAATATAATGTAATTTATAACAATTTGTAAATAAAAAAAATTTGTAAATATAATATGCCCCTGAAAGATATAAGCATGGACTTAATTACCTCATGAGATTAAAAAATAAAATATAAAAAAATCACAACTAAAGTAATTAAGGTGAGAGGATATGTTGATTATCAAAATTTTTCACTATAAATTTACTACAAATCTAATCATCATTGGATTAAAGAGAGATAATATTAAAAAATTTATGAAGAGAGAAAAAATGTTGATGCAATGGTAATTAGATAGGTAATAAGTTGGTAGTGGAAAAATTTGATAGTAAGAAGAGTGATATCTTTGAAAGCATCTTAGTAGAAAGAAAGTAGAGGATATTTTTCAAAAGAAAAAAGAGTAGGGGATAAAAAGAAATTGAAAACTTTGAAATTCCAACTATCACACCACACAAACTTTACCGTGTCAAAATAGTGTAAGTTTTAATCACGATGGGTGAGCGTGATGGTTCAGCATCTCATCTCTTAAGCAAATGGTTGGGGTTCCATTTCCAACTCTGGTGAATGGAAAGCATTATGTGGCCAGCTCTTTACCGCATTGTGCACTGACCTGGGGCAAGAGATTAATCCCAGAACTACCGGCTATGGGGATACCCGGATGCAAATTAAAAAATAAAATAGTGCAAGTTTTCATTTTGTGATTTTATTTTTTCTTATCATCATGGGAACTATTTTAGGAAATGAATAAACTAAAGTAAGGATCATATCTTTTTTCAATTATTCGTCAAGTTTTCTATGCAAGCAAACCCTTTCTTTGTTGCCAATAGAAAAGAAATGAGGAATTATTACTTTATTTGTTTATTTTAGTGATAGGAATGAGAAATTTGTGAATAAAGATAAAAGCGCCAAGGACCAGGTAGGACCATAATAAATAAGAAACATTGTATAAGAATCTAATCAAGAAGATTTTTCGGTATACAGTCAAAATGGATTCTGTGCCCACATAGAACGGTCACACTTGACTCAGGGCCCACGGCTATACCATTGCAATACGCTACCAGACCTTGATGGGCTTTGATCCAAATCAACATTAAATTAGATTATTTTTTTATTTAAAAGTAGTTAATTTTTTTAAAAAAACAAAAATTGACACAAGAAGCCTGACATTCTTAGTTTTTATTTTAAAATTTAAAATTTTAAATTTAAATAATATTTTAATCTAATTATGCAAAACTTCTTTTTAAAAAATAAATAAATTAAACACCGCCTCTATTTTACTCTATAGTTTTTTAATATGCTAAATTTAGAAAAGTTAATGCAATGAATGTCCAGAATACTCATTTGAAGAAGTGCAGCAGCATGCTCTTCTACAAAATGTAGAATTAGTGTCTTCAAAATATATGGCAAATTTTATCAAGTTAAGTATGGTCTTGATGACAGTTGATCGATGTAAAATTAAGAAGTTATGTATTGAAGAGAAAAAAATTGAAATGGTATTATTTATTAAAAGTAAAAGGATATAATCATTACCAAAAAACAAAAAAGGTAAAAGGATAAAAACTTGTTTAAAATTAAGGTTTTGACACCATATACGTTTTTTTTTTTTTGAAATATTTTAATCGGTTCATCGCTTCGCGACTAATCCGATTTGGGGTGGGTCCAGGATTAAGGCTTTAAACCCCTCCCAAAGATATACTGGAGAGGATCGAACATATGCTCTCACCTCTACCTTTTCAGCTCTCATGCACCAAGTGAGTTACCAACATTTGCATACAACGTATACTCTTAAAGTACATGATAAGCAATAAACATAACATTTATCATTCATGTTTTTGATAAACTCGTTCATGTTTTAATTACTTAGAAAAGAATACTAAATATTTGTTGATATTTTAAGGTATTAAATGTTTATATCTTTTATCTAGTATTTTTATTTTTTATTTTATTTTTGGTAATCTAATATTTTTTTTTTATTTATTTATTGGTAATCTGTATTTTTTATTTTTTATTACTTAATAAATGTCTCAAAAACACGTTGACAAACCTTTAAATAATTTGATCAGATAAAGGAAAATCAATATAGTCATAAAAGAAAAAAGTGATTTTTAATGTCAGAAGTTAGTGGTTGAAGTGATTTTTATCACATTGTAGAGGAAATATATCAATGAAGGCATCATTACTTTAACAATGATGATATATAATTAGATGATAGTATAATAAATATTATAATTGTACACCTTTACTAAAGAAAAATATTATATTTGTGCTTTATCATTCGCACGTAATTTTCTTAAATTTTCAAGCATATGAAAAAAAAAATGGGTAAAAAAGAGAGGAAACTTTCAAGAAAAGAACACTTGGAGAGTGTACGACAATCTTCTCAGAATAATTTTTTTTTTTTTTCATTTTTTGTTCCCAGAACAAACATAATAGAAACTGAGTTTGACAAAACCAATTTATTTTTTTTCCCAAAAAATGAACCGGTTCAATTTCTGTGTTAAGAAACAGAAGATAAAATAATAGAAATTATTTTTTTCTGACATAAAATGAGAAACACTAGTCTCTCTTAATTACTCGCAACCACTACCATCATACTATATCACTACCATCATCACTATACCACTACCATCCCGACATGACCATTACCACTATCGTCGTCGCCGTAGTCACCACTACTATCATCATAACTGCCACCGTCGCCGCCACCACCACCACTACTATCATCATACCTGCCACTGTCTCCATCGTCCAGCCACTACCGTCATTTACTTTATGCAGTGTATATTATACTTAATATTCAATAATTTAACAAAAAAAAAACTAAATTTAGAATACCCATCAATTTTGCAAAGAAACATAAGATATCTCAAATGTTGATATTAAACTCAATAAAATGGTAATCGTAATCTAACGAATGTAATAGTTGGAACTCAAAATACAATGTAACATAATCTTCGAACTTTTTTAAGTCTTTTGAATGAGTATTGGGGTGTCGAGAAATGTCAGAATATCGATGAATGTCGAAAAATATTAAATACAATACGTCAAGATTTTTGAAGTGTCGGTACTTCATAAGATTTGTCTTTCGACTAAGGCTTTGGTCTCCACCGTCGACCGCCAATAGCCTCCTACATAAGCTCAAAGAGATGGACATAAGTAAAATAAAGCTGGATGTATGCACACAAGTTAACAACATCCTCATGTTGAATGCCGAGAAACATTGAATATACCCATCGCGAGCACCATCCAATCTATCAATGCAAAAGTCGAGCACAGCACCTCGCGGCGCTCTCCGAATCTGGGTCCAAGCTAACCATTTATTTTTTAGTTTTGGAAAACAAACATTTTTTATGGCAGGTATATTTCAAATTTGTAACTGATAAACACTGAATGGAAAAGGGATTTAAATGGAAAATAAGTTATTGTTGTGTTTATTTGTTGGTGGGCTCCCCTTAGATTATATATAGGGTTTATCATGTATCATTTAACATGATCATAAAAACTTTCCTTCACTCAAAACATTTGGTGGGACCTGCAGCAATAAAAATAAAAAAATTCCGACACATAAAATGAATCTCTATAACATAACACAATTACTTTCTCTACAACATAACTCTTATAAAACCCTTATATATATTCAAGGTGATAACAAATTGGGAAAAATATTTATCCTTTTAAATAATATAACTTATATCTTTTCACTCTTACAAAGAGACGAAACTTCTACCTTTAATTTTTTTTTGTAACTCTCTCTTCCTTTATCTATCTTTTTTTCTCTCTTAAAATGACAATATACCGTAACAAATTTTATGGATTTTTCATAAACTTTCATCACTTCGAATTTCATCCGTTGACGGCCCCTTGATCATCTTCAAATATCTCATCCAAAGGTGCATAAACTTCAAGACAAACGTACACTGTAGAACACACCAGAAAACCCCAAATAATCCTCCGCAAAAAGATGAGTGATGAAAATGACTAGAAGCGCCGTATTATTCGGACACGTGTACGGTGGATAATTCACTTTCGTTCTCCTCTATCGTTATAAATCCAGGGTCTTGGCTTCTCCTTCAAACTCGTTCTGGTGAGTGCAATCATAGTTGTGATCGTTCTTCGCTTATTTGTTATCATTATCTTTCGTGTGTCGATTTTCTCATCTGAAAATGTCTTGCTGCGGTGGTAACTGTGGGTGCGGAAGTGGCTGCAAGTGCGGCAACGGATGTGGAGGGTGAGATTTTCATTTGCCTCTTCTTCTTTTTTCTCGGAAATGGAAATTTTCCGGGAAAGTTTTCTTCTTGTGTCTTTTGAATGAATTTTTGTGTACCCTTTTGGTCGAATTGTACGAAAAAATGATGCTTTATTTTTCTTCTTGCATGGGTGAGATTCTGATCACTTGAACCTCATTTCGCTTCTGCGAAAAATGCTTTTTTTTTTTTTTCATGTGAACAATTTCTGGGTGTTTTGATTGGCTTTTTGGGTACCCTTTTTGTTAAATCGTAAGAAAAAAAAATGATGCTGCGAAAAATGCTTTTTTTTTTTTTTTTCATGTGAACAATTTCTGGGTGTTTTGATTGGCTTTTTGGGTACCCTTTTTGTTAAATCGTAAGAAAAAAAAAATGATGTTTTGTGATTTTGATTGCTTTTACAAAGATGGGTATGTTAATAGTTAACCTATGTCTAAGAAATTCTCCGAGTTAATTATTTTCCGGGAAAATTGGTTCTGGGAAACTTGAAATTCACTGATTAAGAGGTTGATTTTGCATGTGATACAGATGCAAGATGTACCCAGACTTGAGCTACACCGAGCAAACAACCACTGAGACCCTGGTTATGGGAGTGGCACCTGTTAAGGCACAATTCGAGGGTGCTGAAATGGGTGTTGGAGCTGAGAACGGTGGTTGCAAGTGTGGATCAAACTGCACCTGCGATCCCTGCACCTGCAAATGAGGTGGAGAGTGAAAAGCTTCAAGCAGAGATGGTCCTTTAACCAATTAGCAGCAGGAATAATAAGTAGTTAATATATGTATGTTTATGTTGTCTGTTTTCGTGTACTC
Source organism: Gastrolobium villosum (assembly GCA_032173675.1). Taxonomy (NCBI): domain Eukaryota; kingdom Viridiplantae; phylum Streptophyta; class Magnoliopsida; order Fabales; family Fabaceae; genus Gastrolobium; species Gastrolobium villosum. Next base: position 245,342 of record JAVKPL010009127.1, read on the forward strand.
TGGTGTTTGAGAGTATTAGAATAAAGTGGCCATGTCTTTATCCTTGAGCTAATTCAAATGTTCTGGATTCGTGATGGGTGTATGTAGCCATGGTTGCTTTCTTTTATTTTAGTTTATGTTTGGTTGTGTTTATGTATAAATTTCAGCTAATCCTAATCTCTGCTCGTTAATGAAATACTATTATATAATTCGAAGAAAGTGTGTCTTTTTGTTTTTTTCCGTCTATGTTACGAGAGAATTTATTGTGGTGGCGGTAAATGGGAGAATAAAATTAAAAAAAAGAAAAGAAAATAGGACAGATATGGTACTTTTTTTTTATAAATGAATTTTTTTTTTCATTTTTATCCTTTTCTTTTTGATTTTTTTTTCATCTTTTTTATTTTTTTATTTTTGGGAGGACCCTCCTACCCCACAAAAAAATCTTCTCTAGGTTTGGCCGGTGGCAATAATGTAGCGGATAAAGCATTAAGAGTTGTTTCTATTTAGCAATCAAGTGTTTTTGTTTTTAAGGTCCTTGAAATAAGTGAATCATTATGACATTGAAATCCTTATCAAATGTTCACTATAATGGACGCTCTTCACTTTTGTTTGGAAGGTTGAAAATCATTTTCCTTCTTGCTAAAAGATTCAAAATAGTTCCGGTGGTGAAGATTTGAGTAAGTTTTTTTTTTTTGAAATAAGATTTGAGTAAGTTGAAGTTGGTTGTGTTTAATTTTTAATTTTATGAATAAAATAAGAGAAGAATGTGTATAATTTTAAGGGATATAGAATTATTGTCTCATTAAACATATGAGAAAGAATTAAATGAGAGAATGAGATAAATATGTGAGAGAAAGTGGGGAGGAGGAGTATTCTAAAAATATTCTTTTATTTAATTTTATAAGGTAAGTGTAGTAGAAGATATAAAATAATCATTTCAAAATATGGAAAACTTTTTTATAAGAGTGAAAAAATATAAAATAATCATTTAAAATGACACATTTTTTTTCTCCATAAAATAGAATTCAAGAAATTTTAACTTTCGTGTGTTTCAAAATTGGCAGATACATGTATCTTGTGAAGGATAGATACGTGCATACTGTGTGGTTGTTTTTCCCATCCCCAAGAAAAAAAAATGGCAATTTCTTTCACAATCGTGTGTTTCAAAATTGGAAAATGTATCTTGTGAAGGATAGCGAAAAATTTAATATGTGGCTTTTGTGGTCCTTTCCCCGGAAAAAAAATGGCAATTTCTTTCACAGTCGCTATCATGAATTGGAAAAATCTTTCTAAGATAGTTGGCCTGTTTCAAAGAATAATGTCCATCTAGATATTTTTTTAAGTAACTATGTTGGCTTGAAGAAAGTACTTTTGGAATAAGCCTTTATCTATTAACTGTTTTATTTAGAGAAAGTTAAACACTTTGGATAATTAAAAAATAAAAAGGAATTGTTTTCGGTTGTTGATATAAATATTTTTCAATCTCAATTTAGATATGATTCGAGCTTTAGCATAAAAAGTGCATACTCTTTTTTTTTTTCTTTTTTGAGACCAAAAAAATGCATACTCATTGAAATGCGCACTAATTGACCTTTAATCTGATAAGGGAGAGAATTTATTGAGGAGCGGGACCATCATTCCTTAGGTGGTCCCTTAATGTAAATGAGAGGGTAAAATTGGAAAAGAAAAAAAATAGCAGAGATAAAAAGAGAAAGAAAAAATTAGTATTGTGGGAGAGAGTACCAAATCATTGGATGATCCTGGAGCATAAAAAATATTTCCTGATAAGGAGCACAAGGGATGGCGTTTCATGTAGGAATTGCCAAGCAACTATCTATGGAGAATAATTTGCCTTCCACTTTGTAGGAATGAGATTTCTTGGCGAATATTGAAAAGGAAATACTTAGCTTTCTAATATTAAAAAATTAATAACTTGATGCTCAAATTGTTTAACATTAAAAATGTTAATAAATAATAAAATATTTATTAAAGTTTGTTCTCATAATAAAGATTTAGAATATAACAAAAATCATCAACAGTACATATTCCATATATTATATTAAGACTTTATTTTTTTCTCAATCATTTGAGGTGTAGCAAATAAATTTGGAAAATTATAATCATACAAAAAGTGTGTAAAAATATTAAATGCGGGGAATTATTATCAATCAAGGGTGTAAGATTTATTGTTGGATATCCAGCTGCCGTTAAAATCAAATTGTATTAATATGAATATAATATAAAAAAGTATCTAATATTACTTTAGTCAACCTTATCTAATTTTCATTGAAACAATATCGTTTTAAGGTTAAAAAATTAGAAAATTAGAATGATAAAGACTATTATAACTTTGAAATAAATTAAAATTACAAACACACCATGTTTTCCTTTCTAAAATAACTTCCTTTCGGTGAATATCAGACAAAAATGTCTAAAGTAACTTTAGAAAAAATGAACCCATATAATATACAGGGTTTGTTTTTTTTAAAGTTACTTTAAAAAATTTGTGTAATGTTCACCGAAATGAAGTTATTTTAGGGCAGAAATTATGATATATTTGTAAATTTAATTTATTCTAGGATCATAATAATCTTTATTATTATTTTTAATATTTTAATTCTAAAATTACGTTGCTTTGGTGAGTATTAGACAAATTTTTTTAAAATAATTTTAGAAGTTTTATTCCCTGATATACATGGGAAAAGAAATAATGTACTCGAGAGCCGCTTAATATGAGTTTGATAATGCTCAAATGGGTTAACAAATATGGGAAAAACTATTATTAAGTAACTTCCTACACCATTATATGTCTATAACGTAAGATTTCTTCTCTCATGTAACATGAGATTAGATAATCCAACAAATATATACAACTTTAATAACCGTGCAATATTTTTCTTTTCTTTCTTTTATATTTTTTAGATGGAGGATCTCACCATTATGTGTATATAACATAAAGATTTCTTCTCTCATGTAACATGAGATTAGATAAGCCAAAAAAATATATACATCTTATAAAAAAACAATCAAAGTTGATGTCTTTTTCGTCTCCACTGGAGGAATGTGTCAGCAGTAGCACCATGCGTGAAGGGGGGCGTGAAATTCAGAGGATGATCATTGATAGGATAATCTTTTAGTTCCTATCCTTATACAGCTGAGTTGTCCAGTTGATGATTTCAACATCACAAAGATTCCTTTTTGACAAATTAATCGGAGTTTTTGATGCGGCCGTAACAGTCTAAGTTAGAATATACTGCTTTTGGGGATAATTTTATCAGAAATATATTTGTCATATAAAATGTCAGAAAAAAAAAGATGAATTTTTTTTTGGTAAGCAAAAAAAAAAAAAAAAGAGAAAGAGAGAAAAAGAAAAAGAGAAAAAAAAAAAAAAGATGAATTTTATTCATTTTTTTAGCATATATAAAATATAATTATCTTATACAATACAAGAAATATATTATCCTAATTTTATAACTGTATGATAAGATAAAAAAGGCAATATTTTTTTTGGAAAATATTATAGAGTATGTTTTTTCTACAGTTATTACAGATAAGTTATCTGCAGTAAACTCAATATTACGTCATTTTAGAGCGAAAATCATAGTGCTTTTATAATTTTAATTTATTTGAGAGTTATAATAATCTTTATATTTAAATTTTTTTAAACTTCAATACCAAAATGACGTCATTTTTGAAATAAATACAGATAATTTATCTGTATTAATTGCAGAAATATTTTTCCTAATATTATATTCATAAAATCTTTATTTATAAACTCAGTTATGTACTCCTATGAATAGACTCAGTTAAAATGCAGTTCCTACATGTAATTTATAAAAATTTATAAATATAACTTATCTCAATTTTTTTATAAATAAAAAGGCAATAAGTCACCGTACCCAAACATAACTGTGTCGTTTAATTGCTATCGTAGACCCCACCCAATAGAAAAAGGTTTTGATTGATATTGTAAATATAGATTTAGGTTTTAATAATGACTTTTTGGTAAAATTAAAAAAGAGAAAAAATTGATAAAAAGGAAAAAAAAAATAGTATTATAAGAGAGTTCTCTTGTGGTATAGAGAGAATTCAAATGGAGTCCATAACTAAAAAGCAAAAAAAAGAAGAAGAGGGGATACGAAAAAGGTTTTGATTGATATTGTAAATATAGATTTATGTTTTAATACTTACTTTTTGCTGTACCAAACATAAAAAAATATTGGTTTTATCCCTAAAAAATCGTTGAACCTTTTGAGAAATATTCAAATGTGACCTAACTTTTTACCTGCCCAACAAAAGTAGTGTGACTTCTTACATTTTTCTTACTTTTTACCTCCACTTTTCATGGTGGAGGTTAGCCTGTTAGGTTATTTTATTTTTAATTGTTTCTAAATTTTTATTTTCGGAGGCTAAGAGATAGAAAGAATAACATCATGATAAAAAAGAATCACACTTTTTTCAATGCTGGCTAAAATATTTAGTTCTTCATCTTGTTACAGCTTACAATAACACAAAGCAAACTGAAATATGTTGCTAGCTGCAACAATGGTACAACGAAAATAAATCAAAAAGAAAAAAAATTACTACAATAGATCTTAACCTAAAGGCCAAGAAACGTACATTCAACATCATGTTAAGAATGGACTTCAAATGAGTATTGATTCTTCTTCTTTATCTTCAAATAGTTTCTTAGCAGCTTTAGTGAACAGGTTATAGGCCTGCCAAAAAGTGGTAAAGGTTAGTTTTTTTTCCACATTTTTTGATAAGCAAACTTTCAGTTAATATAATAACATGTTTATATAATATGGGTTGTATAAGAGTTATGTCGCAGGAAAAGTGATTGTGTTATGTTATAAAGATTCATTTTGCTTCAAATAGTTTTTTTTTTTTGCAGGTTATAGGCCTGCACAAAATGTTGTGTGTGTAGGAAATTTTTTATGGTCATGTTAAATGATAGATGATAAACCCATATAATATACCTGCTTGGAAGAGAGGCCAATTTTCTCCAAATCATTTAACTGCAAAATGCCAAAAACAAAAGCATCACTAAAAGCATAATGCTGATTTAATTCAGTATGTCTCATATAATACTAACCGATCTTAGAGGGCTTTCTTCTCTAAGGTCTATTATGTATTCTGCCATTTTCTCTCCTATGCCCTGAAGGAATTGAATCCCAAAAATTAGAAATGAAGAAAAATTAAAAGATTGGTGCAATAAATGAAAAAAAGGAAAACAATCAGATAAAGAAATAGCTATTCATATTGAGCATATTTCTGTGACAACCCTGCATGTACCTTTAACTCTAGTAGTTCCTCTCTGCATTTAAGAATACAAACCAGTGTTAAGACATTCAAAGAAGGTTCACTAGATATTCTTTAGCAAGTAAGCAAGATACAAAGGAGATGTTTGGTTTACCTGCTTGCATTATTTAAGAAATCAATGTATTCTTGGACTAGACAGTTCTGCATAAAAGAAAATTGATGATGTGAGAATGGTGGTTCAAAAAGTCCGTTTGTTAAGTGGAGTCAAAAACAACTAGCTGTACCTTCAGTGTAGAACTTCGTGTACTGAATTTGTCAAGTGGGGTGCCATTCTTCTGTGTCCCTTTATTAGTGGAGCAGGTTTCAGAAAAAGGTGTTTGTGTCAAAGACAATGCCTCAAGGGGCTTTTGATTATTACCATTGATGTTGATGGGGGAGAGGGCTTTTCTTAAAGGACTTTGTACCGCATTTTTACTCTCATTTGTAATTGGTGAGTTCACCCCTTTACTTAATGGCTCAACTGCACACAAAAACATGTTAGCTTCAAATCTTTAGAAAGCAGTTACATGAGATTATACCAAGCATCAATCTATATAACATACATACCAAAAATCTAAATTTTCTCTATTATATTATCTAATTATGCAACTAAGTTCAAGAATCTCACAAAGAAGTGACATACCAGGTAGATCTTTATATGTTTCCCATACAGCCTTATTGGCATCATGGTCAGCCTCTAAGTTATTATTGTCCTTAACACCACAATGTGCGCTCTGCAGAGCATTAAATATTATTATACTCAAGAAAAATGCAAAGACTTCTACAGTACGGATGAAAAACTAATATTTATGAAGACAAGAACAGTTCCTTGTTGGACTTTTCTTGCACTTTTTGATAATGCTAGTCTTTTTCAGTACTGGTGACATAGTACTTGTGTTAGTGATACTGAACTTGTGAATTGTGACCTCACTTACCTCCATGCAAGAATCAAAAGGACCCTCACCATCTAGTAAATTTCCAAAAGCCACAGCAAAGGCCCTGTTTACAGAATAAGACATTTATTATTGTAAAGAACCAATTCAATCCAAAAGCTTAAGCTATTGGGTGAAGTTACATTAATGGTTTTATATATCTCAACACGGCCCCTCACACGAGAGTCCACTGGGCTTGAAAGGTGGACGATGCACAGGCCCACCTACCTGTGCGAAGAAAGAAATTCCACTAGAAAAAAAGTGGAGGGCGGCAAGAATCGAACCCGGTATACCGAGGCTCTGATACCATGTAAAGAACCAATTCAATCCAAAAGCTTAAGCTATTGGGTGAGGTTACATTAATGGTTTTATATATCTGAACCATCAGCAACAGAAAGTCAATGAGAAAATCATTTTCCTTAATTATATCTGCAAGAATAGGACCTCTAGTCACCTTTCATTTGTATGCTTAGCATCTTGGTTGATGGCAGTTCTTCCCCCCTTCACTGAACTATTAAAGTTAACGCATCTCTTAGCAGGGGTAATGATGGAACTGGGAGTTTTTTTGAAAAGTGGAGAATTAAATGCTCCAAGTCTTTGTGAGCTCTTTGTTTTGCCTTTTGATTCTAGCCAAGCTCTCAATTTGGCTTCCATGTCAACTTTAACTTTTGGGGTCTCTTGTTTATGAGCTGAAGGTACAAAATTGGTGATATGCCTTGATCGAGCAGCCAAACTAACAGTATGAACAGATTCCTGGTATTCTCCTGGATTCTGAAATCAAAATAACAGAAGGGCTACAATAAAATTTTGTATTTAATCATAGTTCACAAGTGAGCTAGTGAAGCAATTAAGTAAACTAATAAACCATGGTTGAACAATGAATCCCGTAAACAACCAATTCAACCCAAAAGTTTAAGCTGGTGGGTGAGGGCTTTTTAATAGTTTTATATATCTGAACACGCCCCCTCACACGAGTGTCCATTAGGCTTGAAGGGTGGACAATGCACAGGCCCACCTACCTGTGCGAACAAAGAAATTCCACTTGAAAGAAAGTGGGGGGCGGCGAGGATCGAACCCGGGACATGAGGCTCTGATATCATGTAAAGAACCAATTCAACCCAAAAGCTTAAGCCGGTGGGTGAGGGCTTTTTAATGGTTTTATATATCTCAACAAATCCTCAACTTAGAAACCACTCATTCAAGCTCTTTATCAGCATGTATCTGAAAATCTAGTGGACTAAGAGAAAATGAGAAGAGTAGAACTATAAAATCTCTAGCTTTACCAGGCAAGCAACCATCAATGCACGACTAGTTCCACCTAGAGAGTCCTGCAATATACGGGTCAATTTGCTTTCTCGGTAGGGTACTCGAGGTTTGTTGTTGTTCAATGCATATATCACATTTGACAGTGCAAACAAGGACTGGTTTATCTTGGCACTCTCTTGGAGACGAATCCCTTCATTGCAGGTCCTTCTATTGTCTTCATTACCTGATTCAAACTTAAAACACATAAGCATAATCATAAATGCTTACAAGACATCTAATCCATGACCCCAATTTTGAGTAGAAAGCAGTAACCTGCAAGGTCTATAAGATTCAACTTTCCACATACAGCATCTCCTGTGCCATCCACAGAAGGAGTGGATACAGATATCACAAGCACTCCATGACTCCTACTAGAGACATCATTGAGGCCTGTGTGTGCAACTTTACGTCTAAGAATTCCACAGGAGAAAACCTCCTGAAATTCAGACATTGTGTTTATGGGCACCTGAGATAGTCCCCGGAGGTGAATTTGCCCAACTTTGTCATCCCAAACTAAAATCTCCTTTGCTTTGACCTCCAAAAGGTCGTAACATCTGTCCATGTAGACCTCATAGTATGAAATCTGTGCTATGCTGCCAGTGCTTTGGCAAATAGACAGGATCATGGACATTGCCAGTGGCATCAAGCCAGGTTGTTCCTCAGTTCCCTGCAACACCAAGCATAGGTTCACTTCAAGTGCACAACACAACTATGTAAGAAACTTCAAGAAATAAAGGGAATACCCCGGTGCACAAGGATTATAAGGGTTAGAGTGAGGGTTGTGTATGCAGTCCAGTCCTTACATTTTTGCAAAGAGACTGTTTTTCACACTAGAACCCGTGAAGCAACCTTAGTGCTCCAAGGCACCCTCAAGAAACTTCAAGAAATAAAAAAGAAAAATGAAATAAAACCAGGAATTTCCAATTTCAAGAATCTAAGAGTGTATACACTTTTAGAATCCTCCTCACACTCATAATTGCTAGGACATTGCTCAGGAAAAATAGAACCAGGACCTATGCTATTTGCTAAACATCAAGAAGGTACTAATCCTCATCCTTCTAACTCTAAATTAACATTTATAACCAGGTACTACAAATTTAAAGAATCTAAGATTGGATACACTTTTTTGAACCCTCATTAAGTCATAACCCCCATGATTGCTACTTGATATACTGGTATTCTGAAAACTATGACCAGGACCTATAAAAAAAAGGGCCGACCCAGTTCAAACACCCACTTCGTGGGTGTCTGGGGAAGGGAATACTCTAGGCAGTCTTTCCCCTGCTTTTGCAGAGAGACTGATTCGAACCCGCGACCTGACACACCACGGCAAGCAAGCTTACCGCCGAGCCAAGCCGGCCCTTCTATGACCAGGACCTATGCTATTGCTAAACATCAAATTCTGCTAATCCTTATCCCCTTAGCTCAAAATTTACATTCTGCTCAAATTTCAAACTAATTCATATACGTAAGTTTTAAAAAATGAAAAAAAATAAAGTAAAATAATAATCAATAACAACATAGCAAAATACAGGTTTCCTTAAAGATTACATTCACACCTGCATGGTGTATGTCTTCCCACTGCCAGTAGCCCCATAAGCAAACACCGTAGCATTGGAGCCATTGAAGATCCCTGGTATCATGGGGCTTACTTCTCTGCAGAATATCTGACCCACATTGTTATCTTCTTGGCCAAAGAAAGAATCCAACTGGTAGCACTCATTTCGGCTAAAGATCAAAGAAAAACATATCATCAAAATCAAAACCAAAGAATTCACAAATTTCTTTCACAGAAAATAAAATAAAATAAAATAAAAAAGTTGAAACTTTTTCAGAGACCTGGTTTGTGGGTCTTTGAGATAAACTGCTACTTCTTCTTCTGGAGACTCAAGATCATGGTCGAGGACGGAAATACACGAAATTGGGTCACCATTTCTTGCTGAGATTTCGTGAGCAAGGAAGGGTCTGACCCTCACGATGACCCTGACCTTGGAAACTGAAATGGGGTTGTTGGAGAGTTTCTTAGGTGTGCAAGATTTGACAGTTTTTGGAGTAGCCATTGATTGTAGCAGTAAAAGGTTCAAACTTTCAGACAGTTTGATTAGAATTCTTGAAAGATTATAAATGTGGGGGGTGAAATCAAAGTTTAGAGGTTTTCGAAAGCACTTGACCGTTGGTTTTGCAGCAAATTTGGGAGGCACTTTTCATTTGAATTTGTCTATGTACTATGTATGGTCCCCGTAGTGGGACCCATGTATTCCTTTGATATAAAAAATAAAATCCTTATGTTATAATTATTAATTAGTATAGTATTTATTTTTTTAATGCATAAAATGGGATGATAAAATCTCGATCTATGATGTTTTGGCAAGCGAGTCTCCAACAATAAATAATGAGTTTTATAATTCTCATTTAACATGAGAATTACAATTTTTCTACACAATCTTCGATTTCCGTGCTGACATAGGTTTTACATATAATTTTTTCTAACACATGGGTCCCACATGTGTTTTTTCTCTATAATATAAAATTTCAATTCTCCTCCAACATAAGAATTAAAAAATCTATAATAATATAATTTCCTTCTTAATTTACATACCATTTATTTTGAGTGTTACTTCGTAATTAAAAAATTAATAATATTTCAACTTTAAAAAAATATTGGTGCTGCTAGTTGTGGGCCGGGTCCTGATGAGGCTGGACTAAAACTACAGCCGATCGAGTTCATTCACCGCAAGTAAAGGTGGCAAAAGGGCTCGGCTCGGCGGGCCAACCCGCTCCACCAGCTAAATGGGGTGCGGTGGGTTGAGTTTTTCAACTCGTCTAAAAAATGTGGTGGGCTCATGTTTTGACGGATTGATGGCGGGTATAGACGGGCCGAGGTGGGTCAATGTAAAATAGGTTCGGGTTGGAGGCTAACAAGCCAAACGGGACGGGGCGGGTTGAGTTTTTCAGCCCATTTTGAAAAGCGGGAGGGGGCGGGCTGACTCATTTTTTGGTGGGTCAATGGCGGGGTGGGGCGGGCCCACTTTGCCACCTCTATCTGCAAGGGACACTTTAAAGCTCATTTACATTTTTATATATGTATAAGAGATAAAATTATTTCCTAATATGAAAACAAATACTCCTTTTTAATACATAAAATAGGATGATAAAATCTTGGTCTATGACGGTTTGGCGAGTGAGTCTCCAACAATTTATGATGGGTGTTCCCTTTCATTTTTAGGTGTGATATTATATTCCAGTTTATGACTCATCACCTACTTTATTGTAGATGTTATTGTTGTAATTTAAAGTCTTGTCTTTTTATCGAGGAAATGATTTAACCATCTTACAATAACAGGAAAAAAAAAATTATCCTTCTTCTTTTTTTGGTATCCAACTATCCTTTTATTAGTGTAACAACTAACAATTTACAATAAAATTGTAAATGTGATTTATTTTAAAATAGTTTAAAATAGTTTTCTTTGTATCATGATGTTTAAGTATCGATATTGTGTGTAAATTATTTATTATAAATAATTTAAATAAATATAAATATTATAAATTTATTTATTAAATTGTTTTATATGTATATATACGTGAGAGTGCACATATGTGTATAAAAAAATTAATTTACTTCAAAATAGATCAAAATTGTAATTTATAAATTTTAATTCTAACTTTATTTACTTAATTTTTTATTTTGATTAAATTCGCAAATTTTTAAACTTCCTTTCAAGTCACAATAAGGGCAGAAAATTTTCTAATTTTTTTTTTCCTGAAATTTTTTCATCTTTGCAATTTTCTTGAAGAACTAAAATAACATGTCTAATGTATCAAAAAAGTATTAAAAAAAAAAATAACATGTCTATTCTTACATTAATAGATAGCGGCTAGACATTATTCACAAATAAATTATTTAAACGAAGATGGTATTATTAGTACCACTTTAAAAAGATGATTTTATTTATTTTAAATTTTTTAAATAAATATAAATAAAAACACTACATTAATTAAATAAATAATAGACTTTTATGTTGAATAAACACGGTCCAAGAATGATGATAGAAGCTTACAAAAAAATGATGATAGAAAGAAATTTATTGCAGTCTACCATATATATATATATATATATATATATATATATATTGCAGAATAAGCATAACTTTTTTTATTTTATTTTTTTCCATAATGCGATAATTTTTTCATCTTTATTTGTAAGAATAATAATTTTTCCTTAAGAAATAATTTTATTTCCTCCATTTCTCATATCTGACAAATTTTAATCAAGAATTATTAATCACCAAATTATCATAAATAGTCTCTTTTACTAATACAATTACTTTATAAAAAATAAATTATCATGAAATACCAAATTAATATAATTTTTATTTTATTTTATTCATAATTTAAAGCATTATATGTATGACTTATCAATTGTAGACATACTAACATATAATTGTATATCCATTGAGTTGAAAATAATATTTTCTCATACCAACATCTGATACGGAGTATAAATGTAAGATTTGTTGAGTGGAGTCTTAATTTTACTTTTTTGCCAATAAATTGTAAAATGTAAAGGAGCGAAACTTTTATTTAAATATTTCCACGATCAAGTATTTTGTATATGTATGAATATTTTAAATTTATATAAATTTTAAAAGAATAAATTAAAAATATTTAATATTTTAAGATATATATATATATATATATATAATTTAGATAAAAATTTAAAATATACATTAAAAAGAAAACTTAAATTATAAAAAATATGCCTAATCAATTTATAACAATTAGAATTTAAAATTTTAAAAAGTTAATAATAATATAGGGCATTCATTCGGGAAGAGTAGACCAAAATAATAAGTCATTGTTAAGATAATGTGTTCTAATAAGGGTCTACTTGGAAGAAATCTAAATGAAAGACCTTTTTATGCCATTTTTTAGAAAGACTGTTCTCAAATTTCAAAGTTATTTTGTGCTTTGATTAAATGTATAAAAATTACTTTTAAATAAAAAAGTATTTGAATGTTAAAATTTAAAATATTTTTTTGTTTGTATAAAATTACTAAAAGGAACATATAAAATCAAATTCATCATAATATTTCAATCATTTATCTTTGAAATATAGTGGTTGTGGAGGCACGGTGATAAACCTAACTTCGAGGGAAGGAACGGCTTGTTGAAAATGTAGTCTGTTTTATCAGACAATATTCCATAGATTTATAAACCACAAAAGCAATCATAACACCATAAATGCAAAATTCAATATCGCCCGTTCTCAAAGTCAGTTAGTTATCAAGTTTGGAAATAATACTTAGGAATTAATACTATTACCAGATATCAAGATAACTTCAATGAAATGTTAGAGGTCCACCGTTATACATAACGATGAAGGTTTAGCCATAATCTCATGAAAATGATAGAAAGTATTTCGTGAGTCATGAAATTACATATATTTCAAAATTTATAATTGAAATAAAAAAGTTATATAATTAAATAAAAATACTCGCACTATATAAATTATATTATATTATATAAATTATAATACAAACATAATATAAAATAATGTAATATGAATAAAATACTCACAATATTAAATAACATAATATAAAATTTTTGAAGGAATTTTATCATAAAAATAAGATCACTTCACTCAAGTCTTGTTATATATTATTAGATTTAAATATATAAATATTTCACGACATCAAATCACATGAATAGATTTAGCAAAAATGAATATAGTGAATATATTTGTCATTTCTTGATATCTCTTTTCTGATTTAAAATTGTGGTATAACATTGTGAAAAATACTAGTAGTGTTATTGATTAATTGTGAAAAGTAAATTCTTTATGAGGGAATTATGTACAAAGTATGCATCAATCATATAATAAAATTAATCGAGTATTGCTTATAATTAAAAAAAAAATAACGAATATTTACATTATTTGAATTATATTTATTAAATTTTAAATTTGATAGAGATATCCTTTTAATTACATTACAAGTTAAACATAATTTTCCCTGTTTATTTTAAATTTTGTTTTGATTTTTATCAGGCGCATAATTTCCCTCTTTATTTACGACTCTATATTATTGTAATCGGAGCGTGTCCGTCAAGCAAATTTTTCAACAAACCGCGTATCCGTGTTTCAGAGCATATAGTAATTAATATTGAAGTCAATTGATTCAAAGATCCAAATAAGTAATGATTACAACAATGACACTTGTAACACCCCGTAGTACTCCGGTTGTTAACATACATGATATTTAACATTCACAGAGGAAGACTTTATTGAAAAGGAATAAAGCGTCTTATAAAAATACGAGTAAACTTTTTTCAAAACCTTTTATAAAAACATTTCTAGAAACGTTCACGTGAGATACTGCGAAAGTGTAAATCTAAACATACATCTACTAATTAATTCCGTGAGCCAGTATTAGTGGCCATTGACCATCAAGATATAACATCAAGTGTCATTATTGACGGAGTCTCACGGACAGCATAACGGCTATATTTCAGATAACTGGGAACATGATCCCACACATACAGATAACCTAATTGATATAATAATTTAAACAGATAGCTTGCAAGTCCACTCAGACTGCAATCCCCTCAATGGGTCAATACAATTAATAAGGCTCCGTGCCCAAATTAAATAAATACATGCATCAAGTCTATATTAATTCAAAGTATAAAAGCATCAGTAAATAATCCATGGCTCTAAGAATACTATCATGAGCCTAAATAAATACATACAATAATCTCCATAAAATAATTAAGCATGTTAACAAGTCTACATGCCAACATCAAATCTAAACATAATATAAAATCATCAGCTGCATCATCAACTACTCCAATGCGGGGGCCTTTCCCCTAGAAGCATCACCACTACTCTGGGTACCTGAAATGATATCCCCAAACGGGGTGAGATAACAACATCTCAGTAAGCTCAAGGTTCATAGAGGATCCTCTAACCCCTGAGCCCACTTCCTGCATGACAAGTCAGATATAAAGCATATAATACAAGCATACATCATAAACATAGCATCATCATATCATCCTTGTGTAACCCCAGGGTCAAAGCCATAGACAGTTACACATGTGTGACTTCCAGGGTCAAGCCATAGGCAGTCAACACAACCTCAGTATGAAATAGCTCCCAGAGTCAAGTCATAAGCAGCCGACATACCATGATCACTGGCCAGGATCCTCATAACATATATCATCAGTGCATCATCATAACATCAAGATCATATAACATCTATATGAATGTGAATGAATGCACATATACATCATACCATATACTCTCATACAATACAACCATAATGTCCACCATCATGGTGGGGCCACAAGAGAGAGGAGTCAACTAGAACTAGGAGCTTACCTTAGGGAGCTTAGCACAAGCCCACACTCCAATATAATACGTATGCTCCAACAAAATCCTCAAGTGCACGGTTCTCTAGGAACACCTAGAGTAGGAACCATTCACATCATTAATTAATAATAATTAATCAAGTCATATCAACGACTTAATCATTTAATGATTCCACTTTTCATACTCATATGCCAATAGTATGCCCATTACAAGTCTAGACCAATTATTACTTATTACATATTTTAGTACATTATTACAAGCCACTTTAATCTTCAATTAATTACATAGCTTAGAGTCACATGCAAGGCTCACTTAGATTATTTTTAACTCATCCAAGCCATATTTATGATTATTATAAGTTACTAAGGGTTCTCCTAAGCCCATTTAGCTTAAATATCACTTTTACGGTTTTTCCAAAACTGTACATGCTTCTGTTTTTTAGTTACTGAGAGAAACTCACTTGTTATAAAATTCTCATCTTTTAGTATGTTAATCTAGACTCATTTAAATTTCCAAAAAGGTATCACATGCCTCATTTGAAGTTTCCTAGCTCCGGTTATCACCATTTGAAGTTGGACAAGCAAAGCTGTTTGCCAACTCCGAACAGGGCCCTAAACATCCTTTACCATTTCTGCGATTATGGAAAATCTACTAAACCAATTGCTCTCAAATTTTTATGTAGACAACTAGACACTTTTATCTTTAATTAGACATATTATGAGCCTAATTCGAGTAAGCACAGAGGAAGAAACAATTCATAGAAGATGCAGCCATGTCCAGCGCCCCTGTACATGGCCTCCCTGTGCAGTCCTCACTCAAACGAACATACAGAATGAAATACATCTTCAATTGATACCAAATTTTGACACCACATAGATAACATCTCAATCTTCAATTTGATATAAGGCACAGCCCTACATGACCTCTGTGGAAGGAGATATGCTCTCCCCAATTTTTCCTAAAAACTGGTTACCTAGCCTTAAATGTGTTTACTTAACAAACCTTAATTACTTTTGATTATAAATCCTAATTCACATTAATTCTTGGATTTTTCTATTATTAAGTCCCATTATGAAATATCATTAGTCTCATTATGTCATGATACTTAACTTTTACTAATTACTTAATTAGTGTAACTAAACTCTACTTTAGTCCAATTTTAAAGTTTAATCCTTAATTAGTGTATTATGTAAGGTCCACTTCACTTAACCACTAAATTAATATCCTAATGAGGTCTTAATATTAATTTTAACATAGTGACCCTACCTTAAGCCTACATGGCTGAATTGTTTAGGTGTTAATATTAGTATTTTTAAGCCTATTTCTTAGTCATTTCATTAGTTAATTAAGTCCTACACTTAATTAGTCCACTAATCCATCATCTAATTAAATTTTAAATATAAAACCCTAATCATACTATTTAGGGCAGATTTGATTAAGTGGTATTATTAGGGTTCAAATCCATTCCTTAGTCATAATTAGTGGTCTTAAGATTAAAGGTTGCATTTTTAACCTTTCCTATGGTTCCACCTATGATTATCCACACTTTAGACCATCAAGAACACATTTATATCAAATTAAAACATTAACCCCATAGAAAACTCATGATGGCTGAATCATATAGGTGGATGAGAAAGCATTTTTGTCAACATTTCTCCAAGTAATCATGCTTACTTCTTCAAGTTAGCTACAAGGCCTCAAGTTTCCACTTTTCTCAAGCAAGGATGCATCTTTTCCACAAAGAACACACCTTTAAGAAAGACTCAAAGTTAGAACTCAAGAACACAACTCAAAGGTGGGATTTTTCAAGAAAAAGATTCAAGATACTTACACTAAAACTCAAGTAGACAAGCACCAAAGGAGTGTTCTTCAAAGAGAACTCAAAACATCTCTATAAGGCTTGAACTTGTCAACACCATGGCTGTATGGAAGGAGAGTCACCACGAAATTTTGGTTTCTAACAACAAAAATGATATATTCTTGAAGAGGATGATGAAAGGAACAACTTTGATGAAGGAGGTTTGGTGAGGTTTTGGAGATGAAATCTTAGAGAGAAGTGAGAGCAAAATTTGGAGTTTGAATTTTAGAGAGAGAAGTGAGAAGAAGGGGCTGATTCGGATTTGAAATGGGAGGGGAAGGTGCCCTAATTAGGGTTTCCATGTCACCTAAGTGGCATTCGTCCTTTAGTGAGACCCGGTGTAATTTTTAACTGATCCGTCGTCAAATTTTTACCCGAAAACTCCCAAAACTCTAACTTTAAGTGCTTAACATTAATTTTCTCTAATTATCATGTTCATAACTTAAAAATTTGATTAGTAGATCACAGATCCACTAACAGTTGTTTAATTGCACTATAGTCTTTACCGATGTTCTTAACTGTACCCGGATTTCATAATCATCTTAACTTTAACATTTTTGGTCTAATTATGACTTGTTAGGCATATATTGGTATTTATTTCCATTTTCTCATCTTTTTCCCGTTTCGGGATTCTACTGACTGCTGCTACAGCAGTACAAAATACCCGGCAAAATTGACTTTTCAAAAATACCCCAATATTGGTATCAATCTTCATCAAATCATATCATAACCTCATTCATGATGTTTATATCATTAGATTAGATCTCTAACTATAATTTTCTCTCTTGAAGCTATTCTACTGACTGTTACTGCGTCAGCAGTCAAAAATAACAGATGAAAACTCAACTGTTCAGAATACCCTCAATATGGGTATCCAAATTCTTAGAATTTCATTCTCATTCTATTTATGACCATAAGGTCCTCATCATAACTCTCTAATTTAAAAGTTATATAATTAGGGTTATTATAACACTCCTCTTCATTTCGTTGTTCATTGCCACCTATGTAGCACCGATACTGACATGGGACACGTGACACGATACGACACGACACTTCGATTCGTTAATTCTAAAAAATGTTAGAATTCGACACGTTAGGACACGTTTTGATATTAAATAATATTTTTAATTTATATAGTATATATTATATTTAATACTCAATAATTTAACAAAAAAATGAATCTAAACTTATAATATTCATAAATTTTGCAAAGAAACATAAGATATCCCAAATATTTATATTAAACTCAATAAAATAGTATTGTAATCCAACGAATCTAACAGTTGGGACTAAAAACTCAATACAACCTTTAAACTTTTTTTTTTGAGTTTCTATAACGCGTGTTGGAGTGTCGAGGTGTCCGAGAGTGTCGGGAAATGTCGGACACGACACGTCGGGATTTTTTGAAGTGTCGGTGCTTTATAGATTGCCACAATCTATCAGTAAGACGACAAAAGTAACATTCAATACTTTCCGATAATACAGTCAAGCAACAATATTGATGGAACACAATATATAACATAACACACACAAATAATTCTGAGACAAAAAGCTTAGTCATCTGATTTGGTATTTTTAATATTTACTTGACATACAAGCACGATATTGACGTTAATCTGCTTACAATGTTATGTCCCAATTTAACGATATCAATGATATATACTTGTCCTTATATTAAATTTTAATCAACCTTTTGGGTGTTAACCAAAAAACCTACGAATAAAAAGCAGCCTCACTATATCAAAGTTGTGGTTTTTAACATTTCGTGAACAATACGAGCTTGCTCATACTGAATATAGAGTATGCCACAAATGCCAACTACACTCAATATCATACCTACAGTTTTGAATCCAGGGAATGTAAAACACTTAACACAACTAAAACATAGGTAAAGAACCCCCCAACTGAAGACAACTATAAACAAGATAGAAAACAAGTATACTTACTCACTAGGTAGAATGCAAAAAAGAAACAAAACCACCACACAAAAATGGACACTTGCTAAAACAAGACAGAAAGTGTGGGAACAACTTTAAAAATACCACAGCTTCTCTTACGAAAAAAAAGGATATTTCAAAAGCTCAAATGAGAAACTAAGAACTCAAATGACCAAATACTAAAATGGGAAGAAGCCATTCCCATTTTCATAAAAAGAGAGCAAAATGCCATATCACAAATATGCATTAAAAAAATTGAAGTCAGCAAGCCAAGGAAAACAAATGACTATGGAGAACCACATAAGCAAATCGATTTGTTGGTGAAAAACACAAATCGAATTAAAGAACAGGGCACAGTCAAGCTTACCGAGAACCAACCACACCAGCGCAAGAGGAAATAGTAGATTTCGAAGACACCAAACCTAGGTTTCGATGTGTGCTGCGTTGATTAAGAAAAAAATAAGTCAGCCAACCAAGAAAGACAACTGACAGTGGAGAACCACAAAGCAAGTTGATTTGTTGGTGAATAACACAAATCGAAGTCAAGAACAAACCACGAAGCTTATCGAGAACCAACCAAAGCAGCGCAAGATTAAATATGAAGACAGTCACGAAACCTAGGTTTTGATGTGAGATGGGATATTTTTGTCTCACAATTTGTTTTGCTGCTTTCCCTTGATTTTGGATTTTTTAAATAGCATATGATTTTTGGTAATATGAAATGAGAGTTTTTTTTGTAAACCAAAATACTAGTAAACGAAGGTATACAGGAAAATGATTTTGTTAAGTTGTACCAAACATGGCAATTAACGTTTGCCAATATAGCTTTACCAGTAATCTTAAAAAATACCCTATTCCAAACACATCCTAATTGTAAAAGTTTTGATAACTAAAATATGTTGACAATATCTACTAAAAAAATATCTTCACAATAATTTTTTTCCAGAGGGCCCACATCTCTGCAAGACCCACACAATTAACTATATCATCATCATTAATTAAACAACAAATCTTGTAACCATTGGCCTAACATTCCAACCCTAATATTTGGCCTGACATTCCAACCCTGATGGGGTGTTTAGTAAATGGAAAAAAAATTGCCATGGAAAGTGTGGTAGGGAAAATGCATTTGCAATATTTCGGGGGGGGGGGGGGGGGGGGTGAATAAAGTGAAGGTTGAAAATGAGTTTTGCTGTCAACTTCTTTTCCACCATTTTACATTGTGGAAGTTTGCCATTGAAAACATGGAAAAAGAAATTGGCGACGCGGGAGGAAAATGGAAACATTGTTGTGAGACAAAAACACCCTCCTATCATCTACGAAGACCACAGTTCACAACTCCATGCACGAGCTACAAAAGATATTGAATTAGCGTGAACCCTTCAAATATCCAACCAATCCTCTATGAAGACCACAGTTCAAGGTGTTATCAAGTCTGCAAGTTGATTGAATCACAACAAAACACTGAAAATTAATCCGCCAAGTATGTCAAGTTCCAATAATAGAGATAACAATGGGTGAAAAAAGCAAGAGTAATATGCCAAAATGGATTAACCATAAAGATGAAGCTCACAACTCAGTAATCTGTCTAACTAAAATTATATGTAAGTAGTTGAATACCATATGCGTGTTGTACCATCCTCACAACCAGTAACGATAACAGGAAAATTAATACATAAAACTTCTCATAAAAACTAATCCTGTAATTATTTTATACTTAAAAAAAGTACCACAAACTTAAGATTGTTCTGTATGTTTAACTTACACAATTCATGTAGCAATTTCCATTTCAACAATTTCAAGATAAAAAAAGATATTCATGCCTTCCTCCTCCATATAGAAATTCAACAATATTTAAATTTACGGGTAGTTTGGTAATTTTGGTTAAGATTCCTATCATTTTTTTTATAATCAACCAAACATAGTTACTAAAATTAATCCAAGTTTCCTGGAAAAAAATCTGGCCTACCAAACATCTTTTCGCAACTTTTTTTGTAAAAAATTTTTCTCACTTTTTATCCGGAAAATTTTTGTTTATGATAAAAAAAATTTCTCCTGTACCAAACACCCATAATATATTAATTAAATTGATTGATACATATTCTTAACCCTCCAAATTAGTTAGAACGTTTGCTTTTGAGTTTTTAGACCTCAAGTCGCTTAAACCGGGCACTTCTCCCCTCATCCAACGGCTCAAACTCATCAATACTCATGTGAAATCAATAGTAATATTGTTTTCAAATGATAATTATTTGACATTAATTATTAATTAGTAGCACTAATTATGACTCTCTTTTTTGGGTAAATAGCGTTCCCCCTTTTTCTTCCTGATCTATTTGCGCCAATTGGAGACCATGCTTAATCTAAATAATAATTATGTTTAATTATATTTTGTTCCATATCATAGACTCATTTTCTATTTAGTTACTAAGAAAAAATCTATAATTTAGTATTGATATAAATAACCGTTTTTAAATTAGTTCTACTCCTACAGTTAATTATTATAACAATGTGAGATTTATATAAATCAAATTAAAAATAACTACTACTTATGCGTAAATTCTACGGTTAAGGTATAAGGTACGAGTACGAGTACATGTATGTATTTTTTTTTTAATAAAAATTTGGATAAGATTATCTCCGAAGAAATCAGAATTTTGATTTTTGAGAATTCCTCATATTTTCTTAGTTAAATAGAATAGAGTATGCTAAAAGTTACTAAATTCAATCAACTAAAATGGGATTTGTTTGTTGTATTCACATTAACAATCCAATACAGGCCCACATGTTCTTCTATGAAGGGAACAGAGCCTCCACATGATTAATTATTGAGTTTCTCTCATTTTGTTATCTTAGGAGAGAGATAGACATAAAAAATGAAAATCATGAGGGAGAAAGTTAATTTTTTTTAATTTAAATTTTAAATAAAAAACATTATTTTGTGTCTATCTCTCTTAAAAATAACATAATTTTATGTCATTTAAAATGACAAACATTTTTCCCTTAATTATTTAGGTATAAATATTACACAAATTAATTAAGGAAAATTAAATTAACATCCTTATAATTTCTTATATTTATTTTTTAAATGTCAATTTAATTTTGATAATAAAAATAATTATAAAATATCATTAGGAAAAAAGTTTCGTAAGTATAACCTCCATCAATATTATACATTATTTAAAATATTACTCACAATATTAAATTTTTATTTGATAAATTATCACATATGGTGTATTTAAATTAATAATTGTAATAAAATTATATAGAAAAAATATTTAAAATAAACTAATTCCAAATTTACTTTTAATTTAATGAAACATATATATATATATATATATATATATATATATATATATATATATATATATATTGGTAAAGTAATGAAATATATATTTACCAAAAAAATGAAATATATTAAAAAGGCACATATATTAAAAGTTCATAATTGTATAATTTAAAATTTTATTTGTTGTAATAATGTTAATTGTATTGTTTAAATTTATTATTTAATAAATAAATGTAATAATGTTTACACTAATAGCTTTAATAAAAATTTATAATCAAAATATTTGAAAGACAAAGATTTGTTTGAAAAAATTTAGCGCGTAATAAACGAATACAATTACGATTATTATCTTATAAAATATAATAAATATTTATATTTAAAATTAATAATTTAACAACTTAATTTTCTTTTATTTGATAGGATAATTCTACGTATGCGTTGAACAAATTATTCAAATTTATTAGTCAAGTTTATTATTTGATGACTAAATATTTAGTACTAATTTAAAGATTTTAGTAATAATGGAAATTCGGTTAAAAGAAATCCATCAAATTAAATGATAAAAACAACACATATTGGCAAATTTTAGATTTTAAAGATTAGAGAAACATAAGTCTGGGAACTCTCGGAAGATAACATTAAATCTAAAATATAGATAAAAATATACTTTTATATATTATTTCCTAGATTTAAATATTATTTCTTATTTTTTTTTGTATCATTTAAAATCTAAAATATAGATAAAATATGTGTTATCTTTCCATATCTTTGAGAAACATAAATCTGGCAACTTTGTTTCTTGATTACTTAAGATACGAAAAAAAGATCTGCACCAAAAAGGAAAGATATGAAAAAAAGATATGAGCACTCTTTTTGATGTTTTATTGCCACGTCCAATCCTATAAAGACATCCTCAACAGCAAAATTATACATTACCAAATTGATTGTTTTCTTTTTTCTTGTTTTTTCTACTCAAACTCTCTTCGATGGCAGAACCCCAAAAGTCTCTTGTCGGTAAGTTTTACAAAAGTGGTGCAAAACGTTCAAGAACAGTCCAAGAAGAGTGCCAACAATGGGAGATCGCTGATTTTCGTTACAAGAAAATGAGAAACGAAACTTCTGAAATTTCTCCCCAATTGCGAATGAGTAGAACAACTGAACAACACCCACCAACAAAATCTTTCATCAAAGAAAACTCCAGAAGAATGTCAAGAACTGCATCTCAAGTTCGTGAGTTGAAGAAGGAAGGTGCAGAATGCAAGAAAGAGAAGAAACAAAGGGCAGATAACATGGACAGAAACAGAAAGATACAGTGTTGGGTGATCTTGAAGAGGTTGATGGTAGGAAAAGATGGTTGGGCTTTCAAAGAAGCTCTTGATGTTAAGGTCTTGGAGTTTCTTGATAACTCAGAAGTTGTATCCAAGCCAATAGGTTTGAAGGATATTGGGTACAAATTAAACAATTATTTGTATTACAAGCCTGAGGAATTTGCAGATGATATGAGGCTTGTATTTTCTTATGCATTGCTATATCCATGGAGGAGTGAGATTCACATGATTGCAATGAGGGTTAGTAAGAATTTTGAGAGCAGTTGGGAATCTTTGAAGAAAAAGTGGATATTTGAGGAAAGAAAAAGAAAGAAAAGTATGTCCAAATGTTGATACAGAAGGTGCAGACATTTGAATCAAGTTGTTGAATCTTGTTTAGAGTGTCGTGTTTGTACAAACTTATTCTTGAATTACTAGGTTATTGAATTTGTTTCCTTATGAGTTTTATTAAAATGTTGAGCTGTTTTTATTCTGTTTTAATTGCATAAGCAAAATGTACGCATAACCATTTAAACCGACTATTAGCCCCTTGTGTTTGGACCAATGTTATTAAAACTGGCCCGGTCATTGACCCGGTTGAGGTACTGGGTCACTGGTTCAACCGCATAACCCGGTAATTATATGCAATTTTATAATTTATATTAAAAAAATATAAACATACTTAAATATAAAAAAAAGATAAAAATTTCAAATATTTTAATATAAAAAAATAGTAAATGACATATTATTATCCAATAAAAGATCAAACAAAAATATAATGATCGTGATACGGGACTTTAGGTTAAGAAAATGATATCTCTAAATATAAATCAATTCAAAATTTTCTGAATAGCATAATTGAGATAATATTAGTGTTATAGGTACATAACTTATATAAGTTAATAAGCAAAAAAATATTCAAATATATCTATTATGATATATTTTTTTTGAAAAAAAATTAAATTTTTTTTGGGACCGGTTCGGCTCACCTGTTAACCGACCGAGTCACCGATTTTCATGGAAACCGACCGGGTCGGACCGGGTCGCATCGGTTTTGATGCAGAACCGGTCCGTTGCTTGAACTGGACCAGTTATATAACCGATTTACCGGTTCCCGGGTCGGTCCGGATTTTATAACATTGGTTTGGACCCATGAATCATGATCCTTGTTGATAGGTGCACACAACATTTTTCATCTGTCTTGTCCTAATTCTAATATATAAATAACACCCTGTATTTTTGGAATTTCATTTTCTTCCATATCTTGTTTCTTCTCTGCATTTCTTGGATCTTTTGCAGAGACCAACCCCAGAAGAAGAAGGAGAAAAAATTAAATTTATAAATCAACCCTTTTTGTAAATCCCCACCTTTATTTTTGGTAAAGTTTTGATTTTTATTTGTTTATGTGTTTTATCTTTATGGATCCTAATTGGGTTTGATCTTGCTATTTTTGATTGGGTGCTTGTGTTGTTGTTTTATTTATTTATTTATTTTTGTTCTGTAGTTTTTTTTTTTAATTTAATTTTCCCTAGGAAAGTCATGAATTTTTCTGGTGATTGAATTTTGTTCAGGGTTTGAGTTTGGGGTTAGGTTTAGGGTTTGTTTTGAATTGGTGGGTGATTGGACGTTGATCTGGGGTTAGGTATCATGTATGATTTTTCTTGGGATTTAAATAAATTTCTTCATATAAATCAAATTAAAAATAAATATTACTTATGCAATTAAAAATGCCAAAAGTATGATATTCTTAATTCTTATATCTGATACTTATGTTTAATTTAATTTTATATAATTTATTATGTTATGATTTCAATAAACGGCATTATACCAAAACGGTAAAAAATGAATTAAACATGATTGTAGATGTAGAACCGTGGGTTAACACTTAACACAAAGCCAATTATTCTTTGGCTTGAAATAATAAAATAAATTTTAACCTATTAATTTTTAAGGAAACAATTATACCTACTATCATTTTAACTTTACTACTATTATTACCTGTTTGGTTACCATTGGATTAATTTGAAGGAATGATAGTTAATTTTTATTTTTATTTTTATCCGTTGATTTCAAATTGATCCAATAATAATCAATCAGGTAATAAGAGTAGTATGACTACAATAATCATTTAATGATATAATAAGTAAAGGAATTTGTATTCTACCCGTATGTCTGTTTATTAAGCACTAGTAGTGCTATTGATTAATTGTGAAAAGTAAATTCTTTATGAGGGAATTATGTACAAAGTACGCATCAATCATATAATAAAATTAACGAGTATTGCTTACCAAAAAAAAATAAAAAAAATTAACGAGTATTTACATTATTTGAATTATATTTATTAAATTTTTAATTTGGTAGAGATATCCTTTTAATTACATGCCAAGTTAAACATAATTTTCCCTCTTTATTTTAAATTTTGTTTTGATTTTTATCAGGCGCATAATTTCCCTCTTTATTTACAACTCTATTTTGAATTTAGCAACTACATCCAAAAATATCGCCAGTTCTCAAAATCAGTTAGTTATCAAGTTTGGAAATAATACTTAGGAATTAAGGCTTTGTTTCAATGTTGTTTCCATAAACAGTTTTTTAATTTTCAGAACAAAAAAATAAAAAAACTCATTTGGTAGGGTTTATTTTGTAAAAAAATGTTTTGAAAATTCTGACTGTTTATTTGTTTTTAGAATCAAATTTAGAGAATATATCTGAGTTGTTTTTGTTTTCTGTTTTGGTTTTTAATTTTCAAAAAGAAAAAAATATAGGAAATAATTGTTCTAATAACTAGTTTACAAAATAATTTTAAGAACAAAAAAATCAGAATACAATCAAACAGACTCTAATACTGTTAACAGATATCAAGATAACTTCAATGGAATGTTAGAGGTCCACCGTTATACATAACGATGAAGGTTTAGGCATAATCTCCGGAAAATGATACAGAGTATTTTGTGAGGCATGAAATTACATATATTTCAAAATTTGTAATTGAAATGAAAAAGTTATATAATTAAAAAAAAATACTCGCACTATATAAATTATATTATATTATATAAAATATAATACAAACATAATATAAAATAATGTAATATGAATAAAATACTCACAATATTAAATAACATAATATAAAATTTTTGAAGGAATTTTATCATAAAAATAAGATCACTTCACTCAAGTCTTGTTATATATTATTAGATTTAAATATATAAATATCTCACGTCATCGAATCACATGAATAGATTTAGCAAAAATGAATATAGTGAATATATTTGTCATATCTTGATATCTCTTTTCTGATTTAAAATTGTGGTATAACATTGCGCCTGACGTTAAGGTGTGTGTATTATTATTTTTTTGGTATCCTGGTGTGTGTATTAAATTTAATTTGGAATTGACTAGAATACAAAATTCAAGTTTATTTTTTATTCAATTTATTGCTTCTATATCTTTACAATATATTTCATATTTTTTATCTTTTAAGCTAATTTAAACAATATTATCTTTCGACACAATTATAAAAGGGGAATGTTATTCCCATTTTAGTAGCTCTCTCATGTTGTAGAGATGAGTTATATGGGATCCACCGTTAAAGGACAAAAAAGAAAAAAGAAAAAAAGTGAGTGGGATTTTCGATGTGAGGTAACATCAGATAATTACCTCACGTAAAATGAGAGTAATATTTTCCATTATAAAAAGGAATAGAATATTTTGTTGACTTTTTTTCATCCTTATTCTATCTATTTTTTTTAATATTATTATTCAACTAATTTTTATTTTTTTTCTCTTCTATAAAGATTTTTTTTTTTTTTTTTGGTAAAAGGATAAAGATTTTAATCTAAAAGTGTTGAGATCAGAAAAACTATAGCAAACAACTTTTATAACAACATAATAACTAACAAGTAATATCTAGCATGATTGCTTAATTACTATTCCAACAACGCTAGTATAAATTTTTGAAAAAATGAAGAGGCCAGTTGCGGCTGGCCATATCGCTTCACCACTATAAAGAAGTATATAAAATAAAAAACCATTGAATTGCATATTAATATGTGAAAAATAATTTAATATAATAAATCATAATAAATAACTCATGCAACAATATGATAAGTGGCATTAAACAGACTGTTTAATCACTCTATAAACAATATTAATAGTTGTATTTGAAAAAAATAAAGGGCGATCGCCTCTCAACCCCCGCTCTATAACTGCTTAAAAGAACATGAAATAACAAATCATCAAATACGGAATCAATAAATTGCATATTAATATGTGAAAAATAATTTGATATGAAAGGTAAAAATATGGGGAATTATAACCATACAAAGGTAAAAATAAATATAAAATATTAAATATTGATTATTTAATATTTAACCGTACAAAGATAAAAATAATTAAATATAACCATTACATCAATATAATCGATGTAATAATAAGATTGATTGGTAGTAATACTAATTGATTATTATAATATCATTCTCTATATAATAATGCAAAAATGAGTGTTACTGGTGACCAAATATATATATATATATATATATATGAGGTGAGATCATTTGATATCAGTGTCAAATTTGAAATTTGACACCTCATCTGACAGCCGTTAGATCAAAAAAGATTAACAACTCTGATTTGTAAGCATGTGACACCATTGATCTTTTTTTATCTAACGGCTCACAGATGAGGTGTCAAAGGATCCTACCTCCCCCTCTCTCTCTCTCTATATATATATATATATATATATATATATATATATATATATATATATATATATATATATATATATATATATATATGTATCCAGTGGTTCACATAACTAAAAAATTAGAGCCCTTAGATATAAGTGGAATCAACAGACAAGATTGAGAGTGTAACTTACACTGATGTAAAATGATCATAACCCTATATATATATATAAGGAAAAATGTTTCTCCAGTTAATGCATATAAGTTATCTGTATTTATTCCCCAAACGACGTCGTTTTGATATTGAAATCTTAAAAAATTATAAATATAAAGACTATTATGACCATGAAATAAATTAAAATTACAAAAATACCATGATTTCAGCCCAAAACGACGTCATATTGGACTTACTGCAAATAGCAGATAACTTATCTGCAGTAACTGCATAAAAAACGAACCACACACACATATATATATAATTGGGGAAGGTTATATTTACAACCTATTTTCTTTTACAATTTCTTACGACCAATATTTTAACCGTTGGTTTCTGCTAATCAACAGTTAAAATTTATTGCAAATTAATAATTAATTAATAAATATAACCACACACACATATATATATAACGGTTAAGATTTAATAGTAAGAGATAGTAAAAAAATAAGTAGTAAATATAATCTATTCCATTAAATAATAATAATTCTTTAAAATAATAAACATATTTCCCATATATATTTAAAAATCTTGCTTGTTAATGCTGCCAAAAGTGCTTTATCAGCTCGGAGATAGCAGGCTAACATTTTGAGTGCCGTTTGATGTTTAAACTTTTGTTCCGCAAACGTTAAGGACCAGCCGTTAAGTGGCGGGCTCAGAAAACCACGCTACGCACCCGTAACGGAAATTAACGGCGACGTCGGTGCTCACATATCTATTCGTTACAAACACAAATATAAATTAATAAATAAATTTGCCTTTCTGTTTTTTTTTTATATTTTTAATTAAATTTCAATTTTCCATTGTTTCAAGTTTCAACGTTCGAGGATTTTTCGAAGCATAGCTACAGAGAGAGAGAGAGACGAAATCTTGGTCTCTCTTTTTGTCAGCTTCACTTCGATTCCCGCCACTGCTCTGCAAGCATAGGTACTTCACTATTCGGAGAAATTCAAAAAATTTGTTCCTGATTGTTTTTTTTTTTTGCCCTGCAAAATTCAGGTTTTTTTTTTTTTTTTTGATTTGATCGATTCTTTGCTGTCCCTCTTTTCAACGAAGGACTTTGATTTGTTTTTGGGGAAAACCCTACAGTGTTCCATGTTTCATGTGAGTTTTTTTTTTTTTTTTTTTTTGGTTTTGGGGGTTATGGAGTTTTTGATATGATAGTGGATTTTAAGATCTGGGTTATGTTTATATTTGTGTTTCCCTGCGAAAGTTTGGAAATTTTGCAACGTGAGCTAGGTTTTTAGGGTTTTAGATGGTTATTCTGTGATGGGTCCTGGAGAATTTTGCTTTTTTTTTGTTTTTTGTGTTTAAGATATATGTAATGGTTTGTTGATTAGGATTTTGGGTTTTGGTGATGTTTTTGAAGGATATGGCTGAGGTGAAATCAGAGGAGTGTTGTATGGAGAATAAACAATCTACTGCTGCTTCCTGTTCCTCTGTTTCTGAAGGCAGTGGCAGTGCAATTCACAAGTCTCCAGGGATATGTAGCACAGCATCCGCATCGCCTTCAAATCGGTAAAATACATTTAGTTCTTTACTTTTTCATTGCAGTATTAGTCATGAATTATCATGATGTTGTTACCTTGAGGGCAGTGTTTTATGCCTATCTGTTATTGCATAGTTTCACATTCTGAAATAGCAGCTGATTCCCTTTATACTGTGGATAACTTATCCATTTTCTATATTTGCTATGATCTCCATGCATTGATTTTCATTGTATGAATATTTTCTGTACAGAAGGACCACTGGACCTATAAGGCGCGCTAAGGGTGGTTGGACAGCACAGGAGGTAAATCTTTACTCATTGGAGACGGTTGTTCTTCTATTGCTTTTCATTTTTTGGTTAGATATGTTCTTGCGTGTTATTGAGCTGATCAGATAATGAATTTAGCTCAGTTGATTTAACGTCTGCGTAAGTGTAGTCCAAGATACGTTAGTTATGCTTGTCCTTGTCAATCATCGCTGCTTGTATATTAGTTAATAATGCTCTTAATGTTTTCTTCGACGTGCTGCAGGATGAGACATTAAGGAATGCTGTTGTGGCTTTTAAGGGCAAGAGTTGGAAGAAAATAGGTATTTATATTTACCCTACATAGCGCGTCTGATATCACTTGTTATTGCTACGTTGTTTTTGCCATGGGGATATCTAGTTCAATTATTCATTGATGGTCTTTGTTTGTGATTTGCAAATTTATAGTGGCGATGCATACTTGGATTATAATCGGAAGTGAATATTTGAACTTACGTGAGAGTTTTGAACTAAAGAGATTAGATTGTAGATCACTGATCACTAAACTAATTTGGCTTAAATGCTTAAGAAACATAATAAATATTATTTTGCAAAGTTCCTCATCAGTGTTTTCATTACGTAGTGCAGACCCATCCATCATTTGTTGTGAAATAAAAAATTCACCTGACGGTTTATGGAACATTAAAACTATACACAATGAAACTTTTATGCTGTTATGTACAAATTGTTTACTTATTATTAATGGTTTTCTTGGTACTAGAGTGGAGGCAGAGAATACTGCAGTTGAAAAAAAGACAAATATAATTCGAAAGAAATAGGCTTGAGGATAATTTTTAGTTAATTTTTCACTTGTTTGGCATGCAGAAAATTAGAATGAACCACTAAAATTAAAACTTTCAAACCTCTATTTGTGCCTTTCATTATAATGTTTGGTTGCAATTTATTCTGTAACGTAGAATTGTTGTCATGTGTGTGGAAATAGGAATTTCTTCTTGTGGCTCAATACTAAATGCTTAATGAAAGCATTATGCTCGTTTTCATGACACTAATTTAAATTAATATGTGGAATGCAGCTGAGTTTTTTCCTGATAGATCAGAAGTTCAGTGTCTACACAGATGGCAAAAAGTTCTTAATCCAGAACTTGTTAAAGGACCTTGGACCCAAGAGGTTTTAATCTTTTCGTTTTCTTCTTTTTTAATTTTTGCTACAATTTTATTCAAGCATTAATTTCTCTTGCTTGGCTTACAGGAGGATGTTAAAATAGTTGAACTGGTATCAAAATATGGGCCTACAAAATGGTCTTTGATAGCTAAGTCTTTGCCTGGTCGAATAGGGAAACAGTGTCGAGAGAGGTAGGTTAATTGAAGTTCACATGGTAGTTATTTCTTTTCTTTTTTTATCTTTTTTTTTTAGTCCTTTTTACTGATAAAGTATGTTGTTATCGATATCATTACATATAAATTTTAGATCTGTTTCTTTTGTATCAGCCTCAACTTTTTAAGATCTTTATTCCATCAGACTCCTTATTTAAAATGATGATTCAATTACTACAACTTGCATGTAAACTACTTAAATTATACTGGCTTTTCCTTCTTGAATGTTTTCAGGTGGCACAATCATCTTAATCCTGACATAAAGAAGGATGCCTGGACTTTGGAGGAGGAAATGGCCCTGATGAATGCTCATCGCATGCATGGGAACAAGTGGGCTGAAATAGCTAAGGTCCTTCCTGGAAGGTCTGCATCTTTTATTAATTCTTTGGCTGTTATAAAGGAAATTAAGGTCAAAGGAAAAATCATGGAATGGAATCTTTATTATAATATTATGCTAATTGCAAATTATCTTCCTGGATTAGTGTCCAAAACATATTTTTAATATGATTTTTTTTTTTTTTGTTGGGGGTGGTAATATTTGGATGTATTTCTCTTAATTCTCTTGATCTTCCTCAATAATAAAATCTTAGAAGGATATATTCTACTTAAAACTTGTTTTTAAGAAAAAAAAATTAGAAAGAGATAGATGGAATCATGTTTAACATAGGGATCCACCACGGTACTCCCTCCAAAAAGAGAGGATCGTATTACCTTTTTTGAAATTACAGACTTTATGTCAAATGTTTCAGACTAATTAATAACAATTACGAACTCATATGAGTAAAAAACTTTTATTACTCATTTTGTAATTTTAAAATGTAGTATAATACTCCCATTTTTGGAGGGAGCACCGAAGTGGGACCCCTTTAACATAATACTGAAACACAAAACAATGAAGAAAAAAGAGAAAAAAATGGAGCAGAGCTGCCCAATCCTTCAACATATCTGTTAGGGAAACTCCAAGCCATGTGCTTTACACCAAATAGAGGCATAGCATGTCTCCTCAATACACTTATTTCTCTTCAATGAATTTTTCACTCGACCTGCCTTCAGCCGCAAAAAAGAAAAAGAAGAAACTTCTTCAGTAAAGAAGAGAAATACTGTATTAAATAGCAAGCTGTAGCTGGTTGACTGATGATAAGCAATATTGGTCTTCTTACCTTAAAAATCTTAAATTTATATCATCATTTTGCTTGTTTCACTTGCTAGTTTTTCCTTTTGCAATGTTTCCCTAAGATGTGTCTCTTGATGTTCTTTCTTGTTTTTAAAATTTCCGCACACATTTTCTAATGATTTGTCGACCCTCGGTTGTGGAGCTGACCATTCTGGTCTATAATATCCAAATCATATTTAGTGAAAATACCACACTTGTATAGTTCAAAGAAGTCCATATTGTAAAGTGAATCCTTGTAAAAAAAAAATAAAAATACTAGTGATCTTAGTAACTGAGCACAAGTTGTAAGATATATTTTGTGATGTGAAATGGCATTCATTTGAATTATATTTGTGACAAATACTATTTGTTTACTTGAATTTTCTTATGCAGGACTGATAATGCAATAAAGAACCACTGGAATAGTTCTTTGAAAAAAAAGTTGGATTTTTATTTGGCTACAGGAAGACTTCCACCAATTCCAAAGAACAGTCCACAAGTTGCTGTTAAAGATTCAATTAGACGATCTGCTTCTAAAACAATACTTGTTTCTTCAAATAAAGAATTAAATGTAGCTGTTGAAACATCATCGGAAACTACTGCCATTAGCAAGCTAGATGACAGTGGTAAGAATCAGTTTGAGTCCTCAGGAACAGTTAGAGAAGTTGGTGATTCATCAAGTGTTCCTGCAAATGAATCTGCTGACTCTGACTGTGTAGACATCGATCTTTGTTATAGCAACTCGGAACAAGTGTCAAGAGCTAATTTTGGAATAGCTTATGGGCCAAAATCTGAGAATTCTGGACTCAATGGATGCTCAACCATTGAGAATTGTATAAATAATGGTGAAATGAGCAGTAACAGGTTAATCAAAACATCTTTTTTGCAAGAAAGTCCACCCTGTGGTTCTTTATGTTATGAGCCACCACAGATAGATGGTTCAGTTCCTTCAGATTCTCTTTATTTAGTTTCCTTGCAGAACAAGTATTGCTCTAGTCCAACGTTGTCACCTCTTGGTTTCGTTACACCTCGAGTGAAGGATAATGGATTATGCACAAAAACACCTCAATCAATATCGAAAAAGGCTGATGATACTTTTCCAGATGATACTCCTTCCATATTGACTAAGAGAAAGTCTGCACTCGAAGTTCGCACCACTCTTAATAAGCTTTTGAAGTCAGGTTATGATTCACGTACTTCCACCGAACCTGAGAGTGCCAAGGATAATTCTGGTTCTGAAGTTGGGAGGTTCTCTGACAGTCCAGCAAGCCATGACAATGGGAGTGGCATTCCAAATAATAAAGCATTCAATGCATCTCCACCATACCGGTTGAGATCCAAACGAACAGCGGTTATCAAGTCTGTGGAGAAACAACTTGAGTTTGCATTTGATGAAGAGAAGAATGATGACAGTATCAGCTCGAAGGAAAAATCTGCGAAGAGGAGCAATGCGATGACTGAAGATTGTCTGCATGAAACAAAGATGGTATTGACATAGTGTATAAATTGTAAGTCCTTGCTAATTATTGTTCTTTAAATGTATTTTATTATATTTCTACTTAAGTTTTAAGACATCAGAGGAATTGCTGTCCACTTAGTGAAGTAGGCAGTTTTTCTTGTAGAAATGAGATTGATCCAGAATAACAAACTCAATCCACTAGAAATTAATGATATTCATTATATTTCAATAATGTCAAGATCAAGAGTATTTTCACTGAGTTAGAAGAAGGATATTGTTATTATCTGAAAAAATGGTGTAGTTGTGGAAGTATGATTATTGGTCACTATGGAAGTCTGCACGAACAGGATAGTTGTCTTTCTTATCCAATCTGTAACGGCCTTCTTTTATTATCCTTTTCTGTTTACTTAAACATTATTATTTGTAGGGGAAGGATCCGTTTACAAACTTTTTTTGTAATTTGTTTACAAATTACACTATGTTCTCCTGGGAGAACATAGTGTAATCAGTGTTCTCCCGAGAAAACATAGTGTAGTTTGTAAACAAAAAAGTTTGTAAATATAACCTGCCCCTTATTTGTATATCAAATTGTCTGTAGTGAATATGGTAACAAACAGTGCAATATGGTTTGTATCACTTCTTCTGACCTAGGTTTATGGATCCCACTTCAATTTTTCCATCTTTTCTATGAAATACAAATTACATGGTTGGATTAGCTCGTTGTGTTCTGAAAAAACGTTACAGCGAAAATGCTACAAAGAGTTTTTGATTGAAAAATGTCTTGTTCTCTCAGAGTTACTATCCAAGCTGCTTTTGACCATTTTGAATTTCATCTGTATCACAGTGGTACTATTCAAACTTGTCCTCTTGAAGTTTTCTAAAACAAAAAAAATATAAACATTTTTCTTTTGACATTATGAATGTGTGTTGCAACTATTTGTTTGGGCACTAATCCATTTATTTCTTTTATGTGCCCATATAGCTTTAAACTTTCGGGGCCTGTTTGGAGCACCTGGATAAGGAAGATATGATAGGATAACTTATCATATCCTACTTTTATCTCTTGTTTGGTGGGTCAATAGGATATGATTAGCTTATCCTATTGTCTCATTTTATCCTATCCAATACATGATTTCTTATCCTATGGGGGGAACTGGGTGTAACAAGTCACGTGGGCCAGTTTACATACGCGGGCCCATTGGGCAAGAGGACATCCAAAAAGCCCACCTACTTGGAGGACTATGACCTTCAGTAAAGCCCACTATGAATAATACAAAGAAGACATGTTGGGTTATTTTGATTTAAGTCTTAAGATGTAATGGGCTGATATGTCCAAGTAATGGATATACTATAAATAGTATACTCTCAATGAAATAGTCAGAGAATTATCAATCTCCTCTCTTTTCCTTAACCCTATTTCTCTCTCTCTCTCTCTCTTATCCCTAAATCCCTTACCCTCTCAATTATAACGTTACATTTGGTGCTCTCGTTGACCTCTCTTCCTCCCTGGCTATGGCGGACAACACACGCCTCCGTGACATTGTTCAACGGTTGGACATGGTGGAACAACAAACACAACGCTTGGATCGCCTGGAGCAGCAAATGCGTTCCGCAGATCTAGTTCGTGAACAGCAGTTTTTGGGTCTCCAAGAGTCTAATTCGCTTATTCAGGAGCAACAAACACAAATGCACTTAGGCTTACAACGCTTAATTGAAGGGCAAACCAGTACTTCAAATGCTGGTATTCTGGGTTCCGGACCCGGCTCCAAATCTTCTAGTTCTAATGCTAATTTCCATACACCACGTCCCTTTAAATTGCTTTTTCCCAGATTTAGTTCTGGGGATCCCACATCTTGGTTATTTGCAGTGGATAAATACTGCCAATATTACCAAATCCCTGATGAAGAACGTTTGTTAATTGTGTCATTTCATTTGGATGACCCTGCTGCTTGTTGGTTTCGAGGATTAAGTGAGGAGGGTTTTCTACCCTCTTGGTCTGCCTTTACCACTGCTCTACATCGCCGCTTCGGACCATCTGAGTTCGAGGACCCCATTGGCACTCTTGCTAAACTTCAGCAACTTGGGTTGGTAAATGATTATCAGTCCGCTTTCGAA
The DNA here is from genome assembly GCA_032173675.1 of Gastrolobium villosum. Taxonomy (NCBI): domain Eukaryota; kingdom Viridiplantae; phylum Streptophyta; class Magnoliopsida; order Fabales; family Fabaceae; genus Gastrolobium; species Gastrolobium villosum. Next base: position 281,366 of record JAVKPL010009127.1, read on the forward strand.
ACAGCAGCTAGTAAGGTTCCAGGACTATCCGCGACCATGAAACGCGGACTATTCATCTCCGGCCTCAAATCGCGGTTACGTCGGTCAGTGCTGACCTAACGTCCGGGTGACTGGCATGAGGCATTGGCACTTGCTAAAGTGTTTGAAGACCAAATCTCCGATGAAAAACCCAATCGACCTTGGTTCAATAAACCTCCATTATCCAGCCCACAAAACCCATCTAGCCTTTTGACCCAATTTCCAAAACCTAACCCACCATTAGCCATTACTAATTCCATTCATACCAAACCAATACCTGCGATCCCTATTAGACGGTTGTCTCCAGCGGACATGCAGGCCCGTAGAGACAAGGGTTTATGTTTCAATTGTGATGAACGTTTCATTTTTGGTCATAAGTGTAAAGGAAAAGCTTCCTTGTTGTATTTAGAAGGAGTGGAAGATGAAGATACCAATGAGCCAATCATTCCTACCATGGATGACACACCACCGGAGGACACTAATACGGAATCTCCGGAAATAAGCTTTAATGCTTTATTTGGCACCTATTCTTCCAAATCCTTCCGCTTAACTGGGACAGTTTATGGACAAACAATTCAAATTTTGATTGATGGGGGCAGTACCCATAATTTCATTACTCCTAGAGTGGCTACTCATTTGAATTTAATTCTCCTTTCTATTCCACCTTTTCAAGTACAGGTGGGTAATGGAGACTCTCTCACATGCTCTGCGGTTTGTCAATCGGTTCCTCTCACTGTCCAAAGTCACGTGTTCTTACTGGACCTTTTTGTTTTGGAACTACAAGGGGCAGATATGGTATTGGGCGTCCAATGGTTGGCAACATTAGGACCCATCATGACCGATTATGACAAACTAACGATGGGATTTAAACACCAAGGTGAGAACGTGGTGTTGCAAGGAGATCATCGCATCAATACGGGCCTCATCACTTCATCCCAATTCCATAAATTAGTGTCTCAAAAATCGGTGGATTCTTGTCTTATGTGTTTGTCGGTTTCTTTCCCCTCACCAGTGGGGGATTCTCATGAGTCTCAGGACGCACAATCACAGGATTCCACTATTACTTCCGTATTGGCTCAATATTCGGACGTTTTTGCCACTCCAACAAGCTTACCTCCAGATCGTCCGAATAATCACCGCATTGAGCTTCTTCCAGAAACAAAACCGGTGCAGGTGCGACCATACAGGTACCCCCACTTTCAGAAGAATGAAATTGAAAGATTGGTGTCGGAGATGTTGAACTCAGGCTTAATACGCCCTAGTCATTCGGCTTTTAGTTCCCCAGTCCTTCTAGTCAAAAAGAAGGATGGCACCTGGCACTTTTGTGTGGACTATCGCGCCTTAAATGCGGTGACAGTGCGTGATAAATTTCCCATCCCAACAATAGATGAGTTGTTGGATGAATTACATGGCGCATCTATTTTTTCCAAGTTGGATTTACGATCCGGGTATCATCAGATACGGATGCATCCACCAGATATACACAAGACGGCTTTTCGAACCCATCAAGGGCACTTCGAATTCATGGTTATGCCTTTTGGGTTGTCAAATGCTCCATCGACTTTCCAAGCAACCATGAATCAGGTTTTTTCTGCCTATTTACGCCGTTTTGTTGTAATTTTCTTTGATGACATTCTAGTCTACAGTTCGGGATTACAGGAACATATCACACATTTACAGCAAGTTCTTCAAACGTTGCGGTCTCACTTATTATTCGCCAAGCTATCTAAGTGCCTATTCGCTAAATCTTCAGTCCAATTTTTGGGCCATATTATATCAGGCCGTGGGGTGGCCCTTGATCCTAGCAAGACACAAGCTATACTAGACTGGCCCACACCAACAACAGCTACTCAAGTTCGTGCATTTCTGGGTCTATCCGGTTATTACCGTCGGTTTATCCGACACTATGCAACCATTGCAGCCCCACTAACTGATTTACTCACCAAGGATGGCTTTACTTGGTCTACCACAGCTCAGAATGCTTTTCTTCAGCTTAAGAAAGCACTTACTGAAGCACCTATCTTGGCTCTCCCTAATTTCACCGAGCCCTTTGTGGTAGAAACCGATGCATCAGGATTCGGCATAGGGGCAGTTTTACTACAGAACAACCACCCCATTGCGTTCTATAGTAGAAAGTTAACTCCTACGATGCGCAACAAGTCCACTTATTCCAGGGAAATGTTCGCCATAACAGCTGCGGTGGCTAAATGGAGACAGTACTTGTTGGGAGTACCCTTCACCATTAAAACCGACCACAAGAGCTTACACAACCTCATGACTCAGGTTGTGCAAACCCCGGAGCAACAGTCCTTCCTGTCGAAGCTGCTGGGATTTGACTTTACAATAACATACAAGGCCGGTAAAGCCAACACGGTGGCGGACGCCTTATCCAGGCATCCCACAGGGGTTGTCGACACTAATCAACCCCAATTAGCTGCCCTCACGGGCCCAGTCAGTGATTACAAACAGATCATCATACAAGAATTACAACAAGATACACAATACAATCAGATTCTACAGGATCTTCAATCTTCTCCTTCCCAGTGGCCCGAATGGAAATCCAAAGATGGCTTATTGCTTTTTCGCCATCGTATTGTGCTAACCGCAACCTCTACTATCATTCCTCATCTGTTGCATGATCTGCATACTTCTGTTCAGGGGGGTCACTCTGGCTTCAATGGCACCTTGCAACGCATTGCTAGCACTTTCACCTGGAAAGGAATGCGAAAAACAATCAGGGAATTTGTAAGCAAGTGTGATATTTGTCAAAAAATAAAACCACCCAATCATGCTCCCTTTGGATTACTGTCCCCAATCAAACCCCCAGAAGTGATATGGACTGACTTGAGTATGGATTTCATCACTCACTTACCGTGTTCACAAGGCTTTACAACTATTTTCGTCATCGTGGACCGCTTTTCCAAAGGGGCTCACTTCATTCCCCTGCCACCACGTTACACAGCTTCTAAAGTTGCACAAGCGTTCTGGGATTCGGTGGGTAAACTCCACGGACTTCCTCGTTCCATCATATCCGACCGCGATCCCCTTTTTCTGAGCAATTTTTGGAAGACACTTTTCTCCTTGCAAGGAACAACTTTACGGTTCAGCTCCGCTTACCACCCACAATCGGATGGTCAGACAGAACGCCTGAATCGCTGTGTAGAACAATTTTTACGTGCATATACATTTGAGCACCCTTCTACTTGGTCGCGCTATTTGCCCTGGGCCGAGTACCACCACAACACTTCCTTCAACAGTTCAACGGGCATGACTCCATATGAAATTACCTTTGGTCGTTCCCCACCCAACATCCTTGCCTACACTCTCGGATCTTCGTCCAACGAAGCCGTCGATGACATTCTGATGACGCGTGCTTCAGTCCTGGCAACAGTTAAAGAAAACTTAGTCAAGGCACAGCAACGGATGAAAGTACAAGCGGATAAAAAGCGAAAAGAGAAGATTTTTACCGTGGGTGAACAGGTTTTGCTCCGCCTTCAGCCCTACCGTCAGCTGTCCCTTCACCGCCGCTCTTCTCAGAAGTTAGCTCTTCGTTTTTTTGGACCATTTGAGGTCATAGAACGCGTCGGACCAGTGGCCTACCGCTTAAAGCTCCCACCTTTCAGCCGGATCCATCCGGTATTTCATGTGTCCCTTTTACGGCCCTTCAAATCTGACCGGAACTACCAGATTCACACCTTACCGTGTCCCTTCGAGGAGGACTCACTCGCTCATACACCTGCGGCCATCGTCGGCACACGAGAGATCTGGAGAAACAATAACCGTGTCACTCAGGCTTTGGTCCAGTGGAGGGGACTTCCACCGGAGGACTGCACCTGGGAGGATGAGACTTTTCTCTCCCTACCCACACTCCCATCTCACAAGCCAACTGAGGAACTACAAGACCAAAGCGACACAGCAGCTCGCGTGCTTCAAGATACAGCAGCTCGCGTGCTTCCAGACGTTTCGCCTGCTCCTACTGACACGCCGACACAACAGCCCAATGACAGCAATACCTATCCACCTAACTCACACCTCATTGGACCGACCAAGCCACCTCATCCACTACATATCCCGCATCGTAATCTTATCCACGCGGACGTGGATGCTTTTGGAGAAGGGGATAATGTAACAAGTCACGTGGGCCAGTTTACATACGCGGGCCCATTGGGCAAGAGGACATCCAAAAAGCCCACCTACTTGGAGGACTATGACCTTCAGTAAAGCCCACTATGAATAATACAAAGAAGACATGTTGGGTTATTTTGATTTAAGTCTTAAGATGTAATGGGCTGATATGTCCAAGTAATGGATCTACTATAAATAGTATACTCTCGATGAAATAGTCAGAGAATTATCAATCTCCTCTCTTTTCCTTAACCCTATTTCTCTCTCTCTCTCTCTTATCCCTAAATCCCTTACCCTCTCAATTATAACGTTACACTGGGTTAGGATTCAATAGGATAGGATATCAATATTGGATACCCAATATATCCTCACGCTACCCAATATATTCCTACACTACCCAATATATTTGTATTTATTGCATTATCTTTTATTTAATTTTTTCTTTCTTCTTCTACATAATCTTATCAGATTACTAATCAGGTGTTCATCAAACATAAGACATGATATGCTAAGCCTATTAGCCCCTTATCAGTTCCATATCATATCTTACCCTTATCCTATCCTGTCCACCAAACGAGCCCTCAAAGTCACAAGAAACTAAAACCAAGCTAGAATCTAACCTTGTAGTAGTAGTCCTTATGATTTGCTCTTCTTTGCATAGCTTTCAGCCTGAATTAGTCCAGCAATGTAAATTGTGAGTGTTTGATTAACCTGCATTTCTTTTGGCAGGAGATAATGTATTCTCCTTGCAGTTATGGATCCTAATAACGTGTTTTGAATTGATGCAGGGATTATGGCAGCACTTGCTCTTGAAGCTGGTTCATTGTTTCTCTAAATTGTTTGACCACGTTTACAAATTTTGCAAAGATAATTCAAAGTGCATGAGGTTGGTGCTTATCCACTTGATAGTTGGCATTCTTTTCCATCACACATCAACAGCAGTAAGGGGGTTTCTTGAATGTTTAGAAGAATAAGAATTTATACATTCCATTTACTTGTGGATATATATAGCTATATAGCTAGCTGTATTTATCAGATTTGTACAGTTTAGCCTAGGAAAAATAAATCTTCTAAAGTTTTTCATCAATGTCCAAAGATTCCTTTAGTTCTTTCTCTAAATATTTTTTAGCATGACCTACAAATAAGAGTGCAATCCTTGCGTTATGGCACCTTTTAGTTTTATGTATTAACGAGGGGAAAAGTGTGTATCCTTTTAAATGATAACTTATATCCTTTCATTTTCACACCTTTATTTTTTTTTGTCAACTCTCTCTCCTCTTTTATCTATCTCTTTTTCTTTCTTAAAATGACATGACATAACTTTACATTTTTTAAAATGACACGCTTTACCCATTAATGAGATTTTACCCTGATGATAATGTTTGACAATCATACAAAGGTGCTGCTGACTGAGGTGGAAGGTATCATCTGGAGTTTGCTTTTCTTCTTGAAAGCTGTGAACAACTTATATTTTGCTGAGGAGGCGTTTGCTTCAAGGATTCCAATCACATTCCTTGGATATTTTAGAAAAAAAACCTCTTAATATTTAAAATTCTTGGGAAACTTTTTTTTTTTGAATTTTCTGAAAATAAAAAGTTTGATTGGTTAACAATGTATATTTCTAGATATGTGATAATTCTGAAAATGTCCTTATTATATTTAAAATATTATTGGAATATTACTTTTAAACGTAATTGATAAAAAATGTGATAATCCCTTATTTGTTTTTGTCACCTCTCCCTCTGAAAACTCAAAATTCCTTAACTAGTAACTTATTTTTGGACTTAGTGAGTCCAACCCGAGTCTATGGATAAAAGCACAACAATGCTAAAATTGAAAATGGGCCAGATTTGAAACTCGGTAGATGGATGCATCTGTCTTCCCAGGTTTAGTTTTACGTCTGCCAACTGAGGAAAGCATTAGTAACATGTCTAACCAATTTTCCGAATATAGGTTTAGTTTTACGTCTACCAACTAAGGAAAGCATTAGCGACATGTCTAAACAATTTTCCGAGTGCTATATATATATATATATATATATATATATATATATATATATATATAGGCAGGTTATATTTACAAACTCTTTTGTTTATAAACTCAAACTCTTTTGTTTACAAACTCTTACAACCTACACTATCTTCTCCCGGGAGAACACTAGTTACACCATCTTCTCCCGGGAGAACACTAGTTACACTATCTTACCATCTTCTCCCGGGAGAAGATGATGTAATTTGTAAAAAAGTTTGTAAACGGTTCCTTCCCTATAAAAAAGTTTGATCTAACGACTTTCAGATTAGGTGTCAATTTTCAAATTTGATCTAGGTAGGTGTCAATGGATCATTTTGATCTAACAACTCTCATATATATCAAATTTCAAATTTGATTTTATATCATACTTATATATATATATATATATGGTAAAATCATACAACAATGATCTTGGTGTATGGTTATTATTTCCCACATTTAATGTTTTCATCCTTTGTATGGTTATAATTCCCTGCATTTAATGCTTTCAAGTATATATATGGCAAATATTCCCTGCAGAAATGTAAACCCCTATATATATATATATATATATATATATATATATATATGAGATATGATCCTTTTATATCGGTGTAAATTTTGAAATTTGACACCAAATCCCAACCGTTGATTTTCGCTAATTTATTAATTCCAATAAATGAAACCGTTGATTGGCGGAAATCAACGGTTGGGATTTGGTGTCAAAGGATCCTGCCCATATATATATATATATATATATATATATATATATATATATATATATATATATATATGATTCTCTTTTTCTGCAGTTACTGCAGATAACTTATTTGCAGTAAGCCCAATACGACGTCGTTTTGGGACGAAAATCATGATGTTTTTGTAATTTTGATTTATTTCAGGGTTATAATAGTCTTTATATTTATAATCTTTTAATATTTCAATACCAAAACGACGTCGTTTTAAGAATAAATGCAGATAACTTATCTGCATTAACTGCAGAAACATTTTTCCCTATATATATATATATATATATATATATATATATATATATATATGTCAAGATTATTTTACATCAGTGTAAGTTACACTCTCAATCTTGTCTGTTGATCCCATTTATATCTAAGGGCTCTAATTTTTTAGTAATGTGAGCCATTGGATATAAGTGGATCAATAGTCTAAATTGAGTGTATGATTTCTAACTCTTACACCGATGTAAGAATATCATGCCTATATATATATATATATATATATATACATCAACTCTCCAAATATTTTCACAAATTATAACTCTTTGAGCCGACTATGTGATTAATTTCAAATCGAGATTTAGTCAAAATTAAAACTCATTACCTCTCCCCAAAAATATATTTGGTGAAAATTAAATTCAGGTTCTCTCCCCAATCTATCCCGTCCGTGTTTCTAATTGAATTACATTCATTGGATAGCATATTTTAGTGTCATGGGAGCAGGTATTTCCGGTGGCGGAGCCAGCTAGGCATTCTAGCCTATGAAGCACCGACACTTCAAAAACCCTGACGTGTCGTGTCTGACACTTTCGGACACTCTGACACTCCTCGACACTCCAACATGCGTTATAGAAGTTCAAAAAAATGTTTAAAGGTTGCGTTTTAGTTCCGACTATTAGATTCGTTGGATTACGATTACTATTTTATTGAGTTTAATATAAATATTTGAGATATCTTATGTTTATTTGCAAAATTTATGAATATTATAAGTTTAGATTTATTTTTTGTTAAATTATTGAATATTAAATATAATATACACTACATAAATTAAAAATATTATTTAATATCAAAACGTGTCCTAACGTGTCGAAATCTACATTTTATATATAATATATATATCGGAGTGTCGTGTCGTATCGTGTCACGTGTCCCGTGTCGGTATCGGTGCTACATAGATTCTAGCTAGTGGCAAAATAGCTACGGTTATACAGTTACAACTAAAACGTTGCTAATTTTCAAAAAACTTGAAACATGATTTACTATGTTTGAAGCGTAGCTAAATAAACATGGCTAAATTAGCCCACTTGCTGGCACCAACGTGGCTCCGCCACTGGGTATTTCTATACTAAAAGAAAAATGAGACCAAGTGACATTAATCACAAATGGATTGGTGGAATAAATATTTTTAAATATAATATCAATCTAATGTACTGTGTCTCGTAGGCCATCTATGTGGGATGTCTCCCTTGTGTGGCAGATGAAAAAAGTAACTAATTTTATAAAAATTAATTCCACACATTTTTCATCGAGGACTGTTATGAAATTAACAACAATTTAAATTGTAGTTTATTTTTTAAAAATATGTTTAAGGATGACATACAGGAGTCAATTCCACATAGAAAGCGTATGTGACTTACTGTATTAAATTGATATATTTTACAAATTACATTACTTAAAATATTTTTTAAAATTTACTTCAATTTGGTCAAAAAGCATATATTTTATTGAAGTGTTTACTTCAAGGTTTTTAATCATATTCTTTTGAATCACATTTCTAATGCTATTCTTGCGTATTTTACAAAAACCTGTTTTAGTTTTCGGTGAAAATTCTTGATGATTCAGAAAAAAAAAAAAATTCAAATTCAAATTCTTGGCAATTTGTTTTGAAATTTTGAAAATTACTCAAAAAAAATTTCTTCATTCACATTCACAATATGTACTTCTCGAAATATATGTGACAGTTCCCAAAGTTTCCTTACTATAAAAATATTATTTAAATAATTGATAAAAAAAATGTTGCAACCAAATCTGTGTAGTATAACTATTTTCTTTTAAGAAGATGATGGTCGCACCTATTATGTGACATATGTGTATAATCTGAAAATTCGAAAAATATAAAATAAAAATAGCATAAGCAGTTTGTCATTTAATGATATCCAAAGAAGTATATAAATACTTTAGGCATAAATATTGTTATTCTTCTACGCGTATATGACGTATGTTAAATCGGAAAAAAAAAAAGAAAAAAAAAACCTATCTCCACTACCCTTGGTGACTCCTGCTTACGAGTTATAATAAATCGTCAGATTTAATACTTTTAATTGATACTAACAAAGTCTAGAAAGCAATATGAATAATATTATCTAAACAACAATGTATGTAAAAAATCACACCCCTAACGAGTTACAAGTGAAGGAAGACATCTAAGAGTTCTATATATCCAAAGTTCCTAAAGAGTAATAACATTCCTCTCACCGATTCATTAGAATCTTTATTGTAAATGTTGACATTACTGGCGGAGCCGGGCTCTAATTTGAGCTCGGGCCAAAAAATTATGTGTGTATTTATTTTTCTTAATTTTAGTTAGTTCATATTATAATATATTTAAATTATATTAAATACAGAACACATGAGCAAGTAGCACTAAGAAAAGTTATAGTTTTATTAAATATTTTTAAAATTATTTTTTTTATACAAGTGGAAATTAGACACATAACCTACTACAACTTACCCAAATCTTTCACTAAAAATATTTTAAGTTCTACACAGAGCCAAATTATAAATTATAGTCCGGACCAAATTACAATTTTAATTTTTACCAAATTATAATTATTTATATAATTATATATAATAAATATAATTTGTTAAAATTTAGCTCGGAGCAAGGCCACACCCGCACTACACGTGCCTCCGCCACACTGGTTGACAATTGACATAGTATATATCTTCACATTCTCATTGCTTCCAAGTGATTTAACAACTTTCTATACATTATATTATACGTATACATTATATTATACGGGACATGTTATATTTACAAATTTTTTTATTTACAAATTTTTTTATTTACAAACTACACTATATTTTCCCGGGAGAATACAAATTTTTACAAACTATACTATGTTCTCCCGGGAGAAGATAGTGTAATTTGTAAAAAAAATTCCAAAAAAATTATAAACGAATCATGTCCCATATTATACATCATCAAGTCTGGGACAAAAGTTTATCCTATCTTCTATACTTCGTGGGCACCATTTATATTGGATAAGCATATGCAGTTATGTAAAGGACAACAAATATGTATCCCATTACAACCCAAAATATAAATTAATCGTTGAATCTAGCTTCACAAACCAAACTATTGATGACTTACGTTATTGAGTATTGCATATTCCAAATCCTTCAGGTTTTTATATTTTCATCTTTTATAAAGTAAGATTTTAATCGTTATGCGAATTAGTATTTCGTCCCACTGAAATTTGGTTTTTATTTATATATTTTTAAAGAGTTGTTGTAGAAATTTTGTAGGTATTATTTTTAGGGTAATTGTATTCTCATTGGCAAATTTTTTTTTGACTCCTATACACTTCTGATGCATCAAGGATGAAAATCAAAAACTTCTGATGAGAGATGAAGATGTAAATGAAAGATGGTTGAACTACTTTAATGGAGATACAAGCGATGTGGACTTGGAGGACGCGTATGATGATATGAATAGAAGATTTGTACGCAGAATTAATACACATGAAGTTAAGGAGGCTTTAAAGAGGATGAAGACTAATAAAACCTTGGGGCCTGATGATGTCCCTATTGAAGTGTGGAGAGGTCTAGGGGATGTGGCAATAAAATGGTTGACCAATCTTTTCAATAAGATTCTCCTGACAAATAAGATGCCTGATGCTTGGAGGAAAAGTATGATTGTGCCTATCTACAAAAACAAGGGAGATATACAGAATTGTTCAAACTATAGAGGCATTAAGCTAATGAGCCATACTATGAAGTTGTGGGAGAGGGTTATTGAACATCGCTTGAGGAGAGATACCAAGGTTTCTGTAAATCAATTTGGATTTATGCTAGGAAGAAGTATCATGGAAGCCATTTTCTTGATGAGACAACTTATGGAAAGATACCGAGAAAAGAAGAAGGACTTGCATATGGTGTTCATAGACCTTGAGAAAGCATACGATAGGGTTCCAACGAAAGTTTTATGGTGGGTTCTGGAGAAGAAAAAGGTTCCATCAAAGTATGTAAAGGCAATCCAGGATATGTATGATGAGTCTACTACATGTGTAAAAGCTTGTAACGGAACATCAAGTTATTTTCCTATCACGGTTGGTGTACACCAAGGGTCGGCTCTAAGTCCTTATCTTTTTGCCTTAGTCATGGATGAACTAACAAAAGATATTCAAGAGGAAGTGTCATGGTGTATGCTTTTTGCAGACGATATTGTGCTATTGATGAGAGCAAGGAGGGTGTTAATAGAAAACTTGAATTGTGGAGAAGCACATTGGAATCCAAAGGATTCACATTAAGTCGAAGCAAGACTGAGTATCTGAAGTGTGAGTTTTCTCTGGTACGAGATGAGGACCAAGAGCCCGTGCATTTAATTGATCAAGAGGTACCCAAAAAAGATGCTTTTAAATACTTGGGCTCCATTTTACAAAAATGTGGAGAGATTGACGAGGATGTTAATCATAGAATCAGAGCAGGGTGGATGAAATGGCGCAGTGCATCTGGGTTTTTGTGTGACCGCAAAATTCCCCTTAAGTTAAAAGGAAAATTCTATAAAACGCAGTAAGACTGGCAATGCTATATGGAGCGGAATGCTGGCCAGCACATAGGCAACATGAGCATAAGATGGGAGTAGCAGAGATGAGGATGTTAAGGTGGATGTGTGGTTACACAAAGATGGATAAGATAAGAAATGAAGATATTCGACGAAAGGTCGGAGTAGTACCGGTTGCCGAGAAGATAAGAGAACATAGATTGAGGTGGTTTGGGCACGTGATGAGAAGGCCCCTGGATGCTCCTGTAAGAACAGAAGTTTGTTACCAAGAGCTCAACACAAAAAGAGGCAGAGGTCGGCCGAAACTTACTTGGGGGAAGGTAGTAAAACAAGATTTAATGGAGTGGGATATAGATTGGCGGACGGTATGTCTTAGAACGGAATGGAGAAAAGCTATAAGTATGGTGGAGGGTTAGACCCGTGGTTATTCCTATGTTCCAGATGGTTCCTTTTTAGTCCTTTTCCCCTTCATTTCCCCCACTTCTTCTTGTCCCTTTCTTTTTCACTTTTATTTATATATATATATATATATTATTATTTTATTTTATTTTTTCAATAATTTTACATGTTTCATGTGTGTTCATCTACCACCGACCCCAATTAATTTGGGATAAAGTTAATGTTGATGTTGATACACTCAACTTAAAGTGGGGCCCATTAGAAAAGAGAAGAAAAAAAATAAAAAAAAATGACACATATATCTATGTATAAAAAATAGGATATAACAAAAAATTTCTGTTGCATAACACTAACATTGCCCTTATTTTTAACGAGATATTACACATTCGTTTGATATAGCTTCTCATGATACATGTTTAATGCTACAAATATAACCAACAATCAATAAATATTTAACAATTTATGAAAGTATGAACATTAAAAACAAAAACACATACTGTACCATTGGGATCTATAAGCCCACTATGTTCCCGTTGGGGATGGAGTCACTGTAGGGTTTATACCTCTAGCAAAGGTAGAGAGACCAAGTTAGGAGGTACTATTCTAAGTTTAATGCAAAAAGATAACAATGGGGTTAGGTGTGTGTATGTGTGACTTAATGTAAATGGGCAGAATAACGTACATAAGATACCTTCCTTATGTGAGGAAGAAGAGTATTTATAGGGGAATCGAAATGCTCTTCCTCTGTGGATTGGTGAGGAGGGGGTCAACTCTCCTTGGGATCAGTTGAGGGGTGGCTGCATTACTGCTATGATAGCAGTGATACATCCCCTATGCCTGGCGATGTCAGCATATGACGACAAAGTAATTTCCACTTATAGTATCTGGAGCGGTCTCCCAGGGAGTTGGAATCCCAAGGTGAGGCATTTTCATGTCTCACCTAGGGAGTGCAATCGCCTTGGGGGTAGGGGAGCTGGAGGACTGCTAGGGTTGACGTGGATAAGGGTGAAAGAGTTTGGGCCTAGGCCATTGTGGCGTAGCTTGATAGCAAGCGTAGGTTGGTGCCAAGATGAATTGTCTTGGGCGTCCTGGGGATATATGACGGCTTGGGCGGCTACCAGTAAGTATTTTTTGGGACACTGGTGGAGCATTAGGGTCTTTGGCGACTTGGATGAGACTTGGGGTGCCTAGGCGACTTGTGTGAGACTTGGGGTGCCTAGGTGACTTGGGTGAGGTTCCTTGTCTGGCGGTCTTCGATTGGTTGGCGAGACTTCTAGCTTGTGTGGGACTCTTCAGCTTGGCCACGTGTTTCCAACTAGACAAGTGGCTTTCCAGTTTTCGAGGATTTGTAATGATAGGTGGCTCCATCATTTCCATTTACTGCAGGCAACCTAACGTCGCAGATCGTGGTGCATTAATGCGACGTGAGGGATGTCTTGTCTCCTTCTAATTACCATAGGGTCCTTAATCTGAGCCGCTTATTGTCTGACGGTTCTCCTCATCTCACGGTCATCGTTATGAGACGCTACGTGTGTACGTTCCACCCGAGGGTTGTCTTGTCCTCGTGTAATTACTATAAGGTCCTTCATCCGAATCACTCTTTGTTTGACGGTTACTCGAATCTCATGGTCCCCGTTGTGAGACGTTACGTATGTACGTGACCCTTTACTTCCCCTTCTCTATTTAAAAGAGGTTTTCCCTCTCTGTAATCTTCTTCACCATTCTCTGGTTATCACGTTCTTGCTTGTTCTTTCCTGGCTTTACTCCTTCTGTGTGAGTGTTCGTGTTGGTCTTCTCTCTTTCCGTTCTTTTTGCGGTCTTTGCTGCTACAGGTATTGTGCCATTAGCTTGTGACTTCTCTTATTTCTTTGTTTTCTTTTAGCTTTTTGGCTCTGTTCTTCCCCTTCTTGTGATGGTTGAGTTAAAAGATTTGGCTGGAGATATTTTTCCTGAGTTGCAGGTAGTTGTTAAGGAGGAGGAGTTTGAAGAAGCTTTTGAGAAACTTGAAGGTTTAGTAGTTGGGGAGGCTATGCGGGCATTCCTCGCTGGCCGTGTTGGGAAAAGTAGTGGCGCTTCCTCTCGCTGTTCTTTCATTCCTGGGGTTGAGTCACTTCCTCGTGGTAGGATACCAGAGCTCCTGGGTTTTAGTGAAGAAGAAATCCAAAGACTCTAGAAAGGGCTTTGGGACCTGTGATTCCATATTCTGATGAAGCTTCTGGCTCTGGTCATCATAGTAGGCGTGGGGCCATGCCTGGTGGGGGGGGGGGGGGTTCTAGATCTAGTAGACGTCGGTCTGGTGAGTCTCGGAGTGGAGTTGGGCCTCGTCCTCCACGTAGGAGGCATTCTGGGTCTTCTGGTCGTTCTTCTTATGATCATAAGGTTAAAAAAAAAAACACATACTATAGTATTAAAAGAAAATCAAATATGAGAACTAACATTTTATTTTCTGGATAACAATACCCTTAAACATTTATTTTTTATTGTTTGTTACTAGGATGTTGCTTTCAAACGGTTGAGCCTCCACTGCCTATACTTTTTATTTTAGTTTGTTTATTTAAAAATTCTACGTGTCACAAAACACTATATCCCTCTAATGGAATATTGTCTCCTTTATTATTTACAATTGCAGAAAAAAAAATCTAATAAAACAATTGACTCTGGAAATTTCAGAGTATTAAATCTGTATTAAATCATGACAAACAATAAAATAAAAAACAAGATCAAGAGAAATATAATTACGAGAGTTAATTGTAGGAACCAATTTTAACCAGCAGGTCACTACTCCTTTTTCTGAGGAAAGATTTTCCATATCCTAAGATTAAACGGCATTACAACTAAGCCTGTTGAATGCATAGCGTGCACCCAAAAAAAGAAAAGGAGAAAAGAAAAAAGGAAAGAGAAAAAGGAAAATGGGTGGCACGAATAAAGGATGCTATGAAAGCGTGGTGTAGTGTGGTGTTGTTATGAATATTAAAGCGTGTTGTGTTGTTATGAATGTGTGTGGGACACTGAACATCAGCATCACCACCACCTTCCTTTTCTTAGCAATGTAAAGTTGGGTTAGCCATACATCTCTATGAGAAAGAAGGGAGAACAATTAGGAATCAGCCACCCTTCATTGGTGAGTTCCAAGATGGAGACTAGACACGTCTTTTTTTGCCATTAATAAAAGCTGCATATGAAAACGATTTGTATTCATTTCAAAAGCAAAACCATTCTGCCTTACACGTGTAAAAGTTAACTCAAAATGCGTGACCCAGTCCAACCTAGTTGCACACACAAGCTTCACTCCCAAGCAATGCTTAATAATCCATTGATTTTAAGGCATAGGAACACTCACTCTATAGCTATGACACATGAAAATGTTCTCGCTTTTATTGCTCCATATTTGTTTCTATATTTGATTTTAGACAAAAATCCACTGATACTATTACTAAATAAAAAATATAAAAAATCCAATGATACGAGAGTCCCAAGGTGGTTCAGCGGTTTTATTAAAATAATATACATCAATATCCACATGTCACAACTCCTTGGGCAAAGCAAAAGCTACTTTTAATTATGGATTTTATAAGAATTGTTTTAAGAAAAGTGATTATGTAATGTCATAGAGATTGATTTTGCGTGTCTTAATTTGTATTTGTATTTTTTGTTTTAAAAAGTGTGGGCCCCACAAAATGTTGTATGTATAAAAAACTTTACTGTGTCATGTTAAAAAACAAAACGAAAACCCTTTAATTATACTGAAAAAGCAACCAAGTCTTCAGCAAGATACAGCATACAAGAGACCCTTTTTTCAATTTAAATTTATTATTAACTACTTAACGATATTGTTCTTTCTTAGCTCACCAAAAAAAATCAAATCCCATCTTGGAGGACCGTCCTGGCCATTGTTTGAATTTAAATTTATTACAATATAAAAAAAGAATTTATATATACAGTTAAAAAGTAAAAGACAAGAGGCACACACATCATTATCAACAACCAAGCTTTCAAGAGAGTTGGTTCTTGACAGTTTGAAAGAAGGGAAATAATACTCTCATGTCACATGAGGTACTCCCATTTTCCTAAATTCGTTTTCCGTGTCAATTAATTTTTCTTTTCTTTTTTAATATAAAATATGGACCCACATTTAATTTCTCTCTACTTTTTTTCTCTCCTACAATCCTACAACATAAGAAGAGTTAAACCCTTGAAAGAAATATACAAAACTCTGCTTCTTAGTAAATGCTTGAGGAAGCTATAATCCAATCATGCTTTTCAGCACTCAAAATATACATTAAATAGAATGAAAACAAGTAAATGGGAAATTTCCTGAAAGAAACGATGCACATGGAAGAGAAAGAACCCCAAAATATGAACATTGACTAATGAAGAGGCACTGGTCAACTTCAAGGGATATAATCAACATGGTGTTAAGCACAAGATTATTCAATCCAATACTTACCTTTAATTTTACTTCGAGCAGAAGACACCTATATTCTGGAGTGAAACTCAGGAAGTAGAGAAATGAAATTTGACAGCATTTGAACGCATTACTTCCCTAATTTTCAATGACTCATTTTCGAACTTCCCTTTGTACTCTTACAAAGAGTGTATAAAGCCTTTTAACAATCACAAGCCAATGTCACTATGTCTATTTTGAACAAATGAATCTAATTTAATTCCATTACTAACAAATCCTGATATTACCACTTTATTAGCAGTTCGATTCTTTCCTGATTCAAATACGCAATTTAACAGACTTAAATGAAAGCTCAAACTGAAAATCCTTTCCCCTTGCAACATTGAAACAAAACCACCTTTCACCTATCTTTTAATTCTCCAAAATATGATAGAATCATCACAAGCCATCACGCTTGAAAATGAAAACAGCCCAAATATTACACAACTCGATAAGCAAACCAACATATTGACAGCGAAAATTAGTATATATATGCATTGGATACAATATTCCCACAAATTGGAAATTTTCCTGTTTCCCCCAACCCAAGCAGAGGGGATGGCTTACCCAAAGACCCAATTCAAGAGAGATGAAAGAAGGAGAGATACAGAACCAACATGATTGTCTTCTCAGACATCCTAAACCACAAATGAGCAGGTATAAGTCCATAATTTCATAAATTATACCTTAAAGCAATTGCTCCTCTTGCTAGTATTATGATATATGTACACCAGTGCACCTACTTCATAGAAGACTGCTGTCCTCTGGTTAGCATGGAGCAGAAGAAAGCTTGCTGCTATGTTAGCACCGGGAAACTCAGTACAGCCGTGGCCAACAGGTAGATTCTCCCACAGGATCCAAGTTTTAAAATCTTTATGCAGCAACTGTATCAATTACTGATGTGTGAAAAAAAAAAAAAAAACCTTTGTAAGTATTAGTTTTTCAAAATATTTAATCCAGTACTGACAAGAACAAGAGAAACAATCAAAGCTACAATTGATGATATGTTACAATTGTCAACGTGGACAGCTGCATTTTAAAGGTGATTGTTTAAGAGGAATTGGATGCAAGCGCGGGCTACAAAGAAGGAAAGAATTTATGCTTTTGTTCAAATATAGTTAAAAAAAATAAAATCTCACTCCTCATTAAAACCCAACTAAGGAGGATAGGGATGAGGGCAATTCTTGAACACAACTTTACTTTTTACATATCTGTAAAGAGATTGTTTCCAGAATTCGAATATAGTAATTTTAGAAAAACTGGCTGTAGTTTAATAAACTTATTGTCAGACCTAATATCTCTGGGATGCTATAAAAGACAAGGTTTAGAATTCGTATGTTCCACTCCAATCAAATGCACCAAATAATGGGATGAATTGCATCATAGCTGCCTTGGAATACAGAAATAAATGACTCACTGTTTCAAAAATTGAATTGCACGTTTTTTATATATATATATATATATATATATATATATATATATATATATATATATTTATTTTAAAAATTTATTTATATCTTTTTTCTCAATCTTTTATTATTTTTCATTTGGATTCATCTGCCATCGACCCCAACTAGTTTGGGATAAAGATGTTGATGTTGATATTAATGTTGTCTAAATAGGACGAAAGAAAATCTGTCATTACTTTCTGGATTATTTGAGCCATAGCTTACCAAGATTTGAAAAGTTTAAAGAAAAGCACGGTATACGAAGAGAACAAACAAAAATAAGAGTAATCTGATCATCCAAGAAGTAGAAAGCATCCGTCCAATTGTAATAAAATAATGACATTGAATTTGATAAAAACAAAAATTTCAATTACAGCAAGCACACCTGAATGAGCTATACACTTATAGCACAAGACATAGTATGAACTAAGATCCTTTGATTAGTCAGGGGAGTGTATAACATGATATTTTAGCATATCTAGAACCACTTTCCACCTTCCAGAGGTATGTCCAGTAAAAAATTCTGCACTCAGAAGGACACCAACATACAGTGCTTCAGCAGACAAGAAAGGCAGAAAAGAAAGCCAAGATATAAGATATGCTAGTTCACATGTCAGACCTTGACATTTGAAGCAACATGTAAAATTTGACCTAAACCAGGAAGAAGGAACCAATAGTAGTCTGTCCAAGAACCTTGGAACTCCGGTCCAGACCATGAGAAGCAACCTAAGCATATAAAATAACCATTGATTAAAATATTAATTAATATAAGAAAATTGAAAAACAGATAAGGGTTAAAATAGAATATATACTTACCATATAGGTCAAAGCAGCATAACGTTCCTCATTCAGGTAAAGTGGCTTGCCTCGATTCATTTCAAAATCCTGAAGTAAAAAACATTACCAATAACAGATTTGAAAAACTGAAGATAAGATAAATTTAAACTTCTACCTTAAGCTGCTACATAATCAAGCACCTAAATCCGGACAACTTAAACAGAATTCCAAAACAAGCAATCACGAATTATAAGAAATTATTTACTTTGCTGAAATAGTAGGAATTTGATGGAAAAGAGAGAAGGGAAACTTGAAGGTTAGAGCGCAACCTAGATATGACTGATATTGTGTTTTTATTATGCCGGATATGCATAATCCTAATTGATTCTACAATATACATAATATGACCTAAAATATTTGTAAAGAACCAATTCAACACAACAACTTAAGCTGGTGGGTGAGAACTTTTTAATGGTTTATACTATTCTCTAACATGTCCCCTCACACGAGAGTCCACTGGGTTAGAAGGGTGAACAATGCACAGGCCCACCTACATGTGCTAAGAAAATCCACAAGAAAAAATGGGGTGCGGTGAGGATCGAACTCGTGACATCGAGGCTCTGATACCATGTAAAGAACCAATTCAACCAAACAACTTAAGCTGGTGGGTGAGAGCTTTTTAATGGTTTATACTATTTTCTAACAATATTCTAACACTTCCGTCGAGCTTGTGCACATATATCATATGCGCAAGCTTGTCACATATATAGTTGACTCAAGGACCTCCAAGAACCTAAGATGAAGATGTTTGCAAGTTGATCGTTAGAGTGTATAGACTTTGCCCTCTCTCTAGATTAGATATTTCATTTGGTCTGAGTATGTTAAGCCAATTTTTTGACTCACCATGCGACTCTTACTGGGATGTTCTTATTAGAGTATTGCCATACATTAATGTCGTTGGTATAAGAGTGTTTCGACTTGTCTCTCCTAACATAACCCTAGACCCGCTGTGCCCACTTCCCAATAGCACATCACAAAACCAATTGCCAACTATTGTCCAATGGTCTTTTCCTCCTCGCAAGCCTGTATTGTCTCCACCTCCTAGCCACGTCACTTTCCAGCAAGCCCCTGCCGCCATTCAATTTTCCGGTAACCAGGAAACTTTTACGAGCAACTTCGTAATCACCAGATCTGAAGCCAGTAGCCAGGCCATCCAAATCCTGAAAGCCCATTGCCATTCGCTTCTCCATGCACTGCCATATGCCTTCAGAAGCTGCTGGCATCTACACATTTGCGTCGGCACATGAGAGCGCATCACTTGCTATTCTGATGTTGTTCATGCACATATCTGTCTAAAATTTGAGCACAAGCCCACCCTTGGCCTGCCTCAGCCATCAAGGGATGATTTTTGTTAGAAAATATTGTATTAAATAGTATTGTATATTTATTATTCTGTTATTCTAGCAAGTTATCTAGGCTTGGCCCATTTAAGTCTTTTAACCTCTTTAAATAGAGGACTTTTGTACAGTTCTATATACAATTGAATACAATACATTCATACATTCTAATTTGGTATCAGAGCTCTTTGTTCTGGGAACTTTAGCTTCCGCTAAAACCCTAAGCCCACAACTTAGGCGTTCTCTCCTTCCTTTAACGTTGTGTGTCCCTCCGGCTTGTTTCTGCATTGTTCACGCGGGGTACTGTTCTTTGACGTTACTGTTCACGCGACACTATTCACCGCATCCGTACAGGTCACTGTTCACGCGTACATACAGGTACTGTTCCCGCGTCTTTTCCTGCCATTCCAAGACAGAACAACTCGCCTTCCTCTCTCCTCTTTCCAGATCTGGTCTCTATTTGTTGTGGATCCCATCCGTTAAGAAGATATCAGCGAAAACACGCTGTTTGGACATCTTTTTTAATTATTTTTTACGCGATTTCTTGTGAGTTTGCTATTTCTTGCTTTTAACTGGCCATCTCTTTTATTTTGTGATGGAGGGCTCAGGTAATGTGTCCAAAAACATTATTGGCGTCATCTCCAGTACTACCCCATCCATTACAACGATGAAACTGACTAGATCTGCTACTTAACAGACGTGGTCTACCTCAGTTAAGATCTGGTTTACTGGTCAGGGATACGGAAAACATCTCACAACTAAGTCTGCCGATATTTCAAAGGATCAGACATCTAAATGGGAAAAGGTTGATGCTCAACTGCCAAGTATCCTTTGGCAGTCCATTGATCCGACAATTATAGACATTTTCATCCCTTTTGAGACCTCTTATGACGTATGGGAGGAAGCTAAAAACCTTTACACCAATGACATTCAACAACTTTATTCCATTGTTTCTCAAATAATGGAATTACGCAAATCACCAGAATCTCGAATGGAGACTTATATTGGTAAGATTCGTTCTTTGATGCAAGAATTCTTAGCTATGTTACCTCATACTGCAGATGCCTCTGCATAAAAGAAGCAGGTGGAGCGCTTCTTTATGGTTGTGACCCTCTCCGATCTTTCAGAAGAGTTAGAAAGTGTTCGTGAGTATATTCTAACCAGTGCTGAGACTCCTAACCTGTCACACAATTTCCAGCGCCTTTTGAACCTTAAGTTTAAATCAACAGCTCCCACACATGTGCCAGCTACCGATTCCATTGCATTCTTTTCTCGTGCCAATGATTTCAATTGGAACAGTGGACACGGACAGGGTGGTTGCAGACAGAGGCCTCGTTGCAATTATTGCCAGAATCTTGGACATTTTGAAGAACGCTGCTATAGGAAGTACCCTCATTTGAAGCCACCGACTGCCAACTTTGCTCATACTGATGCTACACCACCTTCTACTGGATCAGTAATTCTTTCAAGTGCCGACTATGAGGCACTTCTCAAGAAGGTTTCTTCTCAGCATCCTACTCAAGACACTAGTAATCATGTTGCTTGTCTTTCTCAATTATCTCTTGGACCCTGGATAATAGACTCAGGTGCTACTCATCACCTTTGTGGTAATAAGGATCTCTTAACTTCACTTTCTTATTCTAAAATCCTACCATCTGTCACTACTGTTGATGGCACTAAGGCTTCTGCTCATGGAATTAGGGAAGCCAACCCAACTCCCATTTTAACTTTGAACTCTATTTATTATATACCTGGCATTCCCTTTAATTTAATCTCTGTTAGCCAGTTGATTCATTCTCTTTCATGTACCGTAACCTTCTGTAAACAATCTTTTCTATGCAGGATCCAGGTACAAGGAAGACGATTGGAGGGGCATTGAGTCACGAGGTCTCTACTATCTGATTGCACCATCTTCTCCAGTAGCGTGTTCTCTCACAGAGTCTCCTGAGCTTATTCACAGCCGTCTAGGTCATCCAAGTCTCTCCAAGCTTCAATATATGGTTCCTTTTTTATCAAGTTCAAGTCTTTAAACTGTAAGTTGTGTCAGCAAGGAAAGCATACTCGCTCCTTCTTTGCTAATAGAGTCAATAAAAGAGTCGATGCTCCTTTTTTATTGTCCATTCTGATATTTGGGGTCCGAGTCGAACAATGTCTGTTTTGGGTTTTCACTATTTTGTAACCTTTATTGAAAATTTCTCTCGTTGTACTTGGGTTTATTTAATGAAAAACCGATCTAATTATTTTCAATTTATCAAAAATTTTGTGCTGAGATAAATACTCAATTTGGTGCTTCTATTCAAATCTTGCGCAGTGATAATGCAAAAGAGTATGTGTCTCTTGAATTTTCTAATTTTTTGGAGAAACGTGGGACGTTACACCAGACCACTTGTCCACACACTCCATAACAAAATGGAGTGGCCAAACGTAAAAATAGCCATCTGGTTGAAACTGCACGTACCCTACTAATTCATATGAATGTTACGCTTCAATTTTGGGCAGATGCTATAATCACCTCTTACTTTCTCATCACATGCACTCTTCCGTGCTCAATAATGAAGTTCCATACAGTTTATTATTTCCAGGAGCACCTTCCTATCCTCTGCTTCCACATGTATTTGATGTACCTGCTTTGTTCATGATCTTACTCCAGGAAAAGATAAATTAACATCCAAAGCCTTCAAGTGTATTTTCCTTGGATATACTTTTTTTTCAAAAGGGGTATGTTGCTACTCTCCTGATCTCAAGCGTTATATTGTTTCGACTGATGTTACTTTCCTTGATCAACAATCTTTTCATTCTATCCCGTCTCAGATAACACAGGTTGACTAGGTTCTTTCTGTTCCTTGTCTTGACTTATCTTTACCAGTTGCAGGTGACTCTATCCCAGAGGAGCGGCCCCTTGCCTCCATCCCTGAGGACCGTCCTTTTCTCACCTATCAACGTCGTCAGACTGCGCCTCCAGCGGATTTGACCCTTACTGATTCACCACCTTCTCCTGCAGACTTTTACCCTCTCGACCCTCCAACAGAGATTATACTCCTATTGCCCTTCGCAAAGGTATTTGATCCACTCGCAACCCTCATCCACTTTATAATTTCTTAAGTTATGATAGACTTTCTTCACCGCATTTTACTTTTGTTTCTATTATTTCGTCTATTTCTATTCCTAAAACCACAGGTGAAGCACCATCTCATCCGGGTTGGCACCAGGAGATGATTGATGAAATGCAAGCACTTCACGAATGGCACATGGGATCTTGTTTGTGCTCCTCCCGGAAAGTCAGTTGTCGGTTGTCGATGGTATTCACAGTCAAAGTCGGTTTTGATGGCACTATTGATCGCCTCAAAGCTCGTTTAGTGGCCAAAGGATACACTCAGATATTTGGTTTTGATTGTGGGAATACTTTTTCTCAAGTTGCCAAGATGGTCCCTGTGCGTCTGTTTCTTGCACTTGCTGCCATTCATCAATGGCCCATTCTACAACTTGATATTAAAAATGCCTTCTTACATGGTGACTTGCAAGAGGAAGTATATATGGAGTAACCACCAGTTTTGTTGCTCAAGGGGAGAATTTTGGAATGGTATGTAAGCTTCGTAAATCTTTATATGGCCTGAAGCAGTCCTCTCGGGCCTGGTTTAGTCGCTTTAGTTCTGTTGTTCTTGTTCAATCATTTGGTTTAACCAGAAGTAAAGCCGATCATTCTATCTTCTATAGGCATAGCTCTTCTGGCTAGTGCGTTTATCTCCCGGTCTATGTAGATGACATCATTATTACTGGCAGCGATCAAATTGGGATTGATTAGTTAAAGAAATACTCATTCAATTAGTTTCAGACCAAAGATCTTGGCAGACTGCGATATTTCTTAGGGATTGAAGTGACACAGTCTAGGCAGGGCATTTCCATTTGTCGGAGGAAGTATGCACTGGATATCCTAGATGAGACTGGTATGTTGGGATGTAAACCTATTGATACACCTATGGATCCTAGGGGGAGCTGTTGGCAGATCCTGGATGTTATCGCCGGTTAGTTGGAAAGTTGAACTATCTTACCGTGACAAGACTAGACATCTCTTTTGCAGTTAGTGTGGCAAGTCAATTCTTTGACTCTTCTTGTGACTCTCATTGGGATGCAGTTATCAAGATTCTTCGATATATCAAAAGAGCACCAGGAAGAGGTTTATTATACACAAATAAAGGGAATGCAAAGGTGTCTAGTTAGTCAGATGCCGACTGGGCAGGTTCTCTTTTAGACAGACGATCCACCTCGGGGTATTGTGTTCTCGTCGGAGAAAACTTGATCTCTTGGAAGAGCAAGAAGCAAACTGTAGTCGCCAGGTCAAGTGTAGAGGCAGAATATCGGGCAATGGGAAATGCAACTTGTGAACTCATCTAGCTAAAACAATTGCTTAAGGAACTACATCTTTGTGAACAGCAACCCATGAAGCTCATTTGTGACAATCAAGCAGCATTGCATGTATCCTCTAACCCAATCTTTCATGATAGGACCAAACATAGAGAAATTGATTGTCACTTTGTTAGAGAAAAGATTCAATCAGGAGAGATCGAGACAACATTTGTCAATTCCAGTGATCAACTTGCAGCTGTTTTTACCAAGGCTCTTACAGGTCCCCGAAAAGATCATATATATATGTAACAAGATGGGAACTTATGATATATACTCACCAGCTTGAGGGGGAGTGTTAGAAATACTATTGTATTAAATAGTATTGTATATTTATTATTCTGTTATTCTAGCATGTTATTTGGGCTTGGCCCATTAGGTCTTTTAACCTCTTTTAAATAGAGGACTTTAGTACAGTTCTATATACAATTGAATATAATACATTCATACATTCTAATTATTTAGATTGTGGGTCACCCACTTTTGGTGTTCATGGGACAATTCCGACATTGTCCAACCAACAATTCTCTTCGCATTTAGTGAAGATAATGTGAGTTATTACAATGGGGGACAATTTTGCTATGTTCACCACTATCAATGTCCTTTCCACCACGACACCGATTAATTGAATCAGCCGAGTTCCAATTAGAATAAACCACTAATTTTGCTCAAACCGAGACATCATCATCATCTACTCCTACTGTGACCATTCCCCATGCAAAATAGGAGGTCTTCCTTTGCTTTAAGGCATCCGCACAAGTCACAACCCTTTGCTGTGCAAATTGGTAAACTTATTGCTTGCATTTCTCAATCATCTCTTGGACAGCAATAAGAATCTTCACTCTTACCTTACCTACTCTGATAACTTGCCTTCATTTATTCTTGCTAATGGCATGAAAATAATTCTTTGTGGCATTGGACTAGCACAACCACGTCCCTTTTCTCTTGTTCATTTGTCCATTCCGATATATTGGGTTTGAGTTTGACTTGAGTTAGTTCTAGTTAAGGGCTCAAATATTGTCATTATTATAAATGACTATTATCATTGCATTTGGGTATTTTTAATGAAATGTCATTCTCAATTATTTTCAATTTTTCAGAAGTTTTGTGCACACCAATCACAGGAATTTATGTCTTGACAGGGTGTCTTGCATCCAATTACCTTTCCTCATATACAACAACAAAACAGAGTATCTGAACACAAGAACTGGCATTTAGTTGAAATTGTCAGGACCCTACTCCTACATATTAATGTCCCTCTTCAGTTTGGGGGATGTTGTTCTTGCCTCATGCTATATAATAAACCACATGCCCTCCTTTGTCCACCAAAGATATTCTAACACAGACAATTTGAATAAAAAATACTTCCCATTAAACCCCAACTAGCGAGGGTGGGATAAGGGTAATCCTTATAAGCAACCTTATTTTTGCTTAATTGCACAGAGGATTTTTTTTTTGCAAAGATAATGTTTCCTAGATTTGAACTCGCAACTTTTCAGTCACAAAAGAGCAACTTCACCGCTGCTCCAGATTCGCCCTCTTAGAAAGGGTCTAAATAATTGATATTATTATAATATAAAATAAGATATGTTTAATCACTAAAGCAATATACCTATTTGTGGGAAACTGAGCCATTGCAGTAAATGGAGATTGTCAAGGAACCAATTCAACTTAGCTTAAGCTGAGGTGGAGACAAATTGAAACTTTTATATTTTTATGTTCTATTTCTAACGTCTCCTCGTACAAGAACTCATTCGCATAGACCACCTCCATGAACTAAGAAACTTCGCAATATTTATTAAAAGAATGGAAGTGTCAAGGATTGAACTCTAGATTCGCAGAGACTCTAATACCATATCAAAAAATCAATTCAACTTAAAAGATTAAGCTGTTATGTAAAGGTCAATGAATGATTTTATATTTTTATATTATATTTTTCAATGAAATATTGGAAATAGCAGCTTCTAATGTATAGTCGATGCACAAGGAATTAAAATAACATTAGAAACATACAGCTTTTAATGTATAGTGGGAGCACTAGGAATTAAAGTTGCATTGGGAACAAACAACTAGGAAGTAGATAGCTCTTTTAAATATCGAGTACTTATTACTACTTTGTGTGCAATTCACTCAAGCAAACAACCAAAAAAAATAAAAAAAATCCAAATCCTCTATTTCTTCACACTATTTATACTAATAATCTAGGTCAAGTACTAGCACAATACAACTAGTAAAAGCAAAGCCTGTAAAGAACCAATTCAACCCAAAAGCTTAAGCTATTGGGTGAGGCTACATTAATGGTTTTATATATCTCAACACTCCCCCTCACACGAGAGCCCACTGGGCTTGAAGGGTGGACAATGCACAGGCCCACCTACCTGTTCAAACAAAGAAATTCCACTTGAAAGAAAGTGGGGGCAGCGAGGATCGAACCCGGGACACGAGGCTCTGATACTACATTAAGAACCAATTCAACCCAAAAGCTTAAACTATTGGGTGAGGCTACATTAATGATTTTATATATCTCAACAGAGCCCAAGAAAACTACTTAAATAACAAGACTGGTAAAAAAAAATACGAATCCTAATATTCTAATATACTTAAATTTTCTTCTGATTCTCTGAATGAGAGCCAACAAAATCAATACAAAGAACATGTATAGGCTGATAATTTTAATCCCCCAATTCCTACTCTATACTTTTTCAAGACGACTTGATGCCAACTCAGCCTAAGGGTTATACGAGACAAAATTACCCACGGCAGGGTTCAATTTGAATACCTTGACATTAAGGAAGAGTCAATAGACTATATTGACTGAAGCATATAGAAATGTCCATCACTGTTGCGAAATGAAGAGGACATCCTCATTTCAAAAATCTTTCACTTGGAGATCTAACTCTAAAAAATTACAATCCTTATCCCCAAGGCACATTTTGCTATATACTCGCACAGCACATTGCAAAAACAGCATGATAGTTTTTAGTTTTATCACTATTATACAGAATGTTGCTATCAAGTAACTTAACAAAATTCCGTCATGCAACTTCTCACCAACATTCTTATTTGCTCCCTCTACCAACTTAAACAGTTATGATGGTGACATGAAAAATAAAAACAAGTGTACAATAATATTGACAAATAGTGAAACAAAAAGGACTGTTGTAAGGTCCCACATTGGTTATGTACAATTAGGTTGACCTTATAGCTTAGTCAGTGCCATTTAGAAAGTTATTATTAGGGAATTATTTTCTGATTGTTTGTACAAACTAATTCCTTGTATGGAGTCAATTATTAAGCCCCTGAATCAGACCGATTGGATCAACCTGTCTTAGCTAATTAAGCCTATATATGTGTAACTGATCTCTGTACAGAAAAATACGGGGATTTTTTTAGTTCCGTTCTTTCAAGTGTGACAACCTCATCATTAACAAAAAATGAAGAGAGACAACTAACCGCGACTGAGAACTTCTTCCAAAAGTCCCATTATGTTATTAGGTAAATACTTCGTTGCTTACTGAAACCAATTCCAGCATAAGTTCCTTTTTCCCATGTTAGATACAAAACTATTCATGCACTTTCACCCAATGGCATATGATATTATAATAGTTGTTTCATGACATGGCATCAAATTATCTACAACCATCTGATCTAGAATTCAATCCTTGTTTTGCTACCCCATTAAATTTCAACACAAAGTCGAATCAGCTTGCCCATTGTATATCCTTCAAGCTTAGAGGGCTCTTGTGTGAGGAGGCATATTTGATATAAAACCATTTATGTGCCGTAACCCAACAACATATGCTTCTAGGATAGTTGCTTCGTGACATCCCATAAGCTAGAACCTCCTAAAGGGAAAGGGAAAACCTCGATGCATAAGGCTCCTCGACGTGCGAGGGTAGAGATGAGGGTCAATTGTATACAGCAATGTATAGAATTTTCATTCAGAGCTTCATAATGAAAGAAGACAACAAAAAAGGGAATACTCTTATCCACATTAAATAGAACCGTTAAAGGGAAACTTACCTCCTCACCAAAAGCATCCAAGTAAGGAGAAGGCCAGGGGGCCTGACGTGCAGATCTCTGGAGTAGGATTGTAGTTCTCTGTCAGTACAAACACAACTCATTATTCCCTTGGTGTCTGAGCATATAAGTACCTAATTAACTAATAAATAACAAGAAAGAGGGGCAGGACAAGATAGCTCAAAAGGGAGATCCAATGGCAAAGAAAAATAAACCAAAAAAGAGCAAGAAAACCTAAGCCAACGAGTGATTCAAAACTTAAGTTCGAGAAAGAGCAAGATACCCTAATCAACAGAAACACTCCAGTACCAGCTCCACAGGTTCCAGAATGAGTTTGACATCCACTTTTACTGAAAATAAAATAAAGGAAATCATTTCAAATTAGCATCAATAAACAAATACATGAGAAGTATAAATAAATCAAGGTCAACTGAAATTTTGTATTCCAAAATAGGCCTTAAAAAAAATAAAAATATAACCACTGAGACATATCTGAACAAGACTACAAATGCTGTGCACCAGTTAACCTCCTAATTTGACTGTTATGTAACAATATGTAAAAATCACCAGACTACATCTTGTAATGGAAGTAACATCAAGCTGCATGATGACTCAGTTCTCAAAAATCCATTTACATTAGAGCAAATCCCTTACTATTTGAACCCACATAAACAAGTCATTAGCAGAGACTAGATATAATTATTTAAGGAGAAAGGCAAAATCCTCTAACTTGTCCTCCTCATTGGGACCAAGATAAAAAGAATAATCCCAACAAAGCCAAAGTAACAGAAATGAACACGAAGATATGAGAGAGAGAGAGAGAGAGAGAGAGAGAGAGAGGAGGGAGAAGCCATTGAAAAGCTTTGAGAATTTCTGAAGATATTATTCAAGTAACAAACAGATGAGCAGAGAACTCTATTTATAGAGCTAGGAACTGACTCAGCAATGAGGCAGTGTAATGATTTACAAATAAAAAACTAACCATAAGAGAACTAATCAGGTGTTGCACACACCATGATCAAACGAATAAACAACAACAAAGCTAACTACCAGCAACAATAATACAGGAAGTAAACTAAATACAAAGCATTTATATGCTAACATGCCCCCTCAAACTCAGGAGTTATGGAGTTCGAAAACATCCAAAACTCTGAGTTTGGTCCTTGGTTCAGCAAATCTGGGAGCAAACAAGGCTTTGTTAGGGTGTCAGCTAGCTGTTATGAAGCAGGAACATGAGAGACAACAAGATCTTTAGATAACACTCGTTCTCTTACAAAGAAGAAATCCAGCTCCATGTGCTTAGTCCTGGAATGCAGAACCGAGTTATGAGATAGAGCAACATTGCTAAGATTGTCACAATAAACCAGAGGAGTAGCCAAGGGAACATAAAGTTCACGAAGGAGAGACTGAATCCACAAAATTTCTGAAGTAATGGCCAAGCTCCTGTATTCAGCCTTTGTACTAGATCTGACCACCAAAATCTGCTTTTTGGACCACCAAGATACCAAGTTAGGACCAAGGAAGAGACAGACACCTGATGTAGACTTGCAATCATTTGGATCACTAGCTCAATTCGCATCACAAAAGGCGGTTAGAGAGAGAGGACAACATGTAGAACTAATGAAACAGTCCCATTAAGATACCTTAGAATGCGTTTAACAACATTCCAATGATCAAGCAAGGGTTGAGACATGAACTGGCAAACCTTGGTCACAACAAAGCTAATTTCTAGATTGGTAATTGTTGCATATTGCGATGCACCCACAATGGTAAGGATTATCAAAGTAATTAGAGCCATGCTTTGTCAACTTGCAACTGGTAGCCATAGGTGAGGCAATTCTTTTAGCATCTGTCATATTTGCTTTAGCCAAGAGATCCCAAATGTATTTGGATTGAGACAGAGAAACAAAAGCAGTAGGATGCTTCTTGACTTCTATGCCCAAGAGCAAGATCTTTACGAGCAAATTTTGAGTTCAAGGCAGTGATCAGATTCTGAATAAAAGGAGCATCATTTCCTGTAACAATGATGTCATCAACATATACTAAGACATACATACATCCTATGAAGCACCGATACTCCGAATTTTTTTTTCCAACGTATCCGATACACGTATCAGGAACATATCGGGAACGTATTGTATCGTATCGGCGGATTAATGGACGTATCGAGAACGTATTTAGAACGTATCGAAAACGCCGTGTCGGTGTCGGTGCTTCATAGCATACATCTGTTATCACGATGAAAAATGAAAAAAGATGGGTCACAGCTGTTGGACCGAAAACCAAGAAGAACCAAGGCCTGTTTTAACTTGTCAAACCAAGCTCTAGGAGCTTGTTTAAGGCCATATAGAGCCTTAGTCAGCTTGCACATAAGTGTTTTATTAGGAGCTTCAAATCCTGGAGGCTGCTGCATGTACACATCTTCAATTAAGTCCTATTGAGAAAGGCAGCATTGACATCTAATTGCCTTAATGGCCACCCAAATGTAAGGGCAAGAGTGAGCATACCCCTCACTGTTACTGGTCGAACAACAGGGGAAAAAGTTTCTCTATAATCAAAACCTTGTTGATAAACCCCTTAGCAACAAGTCGAGCCTTATACTTGTTGATGGTCCCATCAGGATTCTCCTTCACTAAAACACCCATTTGCACCCTATAGCCTTTCTGTTAGATGGAAGAGGCACAGGAGTCCAAGTTTGGTTAGTTTGGAAAGCATGAAATTCTGCTTTCATAAGGATTGGCCAAGGCTTGTTTGACAGTCGAAGGTTCCATGTGTGTGAGGAGAGCAAGAGATCTAGCAAGGGTTTTGGATCTTGTGGTAATAGAATGAGGAGGAGAAACAGGAGTAAGACTAGTAGAAAGTTGATATTCAGAAGGAGATGAGGACAAAGAAGATGATGAGTAGGAGGAGGGACCTGAATGAACTTGTGATAAAGACTGAAGTGGAAAGGCTGACCTGAACTGAAGAAGATGATGCACTGGACATGATAGGAGTAGAAGCTGATGTTGAGGGAGAATTAGACATAACAGGTGCATCATGTAAGGAGCTATCAGCTTGTTCTTCAATACCATGAGAAGTGTGAGTATTCTGATATGAGATATAGCTAGTTGCATTAGTATTAGGAGAGGAAGATGCTTGGTGAAGGTGGTATTTTGGGAAAATAGCAAAGGGAAGAGAGAAAGTGGTTGGAGAGGAGCTTAATGGTTCAGATTTATTATTCCATAAAGGATATGGAACCTGTTTTCATTGAATAATACATCCTTTGAGATATATACACGTCCATGACAGTTTTGACACAAGTATCTTTGTGATTTGTAGCATAGCCAATGAATATACAATCTTGTGATCTGAATTCCAGCTTGTGTTTATTGTAAGGCCTAAGGAACGGAAAACAAGCAGAACCAAAATTTTTAAGGAATTTATAATCTGGTGTAGTGTGGAACAACTTGGTGTAGGGAACTTGAAATTCTAAGAAAGTTGTTGGTAATCTATTAATAAGTGTTGTAAATAATTGTATTTGTTTATTTTGTTTATTTATTTATTTCCATTCTAGAATCTTCTTTGCGCTTTAGCCCATTAGGTTATTTAGTCTCTTTAATTAGAGAGCAATTGTATAGATGTAATATACAATTTTATCAATAAGATTATCTCCCTTGGTTATGCACCAGATAAAAAAGGGTACAAGACTACAAGTGTTATCATCCTGCTAGTCGGAAGTTCTTTGTCTCAATGGATGTCACATTTCATGAATCTGAATCCTTTTTCCCAAGTCCTCATCTTCAGGGGGAGAGCAATTCTTCAATAGATTCATCACCTTCTATCTTTGAGTCTGAACTTTCTATGTCTTCTCCTACACCTCATCCTCTTGTTTCTGATTCTTCTGTGTTTGACCCATCTGATACACCGGAAATACGGAGGATTGTGACACCTGAGTTGGTATATCATAGGAGAAAGCAACCCACACTGCTTCACCAGCAACCTCAATCGTCTGAACCACTGGTAAGTCCTAAATTCTTGTTTCTGATCCTAATATTATTACTTCTCCTATTTTTGAACCTAATATTGTTGCCTCTAATGACTTACCTGTTGCTTCTGATAGCTTATCCAGTACCTCTGATGACTTACTGTTGAGATATATAGTCCCACATTGGTTGGATGAACAACTAATGTGGAGTTTATAAGGTCTTGGGCACTCCCGCCCTTTGAGTTAGCTTTTGGGGTGGTGTATCCCAAGGTTCTTTACATGGTATCAGAGCCTCACCGTCCCCCACTTTCTCTTGTGGACTCTCTTAGCACAGGTAGGTTGGGCCTGTTGCATCATCCACTCTTCAAGCCCAATGGGCTCTCGTGTGAGGGGCGTGTTGTTTCGGTATCTTAAAGCAATGTCCCCCACTCAAAGATATGAATTCATGCAGGCAGTGGAGAAAATTCTTCAGTATCTTAAAGCAACTACTGGTAAAGGACTGTTGTTTCGGCGTAATGGTGTAACAATCAAACCTCAACACAACAGTTTCAATAAAGAAATACTTATGCAATTATATTAATTGGACAACAAAATCCTATCAATTGTATCTCTGTGAACAATTAACAGCATTGTATTTTGGTTTGAAACAATATAACAAAACTCTAGAGCTCCTGGTCTCTCCCATTCACCAAGAAGGTGCCCACAGTCCTAGTTCCCAAAGATACCAATCTTCGTGTATTTTCCTCCTTCAAGCAGGCACTCCCTTGTGTATCATCCTCTCTCTTCCAACCGCATGCACAACTTCATCTGCTGACTCAGCTCCCCCATAAAACAGAATGGCACCCAATAATCCCCTACGGCACTTCCTAAGATAAACCGTTATTTTAGGAGGGTCTTTATCAATACTCCCTCCCAAAACAGACACCTTGTCCTCAGGTAGAAGGCAGGAAATAGTTGATTGATCAGAAAGGATTCCTCCCAACTACTTTCGAAGTGTGGTGCAGAGATCGACGCCATTGCAAAATGGCTGCTGGAGTAACCTGCAACTCCCAATTATCCTGCAATTCAGAAGGTATTGGTTGAAGCCGAAAAGGAGCAGAAACAGATTTCTTCAATAAGGAGACATAAAACACCGGATGAATTGTACAATAATCCGGCAATTTCAATCGATAAGTTGTTGCGCCAATCCGTTCAATGATAGGATAGGGACCATAATAACGCGAGCTCAACTTTTCATTCATCCTCCTAGCCAAAGACTTTAACCGGTATGGTTGCATTTTCAGTCCTACCTCAAAGTGAACATCTCTTCTATGCTTATCTGCTTGTTGTTTCATGCGATCTAGTGCCTTTTCCATTTGATCTTTGAGTTCAGTCAGTACCAAATCACATTCCTACAATAGTTTATCCACCTCTGCTACCCTCGACATCCCATCAGCCCGCAACAAGGTGGGGGGGGGGGGGGGGGGGTCACAACCGAATAAGATTTTAAAAGGAGTCATACCAGATGATTCTTTATAGGTAGTATTGTACCAAAATTCTGCCCAATGCAACCATGCATACCATTGCTTCGATTTGGGGCTGCAAAAACAACGTAGATATGTCTCTACACATTTGTTGACAATCTCTGTTTGACTATTCGATTGAGGATGGTAAGTTGTACTGAATTTAAGATATGTACCAGCCTGGCGAAATAGAGCAGCCCAAAAGTGACTTAGAAATACTCTATCGCGATCTGAAACAATAGACTGAGGAAATCCATGTAATTTGACCACATTTCTCATAAACAATTCAGCAACTTCAGGTGCAGAATAAGGATGACATAGCGGTATAAAATAGGCATATTTAGATAATCTATAAACCACAACAAAAATTGTATCAAATCCTCCTGCTTTAGGTAAACCACCCATTGATATATTAGACCACACCTGAGATGGGATGGGCAGTGGTTGGAGCAAACCGGCTGGGGATAAAGCAGAAGATTTTTTTTTTGTTGGCAGATATGACACCCAACAACATACTCCTTAATTACGCGTTTCATTCCCTGCCAAAACACCAACTGCGAAAGCCTCTTGTAAGTACGAAAGAAACCAGAATGCCCACCTGATGATGACTCGTGGAATTCCTTAAGTAATAGAGGAATCAACCCTGAAGTGGAAGGAAGGATTAAACTTCCTTTGTATAGCAATTTTACATCCCGCAGCTTGTAATCTGGATAAGCAGAACTTCCTATTAATAAATCTTGAATGATTCCCTTCAAGACTGCTCATTTTCCAGCTGCTCCAGCAATGGCAGCGATACTGTGGTAAGTGCAGTAAACTGCATCTGCCTTGATAGAGCGTCGGCTACCACATTAGCTCGACTCGGTTGATATTGTACCACAACATCGTACCCCAAAAGTTTCGAAATCCATCTTTGTTGTTCCTCTCCTAGTCCTCACTATTCCAACAAGTATTTTAAGCTGCGTTGATCGGTTTTTACTATGAAATGACGCCCCAATAAGTATGGACACCATTTTTGAATAGCAAACACAACTGACATGAGTTCCTTTTCGTATACTGACTTCCCTCGGGCTCTAGTAGAGAAAGCCTGACTCACAAATGCTAACGGGCGACCATCTCGCATCAATACTGCTCCAACTCCCTTCCCTGAAGCATCAGTGACTACCACAAAGGGCTTCTCAAAGTTAGGTAAGGCCAAGGTAGGTAACTCACACATTTTCTGTTTCAGCTCTTAAAAAGCAGCCTGCACCTCATTATTCCATTGGAAGGCATCCTTCTTGAGTAAGTCAGTAAGAGGTTTGGCAATTTTACCATACCCTTCCACAAATTTCCTATAATAGCCTGTAAGTCCCAAAAAACCTCTTAAGGCCTTGATGTTTTTAGGGAGTGGCCACTCCTTCATTGTTGTGATCTTAGAAGGATCTGCCATCACTCCATCCTTTGTAATCACATGACCGAGATACACTATTTGCTCACTGCCAAAGAAACACTTCTTTTTATGGGCAAATAATTTGTGACTACGCAACGCTATTAGGACTGCCCTCATATGTTCCAAATGATCAACTCGGTTCATACTGTAGATGAGTATATCATCAAAAAATACCAACACAAACCTTCTAAAGAAAGGTTTCTGATGAAAAGAAGAAGTGTTTTATGAATAAACTTCTGATTCTTTTCTTGAAAGATCCAGGGAGGTACAATTTATATTGAGTACAAAGAACAATGCTAATAAATAAGAACAAAAAACTAAGAGGCATACAGAAGACTAAGAGACATATTTACAATAACAAGAGAGCCTAATAAATAAAGGAACAGATAACAAGAAAGAAATAAATGAATTCTAGAATATTCTACACTCCCCCTCAAGTTGGGAGATATATATTGATCATTCCCAACTTGCTGATCAAATCCTCAAAGGTCGGCTTAAGTAATCCTTTGGTGAGAATATCTGCCGTTTGTTCCTTGGTAGGTATATATGATAAGCATACACTACCGTCTTCTAATTTTTCTTTAATAAAGTGACGATCGACTTCCACATGTTTTGTTCTGTCATGATGAACAGGATTTTGAGCAATGCTGATAGCAGCTTTATTATCACAATATAATCTGATAGGTAGGGAATAAGAGATCTTCAACTCTTCCAGAAGTCTTCTTAACCAAATTCCTTCACAAATACCATGGGCTAAAGCCCGAAATTCCGCTTCTGCACTACTTCTTGCAACAACAGTTTGTTTCTTACTTCTCCAGGTCACAAGATTTCCCCAGACATAAGTACAATAACCTGAAGTAGATCTTCGGTCCACTGCAGAACCAGCCCAGTCTGCATCTGTATAAATTTCAACCATCCTTTTGTTCCCCTTTTTAAAGAGAATTCCTCGACCAGGGGTGTTCTTGAGGTACTTGAGAATTCTATAAACAGCACTAAGGTGTTTTTCCTTAGGAGAATGCATGAATTGGCTAACCATGCTTACAGCAAAAGCAATATCAGGACGAGTATGAGACAAATAGATTAATTTTCCCACCAGTCTCTGGTACTGCTCCTTATCGACATCTTCCCCGTCTTCAACTCCCATTTTGATATTAGCTTCAATTGGAGTCTCTGCTGGCTTGCACCCAAGCATACCTGTTTCTTGCAACAAATCTAGAATGTATTTTTTCTGAGTTAAGGAAACTCCTTTCTTACTTCGAGCAACTTCCATGCCAAGGAAGTATTTGAGAGATCCAAGATCTTTTAGTTCAAACTGGTCAGCTAAACATTTTTTTAAAGAGGCTATCTCCTCGGTATCATTACCAGTGACAATTATATCATCAACATAGACAATGAGGATAGCAATTCTTCCTTTATCAGAGTGTTTAAAGAATAAAGTATGATCAGTCTGAGCTTGGGTGAACCCTTTTCCCTTAACAGCTTGAGTAAATTTCCCAAACCATTCTCTGGGAGATTGTTTAAGTCCATAGAGAGACTTCTGCAACTTGCACACAGATCCATCCCCTTTTTCAAAACCAGGAGGTGGATCCATTTAAACTTCCTCATGTAGATCACCATTCAAGAAGGCATTCTTGACATCTAATTGTTGCAATGGCCAATCAAGGTTGGCGGCAAGAGATAGCAGAACGCGGATAGTGTTAAGCTTGGCAACTGGAGCAAATGTCTCCTGATAATATATCCCATGAGTCTGAGTAAATCCCTTAGCAACTAATCTGGCCTTATACCTATTGATGCTGTTGTCTGCATTAAATTTTATTGTAAACACCCACTTGCAACCAACAGTTTTCTTTCCTTTAGGTAATGTCACAAAATCCCATGTTTCATTTTTTATAAGTGCATCCATTTCTTCTAATACGGCATTCCTCCATTTTGGATCATCAAGTGCTTCTTGGATATTTTTGGGTATCCTGGTACTATCTAACATAGTATTGAAAGCACGAAAACCTGGAGATAACTTCTCATATGAGATATAATGGGAAATAGGATGAGCAGTGCAAGATCTAGTACCTTTCCGAAGAGCAATGGGCATATCAATGTTGGCTGTACTAGAGCATTCAAGTGGGTTACTAGAGCAAGGACTCGGGTCAGGATCCTGGCAGTCTAGAGTCTCTTGATGTATTTTGCGCCTGCTGTAGAATTTTCCCCATTTACCAGGAGGATCACAAGTACCGGGAGGATCATTAGACTCAGGTATAGTTGCTCCCCCTATTTCCTTCCCAATAACTCCCCCTGTTTCCAAAGGCCAAGGTAAGACAACAGCTTCATTTGGTTTCCCAGGCTTATCTTCATCCATATCAGTAGACTCCCCCTGAAGAGAAGTCGGGGAAAAAATGATTGTGTCTCATAAAAGGTAACATCCATGGAAACAAAGACCTTACGGAGAGAAGGTGAATAACACTTATAGCCTTTTTGATTAGGGGAATATCCTATGAAGACACATCTAATAGATTTAGGGTCAAGTTTGGACCTTTGATGTGGAGGAATGTGAACAAAGACCACAGAGCCAAATATTTTGGGAGGAAGAGAAGAAAAAGCACAAAAGGAAGGAAAAGATTTAGTAAGACAAGACAAAGGAGAATGAAAATTTAGTACCCGAGAAGGCATCCGATTAATGAGATAAGAAGCTGTCAAGATGGCTTCCCCCCATAGATATTTAGGGACATGCATCGTAAATAAGAGAGCTCGAGCAACTTCAATTAGATGTCTATTTTTCCTTTCAGCCACCCCATTTTGTTGAGGGGTATTAGGACAAGAACTTTGATGAATAATTCCATGTTGGTTTAGGTAATCTCCAAGAACAGAATTAAAAAATTCTGTGCCATTATCTGTTCGCAGAACTTTGATAGGAGTCTGAAATTGAGTTTGAATCATAGCATGAAAGTTTTTAAAAGTGGATGCAGCATCAGACTTGTCTTTTAAGAGATATACCCAACATACCCTAGAATGATCATCAATGAAAGTAATAAACCAACGAGCACCCGAAACATTTTTTTCACGAGCAGGTCCCCAAATATCACTATGAATTAATGTAAAGGGAGAAGATTCATGATATTTCTTGGGAGAATAAGAGACACGAGAATGCTTTGCAAGTTGACAAAAATCACAAAGAAAGGAACTTGGCTTTTTATTGATAAATAAGTTAGGGAATAACTTCTGAAGATAAACAAAATTTGGGTGCCCTAACCTACGATGCCATAACAAAACATCATTACAATCATCTGATAAACATAGAGTGTGGTTTGAAAAAATCCTCCTTGCACAAAGGTCCTCCTCCAAAAAGTAGAGCCCTTCTTCTTCTCTAGCACTGCCAATCATCATCCCCGAGTCCTGCTCCTGAAAGATACAAGTATTTGCAGAAAACTTAGCAACACAATGCAACTCAGCAGTAAGTTTACTAATAGAGATGAGGTTACAAGTAAGGGAGGGAACATGAAGGACAGAATTCAAAATAATATGCTCAGAGAGTTTAATGGATCCCTTGCCCGCAATAGTGGAGAAACTTCCATCAGCTGTTCTTATTCGTGACGGGAGATAGTAAGGGATATAGGAAGAAAATAAGGTTGCATTACCTGTCATGTGATCAGAGGCTCCTGAATCAAGGATCCAACAATTACTATGTTCAACATGGAATGCCATACCTTTTTGAGCAACATGACTAGTTGCCTCAGCAGTTGAGACATCAATTTCTGAAATTGCTCATACTGAGCCTTAGAGAGGAAAAAACCATCGGAATTTGAAGGGACATGGGACCCTTCTCCCTTATCTTCAGAAGATACTTGATTAGCACGATTCTTGTTCTGTCCTTTTGGTTTCCAGTTTGGTGGTTTGCCATGAATTTCCCAACATTTTTCACGGGTGTGACCACCCTTATTACAATGAGAACACCAACGATCAGAACGTTTTGAATCCCCAGAAGGACGAGCAGTATTCTTTGCTATAAGGGCAGACCCATCAGAAGACTTAGGATCCTTATCACCCAACATTACCTTTCGACGAAGCTCCTCCCTTCGTACCTCAGAAAAGGCAGTGGCAATGGAAGGTAATGGTTTTTGCCCCAAAATTCTTCCACGAACATCATCCAGATCAGAATTGAGGCCAGCAAGAAAATCATAGAGACGCCTTTTCTCTATATAATTTTTAAATATTGCATTAGCATCTAAACCTTGAAGGTCTGCTTTATCATAAAGATCCAACTCTTGCCACAATGTTTTTAAAGCAAGGAAGTACTCAGTAACAGTCTTCCCCCCTTGGCGTAAATCTTTCACCTTGGTGTTGAATTCAAAAGCCTGAGAGGCATTGCCCAGGTCAGAGTAGTATTCTTTAACAGCTTCCCAAATTTCTTGAGCCGTATCAAGGAATAAATAAGTTTGACTGATATCTGGTTCCATAGAATTGGTCAGCCATGTCATGACCAAAGCATTTTCAGTCACCCAAGCATCATAGCCAGGTTCATGTTGTGCTGGTTGAACCTTTTTTCCATCCAGATCCCCATCTTCCCTTTAGCCTGGATGAACAACTTAACAGATTGGCACCATTGCACATAGTTCCTACCGTTTAAACGGTGATTGGTGATCTGCATTGCTGGGTTGTCTCCAGAAAACGAAGAAATGGGAAGGGGTGAGGTTCCGGTAGAAATTCCAGATGAACTTTCAACATTTTCAGTGTCCATGGCTTCCTAACAACAATACCCAGAAAAAAAAGTTCCTCCAAATATGGTTTTGACCCTCAAAACATGAAGAGGGGAGGCAGACGATCAGAACGAGGTATGACTCGCCGGAAAAAAATGGCAGGATGGCGGCGCGTGGACCACACGCGCCGGCGAGGCTGACGGACGGTGGCGGCGCGTGGCGGCGTGTGACGGCGTTTCCGGCGACGGGTCTTTTGTTGGCTGGCTCGGAATTTCGTTCTGGATCTAGTGGTGGCCTTGGTTTTGTAGTTGGAGGTGTCTAGGTGAGGGTTCTGACTTTGGCAGAAGCAAAAATACGAAAAAGGAATGGAAGGAAGGCATAAAAGGAAATTAGAACGGGGAAGAGACTGGATTATAACCAGCTCTTGATACCATGATGAAAAGAAGAAGTGTTTTATGAATAAACTTCTGATTCTTTTTCTTGAAAGATCCAGGGAGGTACAATTTATATTGAGTACAAAGAACAATGCTAATAAATAAGAACAAAAAACTAAGAGGCATACAGAAGACTAAGAGACATATTTACAATAACAAGAGAGCCTAATAAATAAAGGAACAGATAACAAGAAAGAAATAAATGAATTCTAGAATATTCTACAGTTTCAATAATTCATTTATCAATGCTTGAAATGAGGATGGGGCGTTAGTCAGTCCGAACGGCATAACCAAATACTCGTAATGTCCCCCGTGGGTACGAAACGCAGTTTTGGCTATGTCTTCAGGATGCATACTGGTTTATCGTAGTTTTGTAATACTTTTGCAATTATATTAATTCGACAACAAAATCCTATCAATTGTATCTCAGTGAACAATTAACAGCAATGTATTTTGATTTGAAAAAATATAACAAAATTAGAATAAAATTGAATGGCAGAATATTAAAGATAGTCCAAGGGAATTATAGAGCTCCTGCTCTCTCCCATTCACCAAGAAAGTGCCCAAAGTCCTAGTTCCCAAAGATACCAGTCTTCGTGTATTTTCCTCCTTTAAGCATGCACTCCCTCGTGTATCATTCTCTCTCTTCCAACCGCATGCACAACTTCATCTGCTGACTCAGCTCCCCCATATAACAGAATGGCACCAAATAATACCCCTATGGCACTTCCTACGATAAACCATTATTTTAGGAGGGTTTTTATCAAATGGCAATCTCTTTTTAGAAGTTTATACCAATGCTGATTATGCTGGGTCCGTAACTGATCGTCAATCTACCACTGATTATTGTATGTTTCTTTGTGGTAACTGTAAAAACCTTGGGATACACCACCCCAAAAGCTAGCTCAAAGGGTGGGAGTGCCCAAGGCCTTATAAACTCCACATTAGTTGTTCATCCAACCAATGTGGGACTATATATCTCAACACGTCCCCTCACACGAGAGCCCATTGGGCTTGAAGAGTGGATAATGCAACATGCCCAGCCTACCTGTGCTAAGAAATTCCACAAGAGAAAGTGGGGGATGGCGAGGCTCTGATACCATGTAAAGAACCTTGGGATAAGCTTCTGAGTATCCTCTGGCAATCTATTGATCCAGTCGTCTTGGATATCTTTTATTCATTTCAAACTTGCACTGAAGTGTGGGAGGAAGCAAAGAACCTCTACACTAATGATGTTCAGCAACTCTATTTCATCATCTCTCAGTTTATGGAATTGAGCAAATCATCCGACATTCAGATGGAGACATATGTTGGCAAGAGTCGATCTTTGATGCAGGCATATTTGGATATGCTGCCTTACCCTACTGATGCTACTGCATATCGAAAATTGGTGGAACGCCTCCTTATGGTTACCACACTTCCTGGCCTTCCCGAAGAATATGATAATGTCCGTGATACTATCTTGACTAGTGGGGAGTCTAATCTATCCATGACGTATCAGCGTCTTCTGAATTTGAATAAGAAATCTGCTCCTGCATCATCTTCTGCTGTTGATTCTACTGCTCTAGTTTCCCGTACTGACTTTCGCAGGAATATTGGAGGTGGACGTGGTCGTGGTAGAGGCCCAAGAGGCCCAGTCGGACGTGGTCAGCGACCTCGTTGTCATTATTGTCAGCAACTTGGTCATTATGAGGAACGCTGCTACACAAAGTATCCTCACCTGCGACCGTCTTTTGCTGCTAATGTAGCTCAATCGGATACTGTTTCAAAAGGTACAGTCTCTATCTCCTCTGAAGACTATGCAGCATTCCAGACTCTTCTGAGGAAAGCCTCTCCTCAATCTCAGGCCTCTGCTTCAGAAACTGGTAATCCTGTTGCTTGTGTTTCTCATTCTGCATCATTTGGTCCTTGGATATTTGACTCAGGTGCTACTGATCACCTCTGTGGTAATAAGGAACTCTTTTCATCTCTTACATATTCTGACAAATTACCCTTTTTTACTCTTGCTGATGGAACTAAGGCTCCCGCTCATGGGATTGGACAATTACATTCCTAACATCCCTTATAATTTGATATCTGTTAGTAAATTGATCAATTCTCTTAACTGTATCGTCACCTTCTCAAACCATTTTGTTTCTGTGCAGGACCCGAGTACGGGGAAGACGACTGGAATGGGCCGTGAGTCACGGGGTCTGTTCTACTTGGTTGTGCCGAGACCTTTCGTTGCTTGTTCTATCACAGCATATCCACAACTCATCCACAGTCGTCTCGGGCATCCTAGTCTTTCAAAACTACAAAAGATGGTTCCTCTTTTATCCGGTCTTCAGACTTTAGATTGTCAGTCATGTCAGCAAGGAAAGCACATACGCTCTTCCTTTGCTAATCGAGTCAATAAACGAGCTGATGCTTCTTTTTCAATTATTCATTCAGAAATTTGGTGTCCTAGTCGTAGTGTGTCTGTTTTAGGTTTTCGGTATTTCGTTACCTTTATTGATGATTTTTCCCATTGTACCCGTTGTACTTGGATTTATTTAATGAAGAACAGTTCTGAGTTATTTTCTATTTATCAAAAATTCTCTTCTGAAATTAATACTCAATTTGGTGCTTCTATTCGTATTTTACGAAGTGATAATGCTAAAGAATATGTTTCTGTTGACTTTTCTAATTTCTTAGCCACAAAGGGTACTTTACACCAGACTACTTGTCCTCACACTCCACAACAAAATGGAGTAGCTGAACGAAAGAATAGACATCTCATTGAGATTGCAAGGACTCTTCTTATCCACATGCATGTCCCTCTTCACTTCTGGGCTGATGCAGTACTTGCTTCCTATTTTCTCATCAACCGCATGCCTTCATCTGTGCTTCAT
Organism: Gastrolobium villosum; assembly: GCA_032173675.1. Taxonomy (NCBI): domain Eukaryota; kingdom Viridiplantae; phylum Streptophyta; class Magnoliopsida; order Fabales; family Fabaceae; genus Gastrolobium; species Gastrolobium villosum. The sequence continues at coordinate 324,824 of JAVKPL010009127.1, forward strand.
GATGACATTCCTTATACCTTATTGTTTCCAGATGTTCCTCTCTATCCTCTATCGCCACATGTCTTTAGTTGTACCTGTTTTGTTCATGATTTTACTCCTGGTAAAGACAAGTTAACATCCAAAGCTTTTAAATGCATTTTTCTTGGTTATTCTCGTCTTCAAAAGGGGTATCGTTGTTACTCTCCCAATCTCAAGCGTTACTTAGTTTCCGCTGATGTCACCCTTCTTGATCAACAACCCTTTAATTCTATCCCATCTCCATTGTCACAGGTTGATTATGTTCTTCCTGTTCCTTTTCTTGACTCGTCTTTGCCAGCTGCAAGTACTTCTATTCCAGATAAGCAACATATTGCATCAGTACCTGAAGACCGTCCACTTCTCACTTATCAACGTCGTAAAACTGTGCCTCCTGTCGACACAATCCCTGCTGACTCATTGCCCCCTGCAGTTGATTCTTCCCCTCCGGATCCTTCACCAGAGGCTCTTCCTATTGCTCAAAGAAAAGGTACACGTACTACTCGTAATCCTTATCCTCTTTATACCTTTTTGAGCTACGATCGTTTTTCTTCTCCTCATTTCACCTTTGTTTCTAGTATTTCTTCTGTTTCTATTCCTAAAACCACAGGTGAAGCACTTTCCCATCCAGGATGGCGCCAAACAATGCTCGATGAGATGACCGCACTTCATACCAATGGCAATTGGGACCTTGTTTCTGCTCCCCCAGAGAAGTCTATAGTGGGTTGTCGCTGGGATTTTACTGTGAAAGTTGGACCTGATGGCCATATTGATCGTCTCAAGGCACGTTTAGTTGCAAAAGGTTTTACTCAAATCTTTGGCCTTGATTATAGCGACACATTCTCTCCAGTCGCTAAGATGACATCGGTTCGCTTATTTCTTGCCTTGCTGTTGTTCGTCACTGGCCACTCCTACAACTTGACATCAAAAATGCCTTTCTTCATGGTGATTTACAAGAAGTTTACATGGAGCAACCACCAGGTTTTGTTGCTCAGGGGGAGTCTGGGAAGGTGTGTCGTCTTCGCAAATCCTTATATGGTCTCAAGCAGTCTCCTCGGGCATGGTTAAGTCGCTTCAGTTTTGATGTTCAGGCATTTGGCTTAATCTGGAGTAAGTTGACCATTCTGTATTTTATAGGATCACATCTCCTGATAAATGCATTTATTTGTTAGTCTATGTTGATGACATCATTCTCACCGGAAGTGATCAAGATGGAATTCGCCAGTTAAAACAGCATTTATTCAGTCAATTTCAAACAAATGACCTTGGGAAGCTGCGTTACTTCTTGGGAATTGAGGTGGCGCAATCTAGAAAGGGCATTTCTATCTGTCAAAGGAAGTATGCCTGGGATATCCTAGAAGAAACCAGTATGTTGGGATGTAAACCAGTTGATACACCCATGGATCCCAATGTCAAGTTATTGCCCGGACAGGGGGAGCCATTATCTGATCCTGGACGTTATCGAAGGTTGATTGGGAAGCTCAATTATCTCACTGTAACTAGACCGGACATTTCTTTTGCTGTTAGTGTCGCTAGTCAGTTTCTTGATTCTCCGTGTGATTCTCATTGGGATGCTGCTGTTAAGATCCTTCATTACATCAAAGGACCACCAGGGAAAGGTTTATTATATTCAGATCAGGGAAATATAGAAATTTGTGGTTATTCATATGCCGATTGGGCAGGATCACCCTCGGATAGGCGCTCTACTTCAGGCTATTATGTTTTCTTTGGAGGAAACCTGATTTCTTGGAAAAGTAAGAAACAAACTGTTGTCGCCCGATCTAGTGCAGATGTCGAATATCGTGCAATGGGAGTTGCTACTTGTGAGCTAATTTGGTTGAAGCAGATGATTCGGGAGCTCCATATTTGTGAACAGAAACAACCCATGACTCTCATCATCAAGCTGCACTCCATATATACTCTAATCCTGTATTTCATGAGAGAACCAAACATATAGAGATCGATTGTCACTTTATTCGAGAAAAGATTCAGTCAGGAGAAATCAAGACGGCATTTGTCAACTCCAGTGATCGACTTTTTCACATAAGGAGATGAAGAATTGACCTCCGAATGAACAGGAGAGTTTGCTGCCATAGTACAAAATCACAAAGATATAAACCGAAATAAATAGAAACGAACCTGATCACCGATCAAGAAGAGATGCGCACAAAAATTAGGCCCACAAAGAAACAACCACAGATCCAGAAAGAGAAGGAGAAGACGAGCTTCTGTCCAAGAACGGCCGAAAAAGTGCTCACACGCTGGCAGAAGGTGGCGCGTGAAGCCCACGCGCAGAGAAGACAGGAGGCGCGTGAGAGCGCGTGGCAACTCCGATGGTGGCCGGACTTCCACAGAGCTGGTCGCCGGGAGGAGAGGATGTTGGTCGCGTTCGCTCCGGACTGAAAACTCGCCGGAAAAGTGCTCCGGTGGCCTGAACAGTGGCTGACGATGGTTCCGGTGACCGTTGGAGGTGTTGACGCGTTCAGAAGATGCTTGGAGGGGACTCACAATCCTTGATGGCTTGCCGGAAGGACGCACGGCAAAGAAAAGATGACTCCTAAGCAGTGGGCTTAGGTTTTAAAGCGAAACAAGGTTTCTAAGCGGAAGCTAGGGTTCCCAGACCGAAATAGCTTTGGTACCAACTTGAATGTAAAAGAATACGTTGTGTATATTGAATGAATGTGTCAATTACAATATAAGAGCTCTCTATTTATAGAGACTAGGAAAAACTAATGGGTTGAGTTTACACGATGTGGGACTATATACTGAACAACTATACAATGTGGGACTATATACAAAACAACTATTCTAACAGTAACCAAGTGAAATGGAGGAGTAAGAAGCAGGACGTGATTGCCAAATCGAGTGCTGAGGCTGAATTTCGAGCTATGGCTAAAGGCGTTTGTGTATTATACTTGGTGATCTTAAAATAAAGATGTGAAGTACCTATGAAGTAACCAAGTTCCCCATTTGTATAACTCATAATCCAGTTCAACATGATCAGACTAAGCACATTGAGGTCGACCGCCATTTTATCAAAGAGAAGCTTGATAGCGGGTTGATCACCACTCCATACTTCCCTTCTGGACATCATTTAGCTGATATTCTGACAAAGGGACTTCCCTCAGAAAGGTTTCAAGAGCTTACTAGCAAATTATAAATGATAGATATCTATTCCTCAGCTTGATGGGGAGTGTTGTAAATAATTGTATTTGTTTATTTCTTTATTTATTTATTTCCATTCTAGAATCTTCTTTGGTCTTAGCTCATTAGGTTATTTAGTCTCTTTAAATAGAGAGCAACTGTACAGATGTAATATACAATTTTATCAATAAGATTATCTCTTTTTCAACTATAAGGTAAACAGTAGAGATGAAGGCATAATCCCAACATTTCATTGGTAGGGAAGCATATGACAGCATAGTGAGGCAAGTTTTAACAATGTGTCTATGTTTTCTCTCAACTACCTCATTTTCATGATGGGTGTGTGGACATGCTCTTCTATGGTTAATTCCATGAAGAAGATAGTGCAAAGGATCTAAATTCCCCTCCCCAATCTGTTTGTATGGATTTAATTGGGAGTTGAAATTGAGTTGTAATTAGAGAGAGAAAGTTTTTGAAGGTTTCAAGTGCCTCAGATTTTTGTCTCAAAGGATATATCCATGTAAACCTTGTATTGGCATCCACAAAGAAAATGTAGTACAGGTGCCCCATAATTGATTTTACTGGTGCAGGGCCCATAAATCACTATATATCAACTCAAAAGGTTTATTGTAAACAGTATTTGAGGGTGATGAAGGTAAACGATTCGGCTTTACCAATGCAACAAGTCTACATCATGCCCAAACTTGTAGCAGAGCTAACAGTAAACGTTTGATCTTCCTCCACGTCCTCCTCCTCTGTTATTACATCCTCCATAGCATCCTCTAGAACTTCGATTTGCATGCGCTGATTCTCGATTAGAAGAAGGTTAAACTGATGCGGAAGACATGGTTTGGCTCGGTATGGATCAGGCATTCAGATTGAAGGATGTGACACCATAACAGAAATGAACACGAAGATGAGAGAGAATGAGAGAGAGAGAGTAGAGGAGAGACAAGCCATTAAAAAGCTTTGAGAATCTATGAAGATATTATTCAAGTAGCAAACAGATGCACATAGAGCTCTATTTATAGTGCTAAGAGTTGACTTAGCAATGAGGCAGTGTAATGATTTACAAATAACAAACTAACCATAAGAGAACTAATCAGGTGTTGCACACACCATGATCAAACGAATACACAACAGCAAAGCTAACTACCAGTAACACTAATACGGGAAGTAAACTAACTACAAAGCATTTATATGCTAATACAAAGTAGAAATTCCTTGCAATTCCTAATCATCCGAACATCGTTGAATCATGTACACCTATTAATTTTTAATTTCACAATCAGACTCAGTCTGCAACTCCTGACATGAAAGGCAATTTCCGCCAGAAAGAAAAACTCATCTGATAAACATAATTCACACCTATAATGCTACTACTGTTTTCTAAATCTACCTTGAATCTTTATCACATTTGTTAATTCTAGATTAGAGGATGCCGTCAAACTTGAAAGAAGTGTAAGATAGTAAGATGGCCAAGGAAAAAAGTGGAAAGATCTGCAAAAAGTGGAAAATATATTCAAGCATACAAACTTATGTTCGAAGCTCAAATTAAAGATATTGAAGCTACCAATCAGTTTGAATCTGAACCCAAGGAAAATAATTAAAATCAAGCTTGTAATTAATCACTGTAGTGCAGCTTAAGAATGAGACAAGACTTTAAATGCTGAAATGCATTTCTAAACATAAACTGTAAACCTAACGATAAAATTGGTAGGAAGTGAACCTGCAGCATGGTTTCCAACTAGGGGAGCACAATTTACCACACAGTAGGCACAATGCAGGCTCATCAAGAAGTGCTTTGCATTCCGGGCAGCGCTGTTTGATACACCTGCTTACGTATATATATTTGTATGAATAAAAAAAGTAATATGGTACCCTACATAACAATATAATAGTTAGAAGTACCTCTGCAAAAGATCCTGATAAACATTTGGCAATCTCATCAATTCAAATGGAACTGCAGGTGTTATACGCATATGACGTTGAATTCCCTGCAATTCAATTTCCTTGCAAAAATGACGACACCAAATAGAGACTGAAGATCTTGAAAGTTCATCCTTTAGAACCGCATCAAGAGAGGGAATTTTAAACATATTCTCAAGCTCTTGAATTTTTGTGACCTCAAACATGTCAATATTGGCCCTGTCCATGGTGTCATTCGGGACATTCCACGATCTATCCAACATATTTTCCCCATCACAGAATGGTGCTGGGATAGAAGAATAGAGTAATTTCCACAACAATGCACATCTTCGCAAATAAGGGAAAGTAAACTTCCGAATTGCATCTTTAATATCAACACCAGGGTCAAAATAGTTTGACACAAAATACTGCAGAGCAGATCCAGATTCACCCATAACTTTATATATGTCAGTAATCAGGCAATCTGAAAAACTTGATTTGCTTGATGATTTATCCTGAGATTTCTCATAATACAAAATTATAGCCTGTACCCATAGGAAAAATAGATTAGGAAATAGACACTATCAGAGAACACATCATTAATTAAGTTGGAACTAAGGTGACCAACCTGGGTTACAGCTACGATATAGAAAAGATGCACAAGGGATAACAAAGATTCTTCACATGACAAAAATGGATATGGTAGACAAAACAGAACCCACATCAGAGTTGAGAAAGGGTCATGGGCAAGTACAGGATCTGAAGCCTGGCTCCAAAAGCATATGTCAGTGTTCGACAAGTCCATTTCAATATGCTTTAAGATAGTTAGCATATCACCTGTGAATATATAGCAGTTCAAAAAAAGTAAATCAGTAGTAGATAAAAACACTAGCTATACAATTAAAATAAAAACCTGAGGGAATAAACTCAAGCAAATTTCTGGCATGCAGGCAACGCACACAAACAAATGGATCATCACAATTATTCACATAAATGATTAAATTATGAGATCAGATGCAACTTAGACCACCAATAAAGTTGCTGGAATAACTTTTTCCCAATTTAGGTTTATTAAAAGGAAGAAACAGAATTCTGTAAATTCATGTTACAAGTAATTAGGCGTACTATTTTGACACAGCAGTAGAAAACAACTTTGAACCCTATTAAATTTACAACCAGGAAAAATTTATCATATGAAACCAAAAAAATAAAAAATAAATTGTCAAATGTGAACAGGATTTCTGTTGCAATTTGAGAACAGCAAATCATGAGCAACAAGCCACACCTTCCAAATTGAACAAGATAATATTTACATTTAAAAGATGGCCGAAAGTTAAAATATGCTAAATAAGTAAAATCATTGTGTTTGAATCAATAGAAACTTAGAACAAGAATTATACCTCTCCCAGATACGTCATCATTTGCATAATTAAGGGAAACCCCAGAGCAAATCGATTCTGCAAAGAGTTGAACACCTCTAAATCTTTGAAGTACATGAAGAGAATTCTTACTCCGTGCCTTTTGAACAAGTTTCAGCAACAAAGATAATATAAAGCCAGTTGAAGATCTGAGTTCTTCATACATGGCACTAAGAGCAAAGTTTGGAGTTAAAGTAGTCCTTCCACAGCGTGCAGCAATCTCCATTGACGCCAAGGAGTACTTAAGAGAATCCCACATCAGTATTGAATGGTTTAGTCTGGCAAATGTTGATAACTTATCTTGTTTGCCAGGGAAATACATTTTAGAAAGCACCTGAGAGAAATTTTCAAGATTTGGTCTAGTTCTATCAATGTGATGCAAAGGAATGGCTTGTAAGAATTTATCTTTTCCAACTGCATTGGCAGCAGATTGCAAGAGCTTCAAGGCTTGCTGAAGGTGAAGTGAATGTGTCACTTCGCTCAATTTAGCTATGGGGGCTGCAGTAGGTATTGAACCAGTACTCAAGACAATAGACTGCTTGAGAGGCTTCTGTAATTCTCCAGGTAAAGTAGGCAAGACACAATTTACAAGTCGGCGGCACACTGGGCAGAGAAACTCTCCCTTTAAAAAAATTTAGAAAAAAAAAACAATGAAAATTCAAAAAGGACAAGAGAGGGGAGAAAAGAGTACAGAGATATCATAACAAACATATACCTGATCTGGGTCAACAATATGTCCTCCTTCAAAAACAATTCTTCTGACATATCTGTTCAAGCAGTATATGGTATATTAGGCATCTTATATACTAACTCATAATTACAAAATACCAATCCCTCCATCATGAAAAAGCCTGACTTCCAATCTATTAACTATTTCTGCATTATGTATATATATGACCACGTACCATTAGATTCATCAGATTTGATTTGATTGAAGAACTCAGTTAATCATATGTATGACTGACTGAGCTTAAAATCTCCCTTTTTCTGGTACATAAAAATTCAGGGTAAGGGGATGCTCTCCCCGATTCCAAGGCCGGGGCAAACCATCAATCTCGGCGAGGAGTTATAGTGATATTAAAAATGCCTACTAACAGGGGATCTCAGGATTCTAACCCAAGTCATGCTGTTTTCACAAGCAAAAGGTGGACTACATGATCCAACTTCCGTTGGCTTAAAATCTCCATTGTTATGATTCTTTTTTTTATTTATTTAATAAAAGAAGAACGCCATCAAGATAAAACAATGATGTTTTCAAAGAGATATGAGGATAAGAAATATTCCTGAAAAAATGAAAATACAAAAAACAGAGGAAAAAAACCAATGATGCAAAGCTACCCACTCCACTTAATCATAGGATAATTAGTTAGTTAGTTTTCAGTTTTCCTTTCAATCTATATCAGTATTAGTAGATTAGGTTAGTTAGAGGGGAGAGAACTTAGGAGAAGGAGATAAGCTGTTATCTTTAGAACTTAGGATAAGGAGACAAGTTGTTATCTTTATCTCCTATTTAGAATAAGTAAATAATTTTATGTTTATCCTTTCTATATTCTGTTTTGGTTTTTTACTCTTTAAATAGGAATGTCGTAAAATCATTAGGGGATATCTGTAGACTTTGGGATATGTGCCCCATGAGGCAGGGGCTTGGGGGATTCCTCAAAGCTGGGAGCTAGGCTCTTTTCTTCTATTGCATTGTATTTTCTTTGGTTAATCAATAAAAAAAATATCTCTATCACTCAACATATCTGTAAAGGAAATCCCTTTAAAAAATCATGAGCTAAGCTGCCCAACCAAAAGAACTCTCCGGAAAGATACAAGAATAATGCTCCTATAATATGCACCAAAATACAGCATCGACAACACCTTTCCACAAAAATTTGGTTCCTCTACTTCTCCCAAAACCAGTGAAGCTAATAATCAAAAAATGGTCCAACAATCTAGGGCACACCCAAGTCTCCAAAAATGCTTGTTAGAATCAAATGACCAAGCCAGAAAGTAGTTAACTAGAATAGTTAGGCAGTTAAAGTTTTAGAGGTAGGGAATTAGCTTAAATAGGAGAAGGTAATCAGCTTATCATTTTGGGCACAAAACATTAGCTCTTTTGAAGAGAGGGGGAACCCTTTGTGAAGGGGAAACCCTTGGAAGTATATTTTTCTCCTTTGGTCTATTTTTGTGATTCAATAAACACTACAGGTATATTCTTTCTCTTTTCCTTTCTTTGTTTTTCTCATCTCTCCCACCGAAAACTCAATCTGCTTTTGGGTTCCTATCAATTTGGTCTGACCTGCCAGATCTCTTAACAGGGGAAGAAATAGAGAATTTGGTGGTTTCTTCTATATGATAACCAGAATACACACTTACTCATTGGGTTCCAGTGTTTCTGATAGGAATGTGCAGACAACTTCTAAGCCTCTCCAAGTTTATGTCAGCAGGCTACGGCAGGATCATGGGTGAAGGAGAATTTCCCTGAATTTCACCTTGAGGACAAGGTGAAACTTCAGGATGGAGTATTGTTAGTAGACCCCCAAATCAAAAGTGGGCCAATTTCTCTTAGTAAGTCGAAATAGTTAGTTAGAGGGGGAGATGACATGGTATGACAAGATATAAATAATTGAAGGAAAATAAGAAAGATCAGTTTGAGACTTGGGAGTGGAAAATGGAAGAGACAGCCTAGATCTCTTCGAAGAGAGTTTGTACTGTGTCCTATGCGTTCTTGATCTCTGATCAGTATCAACTGATCAAAAAATTGTGGGTTCGTGTCAATAAAGGATCCATCCTTTTTACTACAATTAGGGTCTAATTTTATCAGTCTCCAGTTTGGATCTTTACAATCTAACTCAATGTGTTTGGTCATTTCATGAAAAGCAGGATAGCAGCCAATATACAACAAAGCTTGGTCATCACAAAAAAGGGTCATTTGCATGGTCTTCGTGAATTGAAGCTACTAAAGAAGTTGCTTTAGCCAGATGAATTCGGCAGTGGTGAATGCCATGGCACAGGATCCTCTTCAACCCTTGATCTTGCAAGTAGCAACTACATTATGTTTCTTACTTTCCAAGATATAAATTAAACCCCCCCCCCCTCGCTCTCTCTCTCTCTCTCTCTCGGGAGCACACACAACCCAAGAGGTGGATCATCTATCAACATAAGAAATTGCCCAATAGGCATCTAAATATCCGACAAACAAAATATGTCCTTTATCTTTGTTAGAGAAGTTTAATATAAAACCATTACAGTGGCCTTCACTAAAAAAACCTAAGCTTTTAGGTGAAATAGTTGTTTAATCCAGTGTCAGAGGCAGTGACCAAGTGCTCACAAGTTCGATTCTCACCTCCCCCATTCTTCTAATAAAGGTTTAATTGTGAAATTTCTTAATACAGGTAGGTGAGCCTATGCATTATTCACCCTTCAAACCAAACGGCCTCTTGAGTGAGGGGGTGTGTTAGAGGAGTTTAATATAAAACCATTAAAGTGGCCTTTACTTAATAGCTTGAGCTTTTAGGTGAGATGGTTGTTTAATAATCTTCGTAGATGTCGTGGCAGTTGGCTGAGCCATGCACGGATAAGGGAGAAAACGCCTTGGAGATGTGCAGTGGAGAAAGAAGATAAATACAAATTGTCTTTTCCAGTATATTTTTATCTTAATATATCTTAAATCCTATCACTTGATATCAGAGCTCTCCGATCCGGGAGGGCTTTGGATGGTGGTGACCACAAGTATGGAATCACGATACGACGAATTAGCCGAGAGAATACGACGAACGGAACAAGGACCGGTGGAAATTATTAGGAGGTTGGATGAAGTTCTCCAAAACACTATTAACCGGAACCCAGGACGTGGTCATGGAGGAAATGGAGAAGGCCCAACCATGGTGGATACCCAAACGAGGAAGCTCGAACTACCTATGTTTCCTAGTGAAGATGCTTATGGATGGCTCAACAAAGTGGAGTGCTATTTCGGGGTAAATGGATTGATGGAGAACGAAAAACTTTCGGCGGTACTCTTAGCCATGGAAGGAGAGGCCCTGAATTGGTATCAATGGTGGGAGATTAACACCATGAACACCACTTGGGCCATATTCCATTCAGAGGTCCTTAGTCGATTCCAACCAGAAATGGAGAACAATCCACTCCGTTCGTTACTGACGTTGAGACAGATTGGAAGTGTAGTGGAATACAAAGAAGCTTTTGAGAAAGTGGTGAGCCCACTCAGGTATGAAGATGAAGAGATTCTAAGAGGCATTTGGTTAAAAGGTTTACAAGATAGTATTAGGGAAGAACTTTTGATGCACCCCACCACCAGATTGACGGAGATGATAAAGTTGGCTTTGAAGATTGAAAGAAGAAATCAGGCATGGGAGGCTGAAGGGTTAGGCAAAGAAGGGCCCAATACAATGAGTTGAGGTCTGGAAAGCACAGACACGCGATTCTTTATAAAATTTGCGTGTCGGACACGTGTCCGACACGGACACCTTCCGACACGCTCGGACACGCGTCCGGCACGTGGTCAACATTTGGGGACACGTGGTCAACGCTCAGACACGTTCCGACACGTTTTTCGGACACGTTCTCGGACACGCTCGGACACGTTTTTTTTTTTTTAATTTTAATTTTATTTTGTTAACTAAATATAAAAAAATTAATTTATAAATTAATTTTTTTCTATTATGAAATTTGATATAAAAAATTAACAAAGTACGAAAATTATTTATATTTATATTTATGTTATGAAATTTAAATATTTGATTGGTTATATGACTTATTACGGACTCTTATATGTATTAAATATAAATTATATTACATATATTAAAAAATTTATTTAATATCAAAACGTGTCCCAACGTGTCAAAATATGACATTTTTTAGAATTAGCGTGTCGGCGTGTCATGTCGTGTCCCGTGTCTGTGTCTGTGTCCGTGCATCATAGGTTGGGGTAATAGATCGGCCCAGTCCAGCAAATATGGAACGGGTTTTTCTGTGGGTCGGGTTACGAAATATGGGTCAGCATAACTTACCCAATTTATCAAATGCTAAGCCTGTTTCGAGCGAAGCTTTGAGAGCATCCAACACGGAGAGAGGGAACCCTAGCATTTCTAACGCCAGGATGAGGACCAATCGCGCCGCTGAGAGTTTGTCAAGTAGCACTCTCCGCAGCGATGACCGTCGTCTAACGAGAAGGTCGTGGTGTTGATAGATTGCGGTGCTTCTCACAACTTTGTGGGTACCAAGGTAGTCAGAAGATTGAATCTCCAAGTTGACAAGATGCCAAAGTACTCGGTTGAGTTGGGTGATGGCCATCGGGTTTCATGTCAGGGGATTTCCAGGGGAGTCTTCATCGACTTGCAAGGGCATGTGACTACCCAAGATCTGTACCTATTCGACCTAGGAGGAGTAGAGGTGGTTCTGGGTCTTTATTGGCTCACTGAACTGGGGGAAATTCGAGCCAATTTTAAGGAGATGTCTCTCAAGATAGACCATGAAGGAAAGGAGATTGCTATTCGTGGAGACCCAACGCTCTCGAGGTCAATAGCCTCATTGAAATCTGTAGTCAAGGCACTCCAGAATAAAGGAGAGGGATTTTTGATCGAGCAAAAATTTGTGGGAGCAGATGATGGAGGTACATCATGGACCGAACTAGAAGAATTGTTGATGGAATTCCAGGGTTTGTTTTGAGAGCCAACAAGGCTCCCTCCTAGCAGGAGACGGGACCATGCAATTACACTATAGCCAAATTCCCAACTATCGTCCTTACAGGTATCCTCACTATCAGAAAGCTAAGAATGAAAAGCTTGTATCTGAGTTGCTAGATAATGTATGGATTAGGCAAAGTATCAGCCCTTATGCTAGCCCCGTTATCTTAGTAAAAAAAAAAAATGGGAGTTGGCGAGTATGTGTAGATTATAAGGCTTTAAATAAACACATTGTGCCTGATAAATTCCCAATCCTAGTGATTGAGGAATTAATTGATGAGTTGGGAGGGTCAAAATTGTATTCCAAACTTGATTTTAAATCTGGATTTAATCAGATTCGCATGATAGAAGAGGATATTCCTAAAAAGGCTTTTAGGACCCATGAAGGGCACTATGAATATTTGGTTATGCCGTTTGGCCTTACCAATGCCTCTTCTACCTTCCAAGCCCTTATGAATGAGGTGCTGAAACCTTTCCTTCGCAAGTTTATTTTAGTTTTTTTATGATATATTAATATTTAGTCCAAGCAAACAAAAACATGTTAACCATCTCAGGGTGCTGTTTGAGGCTCCTCAGAAAAAATCAGCTACTGCTGAATCGTAAAAAATGCTGCTTTGGAAGTCACGGGTTGAATATTTGGGATACATTATATCAGCTGATGGTGTTATGGAAAATCCCGCAAAATACAAGCCATGAAGGACTGGCCAGAGCCCAAAAACCTGAGGGGTTTGAGGGGATTTTTGGGCCTTACTGGTTATTATCGAAAATTTGTCAAGGACTATGGCAAGGTAGCAAAGCCACTCACGGATCTCCTTAAAAAAGATTGTTTTCAATGGGGAGAGGAAGCTAAAAAAACTTTTGAGTTGCTGAAGGAGTTAATGTGCTCGGTGCCAATTTTTGCCTTACCAGATTTCTCCAAAAAATTCAGAGTGGTGACGAATGCTTCAGGTAGAGGAGTGGGGGTTGTATTAATGCAAGAAAATAGGCCTATTGCTTATATCAGTCAGGGATTCTCACCAAGAGCCTTATCTAAGTCCGTGTATGAGAAGGAGCTTATGGCAATAGTATTCGTAGTTCAAAAATGGAAGCATTATGTAATGGGAAGGCACTTTAAAGTCATAACAGATCAGAAGAGCCTTGGATTCCTAACAGATCAAAAAGTATTGGGGGAGGAGCAACATAAATGGACATCAAAGTTGCTCGGATTTGATTTTGAGATCTTATATCAGCCAGGCAAGGAGAATGTCGTTGCGGATGCCTTATCTAGCCAAATGCAATTAGCTACCATTTCCCATGTGGAGTTAAACAACTTGGCAGAATTGGAGAAGGAGGTAGGAGCTGATCCTAAGTTGCGTAGCATTGTTCAGGATTTGTTGTTAGATCCTCAACCCCATTGCGGTTTTGAGTTATGTGGTTGGAGGCTGCTGTTCCAAGGAAGGTTGGTACTCCCACGGCAATCCCAATTGATTCCTTTAATACTCAAGGAATTCCATGATTCCCAAGTAAGAGGCCATTCGGGTGCTTTGCGTACATATAAGAGAGTTGCTGGAGTAGTATTTTGGGAAGGAATGAGGAAGCAAATTAAAGAATATGTGGCAGCATGCAATGTGTGTCAACAACATAAGACTCAAAGCTTGTCACCAGCTGGGTTGCTAAATCCTTTACCTATTCCTTCTAAGGTTTGGACTGATATCTCCATGGATTTTGTGGGAGGTTTACCAAAAGCTTTCGATGTAGATACAATTTTAGTAGTTGTTGACATGTGGACAAATAAATATGCCCATTTTATGGCTGTTTGCCATCCATATACAGCCAAATCCATAGCAAAAATTTTTGTCAAGGAAGTTGTGAAGTTGCACGGGTTCCCAAACAGCATAGTATCCGATAGAGAGAGTCTTTCTAAGTTCCTTTTGGTCAAAACTTTTTAGGTTATCTGGGAATCATTTAAATTATACCACTGCATATCACCCGCAGTCCAATGGGCAAACTGAAGTAGTTAATCGTTGCTTGGAAACATATTTGTGTTGCTTTTGCAGTCCAAAGGCCAAACAATGGCCTAAATGGTTACATTAGGCAGAGTTTTGGTACAATTCCACATTTAAGGAGACCACTGGTATGACTCCTTTCAAGGCGTTGTATGGTTGCGATCCTCCTAATCTTTTCCCAGCAGAAACATATAGCACAGCAGTACATGAAGTTTCGAAGTTGCTATTGGAGAGGGATGCTATTTCAAATGACCTACAACACCACCTAAGGCTTGCCCAGAACCGCATGAAGGTACAGACAAATCATAAAAGGAGAGAGCTGGTTTTTAAGGAAGGAGATGTGGTATATTTAAAGCTTCAGTCGTATCGTTTAAAGTCCTTGGCAAAAAAGATCAATGAAAAATTGAGCCCTCGATACTATGGTCCTTACAAAATATTGGCTAAGATTGGTGAAGTGGTATATAAATTGGAGCTCCCAGCAGATTGCAAGATTCACCCCGTCTTCCATGTGTCCTTGTTGAAAAAGGCAATCTCTCCTAATTTGCAATCACAACCATTGCCTGCTGTTTTTTCTAAAGAGTGGGAACTTCAAGCTGAACCAGAAGATGTGTTGCAGTGGAGGAATACAGCAGGAGGAGGGCTTGAAGTATTAATCAAATAGAAGTCCTTACCATCCTTCGAAAACACTTGGGAGGACTTTACAGTTATTCAGCGCCAATTCCCTAATTTCCACCTTGAGGACAAGGTGATTGTGCTGGGAGGGAGTGTTGATACGGATGATGTGGCAGCTTCAGTCAGATTCGGGAAGGTGTATTCAAGAAGGAGGCGTAGAGGATCACAAGCCCCTAAGAGTACTGCAGTCAACAGTTGGTTAGAGGAATGTTGGAGTCACGCCTCAGCTCACCTTTACACCCACGGTTACAGATAGCAAGGAATTATTCCATTTTGGGACCACTTGGAAAATATTGGAGCTTAGGCTGGAATTTGGGAGAGAACCAGAGCCTCTCGAATGCTCTGGGTAGTAGAATTTGAGGGTTATTATTTTATTATACTGAGTTGCTTAATTGTACTCCATGAGACTCGATTTCTGTTGAATTTCCTTGTAATTCCTTATCTGAATCTGTGTTTGGGTTCAGAAGATAAATACAAATTGTCTTTTCCAGCATATTTTTATCTTAATATATCTCAAATGCGACAATTAAAAACAATTTGCATAAGGGTTGGTTAATCTCAAAAGGATAGGACATATTGGCATAGTTTAAACCAAAAGAGAAAATTTCAAAATGCTGTAAATTCAGGCATAAAGGTGACTAGAAGAAGCATTCAATGATCACAAACATAAAAATAGTAATTTATGTATATAACTTTAAATGAAACATACCTTTCTTTTAATGAAGACAAATATCGATCAAGACACCCTTGATGTGCTGCATGCCCACATGAAGAAAGATGAACTCCATCGCAATCTGTGGGACCAAATCCATCATATGCTGGATGCTGTGATGTTGATTCAACAGAAGCATTCTCCCCACAAGCATTATCAGATGCAGAAGAATTTTCCCACATCTCTCTCACAAGATCAGCTGTATATTTCCCAAGCAATACAGATCCAGTATCTATCATATTATTTGGATTCCATCCCGCAGTTGGAACCTTCTCATCCTCATTCATCAAATCAGAAGACAACATAAGATCATGTACTTCATCACGAATGCAGAAATACATACCCCGTTCTAATGTCTCAAAAGTATATGGCGTCCTTTCTTTTTCTTCATAAGATGTGTCTCTGAGCTGAAAATTTCCCAACACTGGGAATTGATTCTTGACATATCGCAGAAAAATACTAACTTCCCCAGTAAGCCCAAAAGAAACTAATTCATTGGCAGCATTCTGAACTAACTGAGTTAAATCGGAAGAAGTTGATCCTGAACTACCTGAATTCCAGTTCATAGCTAATGTATCTGTCTCCTTGGTGTTGATGATAGGCGTGTGTTCTTTATCTGATTGGCGAAGTTGGGCCCATGATGGGGGACCTCGGTCCACGGAACTCACAAGCTTAGATTTCTTGTACAAAGAAAAAATGAATGAATTAAGCCAGGGGCTAAAATAAGTAACATTGAATAAAATTTAATGAAGTGCAACAAACTAGAACCTAGACTATATCTAGCTCACAGCACGCATGCTACAGCTATATACCTGAAGAAGAATAAAAATTGAAATGGGATATTTTGAACTGTGGTCATGGCAAAGAGAGCAAACAATTTGTTTAGATTCTTCAGCATCATGTTCAGTGTCTAAGTCACCTTCATGACCAAGTTGAGAACCATCGTCAACAGTAGAATCAATGCTGGCCAAAAATTTTGTTTGTTGGGCTCTCATCTTTTCCTGCATTAGAAAACAAGTAAACTTAGACAATGATTCAAATGTTGAAGGCAATTAAATTGGCACAACAGAACAGGTCAAGGCTGTCTTCATTAAAAAGTAAATAAAATATGTTTAGCACAATTGAGAACATTTGCAACCAAATGCCTTCCTTAGCCTGTAAACTATTCATTCACCTGAAAGATATGAAAAGCTTATATCTTTCAAAATATTCTAGACTTTCAAAATATTCTAGACTTTCAATATTTAATAATTAACATCATGTCTCAGATTTGTCTTGCAACAAAATCATGAAGCACTGAAAACAGAACACAACATTTCGTTAAGAATAAAAACACACGGCAACCTACCATTATAGCAGCCTGCCTCTCCCGAGCTTTTGCCTTGCGTTTCTCGCTATCAGAAGCCGACAATGAGACACTTGAGTCTCTAGTTGGAACAATTTCAGAAACATGACCCACGACTTCAGGGGCAAGATTTTGCAACTTAATCATGCATCTGTCATCGATCTCAGCAAATTTCTTCAGTAAGCTTTCAATTAGAGTAGATAGACTGCAACCACCTGGTTGTACAAAGTTGTCTTCATTTTCCTTCCTGTGCCTTTCCATCAGTAAAACAAGAAGTGACAACAAGCTTAGTTCACCATCATTAGAAGAATTCTCATCAATTATTTCTCCAGAGAAGGCTATTATGGGAATTTGTGCCACATCATGACATGTATTCTCACTAGATCCTTTCTGCTGAAAACAAATATCTAGTGATAACGATAGCAAGTGTAGTGCAGGTATAAGAACACTATCAGGAGCACGGGATTCAGCTGATTTAAAAGTAAAAACAGCATAATATAGCACTGCACGGATAAATTGTAGAACAACTTTGCAAGTGGCTATTCTGGCTATTCCCTTCAGAGGAGGATGGATTTTGGTCCACTGGGGCACCTGACTAGTTAGTGCAGAGACACTGCAGAAGCGTAGGTATCTTTCTTCGGCAACTTGTAAATCCTTTGAATTCCAACGTGGATGATACAAATCCAATTCTTTCCACAACGGCCATCGCAGAGAATACATACCCTGATATAACAGATGAAAAGCTAGGTAAATACAAGCTAACAAAATAAAGTGATAAATTTGTTCAAGATTCAACAAGACCTGATTAAATCCAGATGGATTAGAATAAACAGCTACTGTATCCAAAATGTCTTGAAGCTGTTCAAACTTGGAGAGATCACGAGGAAGAGACTTCAACAATTGACTATGAGTGGTATCTCCAATGGATAACTTATAAATTAGTTCTCTTTTCAAACTTTCAGCAGTACTTAGCCCACAAAAGCGCCGTTCTTTTATAATCTGAATAATAAGTGTAAGCATTTCCTGGACTAAAACAGGTTCATATCTGTAAATCAGAAAGCATTCATTAAACAAATTACATATAAAAAGATCAAACAAATTGCAAGAAAATATGGGAGGAGTTATACATTAGCACAACAAAACATAACAAGTAAAATATGAATATCATTAATCCGAGATCTGAAGATCCTGATCAGACACAGATAAAAGGAAACAAGCAAAACTTCCCATATTTGTTAGAGATATAAAATCATTCAGTGGCATCCACAAACACCTTAAGCTTTTAGGAGAATTGGTCCTTAACATAATATCAAAGCCTCTATAACCAAGTGATCAATACTTTGATCAATGCTGTCCTCATTCTTCAAAACTAAAGTTAAATCACAACACACGGCAAAGTGCACTTGTACATTGTCCGTATTTCAAGCCCCGAAGGTTTCTTGCGTAATTAAAGGCCCTTGATTTAACAACTTAAGCTTTTAAGAGAGTTGATTCTTCACAGCATTAAACAATCAAATTAGAAGACTATGGGAATGATTGAATTGGCTGTGATTGTAAGCAGAGCAACTTATTTTTGTGAGTTGTGACTCAATTAATGCATATTTGCATAACGTTCTAAAAATAAGATTAAAAAGGGCCGACCCAGTTCAAATACCCACTTCGTGAGTGTCTGGGGAAGGGAATACTCTAGGCAGCCTTTCCCCTGCTTTTTGCAGAGAGGCTGATTCGAACCCGCGACCTGACACATCACGGCAAGCAAGCTTACCGCTGAGCCAAGCCGGCCCTTCTCTAAAAATAAGATTAGACTCTACAAATTAAGATTCGCAAGGATATGGAGAAGCCTTGAGGTACCAATTTTAAACGACAATATCTCAAGGACAATTATAAGATCAAGATAAAAATACAGTAAGAAATGGAGCCTGGAGGGCCCAAAAGTAACCATTTACAGTGTATTAGGTGTACACATCATGTAAATAATGAGATAGACCAGTAAATGATTCAGTTAGGTCAGCAAGATGAAATGAAGAGCGCATGGATTATAAGATTGCATTTTTTATTCTAGTTTATTTTTCTTTAAACAGAAATTTATAAAAGAGAGAAACAAGTATAGGAGAAAATGATATATCTTCCTTAAAATTAAAGGGAACAACAAAAACAAACTAAACAGAAAAAAGAATAGTGAGTGAAGCTCATCAATGTTTGTCGATCCAACACAGAAGAGCCTCTGAAAACAAAGTAGCTAAGACTACTTTATCTTGAAAAAAGGAAACATCAAGAAATTATCCCTGAAAATTCTGAGTCTCTGACATTTCTCTCTAACCACAGATACCAAATCACTACATACCACAAAGCAAAACAATGACAGACCTTGACTTCTTTACTTCTCCCAAGACAAGTAGCATAAGACAAATTTCTCCAAACTCAATAGACAAATCCAGTTTTACCCAAAAATGCTATGAAGTCTCTGCCAGAATTTCTTTATCTGGCACCTTTATCTTATAATCACCCTACAAGAAATATTTTCTACAGTATGACAATGAATGGAGGTGGTTTGGGCACGTGATGAGAAGGCCCCTGGATGCTCCTGTAAGAACAGAAGTTTGTTACCAAGAGCTCAACACAAAAAGAGGCAGAGGTCGTCCGAAACTTACTTGGGGGAAGGTAGTAAAACAAGATTTAATGGAATGGGATATAGATTGGCGGGCGGTATGTCTTATAACGGAATAGAGAAAAGCTATAAGTATGGTAGAGGGTTAAACCCGTTGTTATTCCTATGTTCCAGATGGTCCCTTTTTAGTCCTTTTCCCCTTCATTTCCCCCACTTCTTCTTGTCCCTTTCTTTTTTACTTTTATTTATTTATATATATATATATATATATATATATATATTTTTTAATTTTTAATTTTTTTAATTTTTAATTTTATTTTATTTCAACCGTTTTACATCTTTCATGTGGATTCATCTACCACCGACCCCAATTAATTTGGGATAAAGGTGATGTTGATGTTGATGTATGACAATGAATGGAACCATAGGAAATGTAGGAAGGCATTCTAGGACTTTAATTTCAATCAGTTTTGTATAAAGGAGAACATATGTAAAATGATGCTACCTTAGATGAGTTAAACAAGATAAATGTGGTAAAGAAAGGCATCTCATGCAGCAGCAAGCTTAAAACTCGAGAGCATTTGTATACAGAGTGTATAATAAAAAGAACTTTAAAACATCAAAGAAGTGACCGATGAGGCTGCTAAAGCATCATAACAATAATGGTTCAATCCAGAAGATAATTATATCCTTCAAGAACTTATATGCCATTAACTTCCTATAATACTGCATCTTTAAGCATTTCAAAATAACATAGTTGCATGAAAAGTTTGTCCTGTTACAGGAGAAGACATACTCGCTAGACCGTTCAAGATTTAGGGATAAGTAATTTGATAGCCCAAAGCGCTCTAGAATTCTACTGACATATTGATCTTCTGGAGCTAGTGCAGCACAACACTGAAGGAGAAATAGATCAAGCTCCAGACCTTGTTCAGACCTGTGGAAGTAAAGAACTGATGTAGTATAATATAATGAATTAATTTCAACCCTTTATGTACAGTATATAGTAATACAAAATTGACTTACCAGCGTACTGATCTATACCATTCACAAGATAGTAAAGCAGCATCTCCATTTTTACGCCACATTCCAGCATGGACTTCAGCACAAAAGACCCTAATCCGCATTGGATGCTCCATTACAAAGGCAGAGAAACCATTCGGATGACTTCCTCGTAAAGCATGTCCAAAGAAGTCAGTGTAAATTGTTGACAATGAATTAGTAGAACAAACATCAGTGACATCTGGCACTTCAGATTCACAAAAATATCTTCTCAGTGCTTTTTGTAATAGCATGGAAAGCAATCTATGTAACGGGATGTGTACAGATATATCTTGTGAACTAACATCATAGACTATCTGTGGCCAATCAGGTAATGATAAAAAATGTAGACAGTCTGATTCCACAGGAAAATCTTCGTCCATGGCACTGTCATCAAGCCTGGGACGGATGCAGGTGTTTTCTGAATCAATTTCACCAGCTGTTTTCAATTTACCATCCTTCCCTGCATTTTTACCAATTTCCAGGTCATCAATGCAATATTCAGAGCATTTGTTACCATGATCTTCTCTTGAACTTGCAAGCCTACCAAATGTATATTTACCCCTTCTGAAATTAGATATTGTTCTCTTAAATGCTGAAAAATTGTCATCATAGACACTATCATTGTTTGGAGCTAATATTTTAGGAAGCACACCAGGGGTATTCTCAACTCCCCACCAATTCTCAATAGCCCTTAAACACTCATATATCAACCAAGAGACAGAACGTGGAAGAAGCAGTTGAGAAGAGGCGTCAGATTTTATCTCAAGAACCTTTGATGAAGCAAAGACACTATTCCTACAGGTCACATTATATGTAGAGCTATCCTGGGAGAGCCGCCCTACCTTTGCACGTCTTAGGTTATCTCCATCATCTGATACATTCTTATTTGAGCTCCAAACATTTTCATCATCCATCTCTCCCTTGCTAGAATCAGAAAATGCTCCATCCACCAATAGAGAGTGAATATTAGCAATAGAGTGCCCTAAAACAAAAGGCAAATGGACATTCTCATTTTCTTCTTCTATATGTTGACCTGTTTCTCTCTTTTGAGGGTTCATCCCTTGCACAAAGGATAGAAGCCTCATCCAGGTTCTTGAGATATCTTGCTGGTCATTTGTTACATATTTGGGCACCACCACGTGGCTCATTACAAATCGGATATCTTCAACAACGCGTATCGTCGTCTCATACAAATTTAACCATCTGGAAACCTGCAAATGGATTCTTTATTTCTTTAACATCATGAAAGAAGATTAAAAGCATGATTGTAACAAGTATAGCTACATTACAATAATATAAATTATTTAACAAACTTCACAACAAAAATCGCTTATAATTATTTAAAAGGACGATAGCCAGACAGAATCATTACTCTTCCACATCTAAATATTTTGTCTATCAAAGTAGTATTCCTTTAAAGAGATGAAATAACTCATTACCTGTAAACGTCCGTCTTCAGCACAAGAAATGAAAATGCTTTCAAGACATCCTAACAGCATGGTTAGTAGGTTGATTTCCTTCACAAGACGTGGGGTAAGAGTGGGCACTGTAAGTATCTGCACAGAGAATGTGGATAGTAGAGGATACCTCTTCAGAGGATGGTCGCTGCACTCTTTTATGGCCTCATTTATAACACTTGGATAGTAAGTGAGAAAAACTTTAGCAAACTCATATTTAAAAATAGGTTCTCCCAACAATTTCAGGAGCAGCTCATGGAGTTTCTTTACAACAACATCAGTTAAAAACCTCTCAGCTCTCACCAGGATGCCCAATAAACCAGTAGAAGAGAACAGCGACTTGGCAATAAAGCTGAGCAAACTCTCACTATGCTTGCAAAATTCTAAAAGCATATCAACCACAGAAAAAGTTAGCTCATTAGCAGCCTTCTTTCTTTCAGTAATGGAATCGCTCGCACTCACTAGCTTGTCTTTCCAACATGTGAAAAGAGAACCAAGCACAGGTGCAATAGAGTATGCAAATTCCTCCGGAAGAGGCTGTATCTGCTCGGCACCCTTATGCTTCAAGCAAAAACCCTCACGCTTCCATGCTGTGACATCCCCACAATCACAACAACCACCACCCGTGTATATAACAAAGTAATCATGGCCCTTGTGGTCCCCATTCTCAAAACAAGGAACACAGATTGCACAGGTCGGGTCATGTTCACATGTCCTACACCTGTAAGCTATATCATTGTGTCCCCAAACAGCCCCACAGACTCCCCTCTGCCCAACAGACATCTTGGAAAGGCCTCTCAGGGCTGCACTCGGATCACCTTCAAACATCAACCACTGCAACCACACCATGCTCTCATGGAACCTCTTCTTCATGGTCACACCCAAAGGTGTCTTTTTCGAACCCAATTTAGAATCTTGCAATGCTTCTGCCACTTCCACATCAGGAGGCAATATAACAGACACCAGGTCAGGTATCAAATCCCTCTTATCCTTAACAAAATCAACCAAGCCAGGCTGGTCAAGCTGCTCCTCAGGAACCCCAAACTGGACAAGCCTCTGAAAACCATGCAAAACAACCACACATCAAACATGCAATTCAATATAAAAACTCAAACCCTAAAATATAAAAAATAAAAAAATCAATAATCTGCATTCATGAACAAAAAGAATCATTAAACGCATAAAGGGGAAACAATTCAAAACTGCTAAATTAACCAATAAAGATCCTATACTTGTCAAATGTAGAGTGAACTAAACAGTGATCGAGTCATTGAGAGTGTGAATTTCAATAAAAAACAAAAGCTATGAGAATCAGGAAAGAGTAAGAGTGTTTGTTACCCGAACGATTCGATCTCGTGACTTGAGGGGTTGGGAATCGGAAGGTAAATCGATTTCCATGTTATCAGCCATGAGGAAGCGCCAGAACCGAACGAAGCAACAGCACAAGGAGCGAGGATCGAACCCGGAACCTTCACTCCCCAGATTTGATTCTGCAGAAGGGAATTCTTTTCAATTTCTTGATTTTGATAGCAAACCCTAATTGGATTTCCCAAAAACCCCAAACTTTGCTTGAAAATCCAATTCCATATGGTTAAAGATGATGCTACATGCAGCTACTGTATGTAGCAAATTCTGTTTTCTCACTCCTTCTTTCTTCGTATAGCGGTTTCATTTATTCCCTAATTTTTTTTTTGTAGTTTTGGGAATATAAAGAAGGTACCACCAAAAAAGTTTACGATTGTTGTGATCAATCTAATTACCATTGATTTCCATCAATTTAATGGTTATAATTTATTAAAAATTAATAACATTTATTGTATCACATTTATTAATTCCCAATAAATTATAATGGTTAGATCGACAGAAATCAACGGTGATTAGATTGGTTGTGAGAGTTGTAAACTTTTTCAGTGGTGAGAGAAATGAAAATATTGAAGTATTTTGTATTATTGGTAATAAAAACAGAATAATATTTCAACTTTACTCCCAAAACGATGGCAAAAAAATTAAAATATGACTATTTCAATAAATAATTACGAAAATATAGCAGTTTCGAAATTATCTACAAATCTATAGCAGTTAGTGGCAAAAAAAAAAATTAAGTTATGAACCGTAAAACTTTGAAAAGGCATAACTTTTGACTCGGGTATCCGAATGAGTTAATTCTTTTTTTGATTCCATATAACTTTTTGAGATCTACGCAATGACATTTCATTTGATATATTTTATCCCTCACAAACACAATTCAAATTTGCAACAATGATAATATAAAGATGACACCAAAGTATATTAACCCATCTATAAATAAGGATACTTAATGTCATATTAAAATATATACTTCTGCCAAGTTTTTAAAAAAAAATAGTGTACAAGTTTATTTATTAATTATTAAAATATATACAAATTTATATAATATTCTACTAAGTGTTTAGAATATTTATTTAATTATTTTCTTTATTAATACAGATTTTTCAAATTAACTTTTGAGTTTAAATCACAAATTTAATCTTTATTTTATTTTTCTTATTAATAATAATTTTTTAAATTTTGTTGTAATACACTATGTAATACAATTATTGCAAATTTAAATTGTGTTTGTGAGAGATAAAATATATCAAATGAGATGTCATTGCGTAGATCTCGAAAAGTTATATGGATTCAAAAAAAGAATTACCCTATTCGGATACCCGAGTCAAAAGTTATGAATTTTCAAAGTTTTACGGTTCATAACTTAACTTCTTTTTTTGCCACTCACTGCTATAGATTTGTAGATAGTTTCGAAACTGCTATGTATTCGTAATTATTTATTAAAATAGTAAAATTTTAATTTTTTTTGCCCCAAAACGACATCATTTTTGAATGGAAAAACTAAATAATTATAATTATAAAGATTATAATAACTTGAAATAAATTAAAATTATAAAAATACCACAAATTTTATCCAAAATAACTTCGTATTATTCTGCAGATAATTTATCTGAAAAAATGAACCCAATAAAAAAGTCACATTTAAAAAAAAAAAATAAGATTCTAATTAGTGAGGACATCCTAAAAAAAATTCTAATACTTAAAATAGTAAAAAAAAAAGTGTAATTAATGAATGAAAAATTCACCTATTACCATGATTTACAAGAGGGGTAAGTAGAACGTGCCTTACGCAATAATTATAATTAGGGTTTTATAAGAGTTATATTGTAGGAAAATTGATTGTGTAATGTTATAGAGATTCGTTTTGTGTGTCTTAATTTTTATTTATTATTTTTGTTTTAAAAATATGGACCCACAAAATATTATGTGTGTAGAAAACTTTATTGTGTCATGTTAAACGATAAAATAAAAACCCTTATAATTACTATTAGCCACAATTTATTAGCATCATTAGATTTTTTTTATTTTTTTTTGGTACAGGCATCATTAGATTTTGTTATCGTGCTTTGTTATTAACTTATTATCTGCACATACCCATGGAATGTTCTACTGGTATACATGTACATGAAAATATTTTTTTATTGGATGGATCAACACGGTACGTAGAGGGAGACATATGTTAGCTCAATGAAGCAAAGACACATGTGTTGACTTGGAAGGGTGACAGGTGTAAGCTTGGCATGGTTTTGGAGGATTGGCATGAAAAATGGTTAGTTTTATGGATAAAGTGGGTATGATTTTAAATGATGTAAAGTTATGTCATTTTAAAAGATAAATAAAGAATGAGAGAGAATTGATAAAAAAAAATAAAGGTGTGGGTCTCACCTCTTTGTGAGAGTGAAAAGATATAAATTATTCATTTAAAATGATAAACCCTTACACCAAAAAAAAATGATAAACATTTTTCCCTAATTTTATTGCGGGTCAATCAAACTCTCCAACCGGATCCAGTTGCTAAAGACTTTATTATTGGAAATCTAAGAAAAATCACATTAACTGCAAGTGAATAAAATTTTATTTTATTTATTCAAAGGTGGAAAAGATGCGTTCATCATTTTCTCATTCACTCGCGGTTTGGTTGTTAGCTAGGAGACCGCCTCATATCAACACATACTAGTCAAAAAAAGATTATTAGGTTTATCTTGGATTTAGATGCATTATATTCATAGATTACATGTCTTTGAATATAACATAATAGTATACACAAATAAGAATGGTTTTTGCTAAAGGAATGATATATGTACACAATGATAACATAATAGTAAAGAGAGAAAATGAATCATGCATGTAAGTTGTATTTTTTATCTATAGAATTTACCTGTGAGTATTAGAATTTTAAACTTTTTGTGCCTCTTCTAGAAGCGCAAGCCCAAGTTTGATGTTGTTTTATTAGGATTAATATTTTGAATTGATATTTTTCTTTGATTATATTAAATTCTTATTTTTATTGCCCCTTATTCACGTGACTTACATAGCTGCCTCTTACTCCCCACTATGGCTCCAATGACTTTGTGTCCAAAAAGAAAACCACCGCGACTTCATCTGTTCTTGGATTTCTTCCATTCAAATCCATTAAACACTCAAAAACAAACACCCTTCAAGTGAAAAGACTTTTCTTAGAAGCCCATTATTGCTGTTTGAGGAGCCTTGGGACTATTTTAGTGGGTTGGGAG
The DNA here is from genome assembly GCA_032173675.1 of Gastrolobium villosum. Classification (NCBI taxonomy): domain Eukaryota; kingdom Viridiplantae; phylum Streptophyta; class Magnoliopsida; order Fabales; family Fabaceae; genus Gastrolobium; species Gastrolobium villosum. The sequence goes on from JAVKPL010009127.1 coordinate 351,423, forward strand.
TGTTGGAGTCTTCTACATTACCATTGGAGCTCCAAGGAGTGAACTTTGTGATAAAAGAACCAAGTTTTGGATACCATTTTCGTGCTCCTTGCTGGTTAGAGATGGAGAGTGGGCTAGGAACCTCCAATATCACTTCTTTTCTCTGTTTTGAAAGCTTGGGTATATGCTTCAACCTTTATCTTGAGTTTCTATGTAAAAGATCGAGTCTTGGACATGTTACATGAGAAAAATAAGTAACCAAGATGATCACTAGCTAAAATATGCTTAAAAATGGTAGCTTGAACCTCTGTAAGTGTTAAAAATCAAAGCTTGGACAGATATCTTCGCGAAAATACAAAACTGCATATCTGAATATTTGAAGAATATGTGACATACTGTTGAGTTGTTTTGTGAGTGAAAATGTCATATGTTATGTATGTGGGGTGTTTCACCCTAGACGGTAATCCCTAAGTATGTGGGCCACATACAAGAAGGTTACTCCGTGGATGAGGTACAAGCTTGTACCGTGGGTTATAGACGTACGTAATGCCTATCTTTTATTCTCTGTCCAGTAGGATGCATACACACATGACATAGACATATGCTGCATTGCACAGATATTTGCCATTATATTGTTGTTATTATTTTTTACTTATATTACACATGTAAGTGAGCTTGGGGTAGAGAGATCCTTGAAGACCCCTTGCCTTACTGAAATTTCTGTTAGAGATCTCACCCCGTGTGAGGCACATTTTCAGGTACAAGTACTTTTGAGGCTGAGACCTTTAGTGGCATGAGGCCAGAGTTGAGTTTAGATGATGCGTGCACCATGTCATTTTATTATGATTTCTGCCTTGCTATTATATCTTTATGGCTATTGTACTTGAGACATGATTTGACTATGTTTCCTTATTTGGTGAGCATGGGGGTTGTCTATGCCACTTTTGCACAAGCTGTATTTATTTCAGACTAAAGATGTATTATTGTATTAGGATTTTTCTGGTCTATGTGTTGTCGTTCCATGACTTGATACCTTGTTTATGTTAATGAGGTTATTTAGTTAGTTATTTATTGCAATTTACATACAAGCGATTTTTGGAAAAGAATCATTCAATTCACTGAGTTAACATTATAAGATTCATTACTTGAAATTTTAGCTTTCATATTTATTGAGATGCGCTTATTATTATTTATATGTTTAATACACCGGGTGTTACATTTTATGGTATCAGCACTTTCTAGGGAAAAGTCTGTATGTGTTGCAATAACTTAAGATGTCTTGTTAGTCTAATCTGTCTTGTGAGTTTCTTGTATATCTTGTTATGATAATGTGTGTGTGACTACATTGTGTGGGCCTGATAAACTCATCCTTTGTGTAATGTTACGATCTCGGCAAGTGTACCGAATCGCGCAAGTAATACAGTGATAAATCACAGTTCGTATCCACAGAGAGTGTGTTTAAATCAATTAAAAATCTTTCTTTTAAGATTAAATATTTCAAAAGGGTTTTGACACGAATGTCAGGATTGTGTGGGAAATTGATTTGTAAATTTAAAATACTTGTTTTTGGTTCTTTTTGAATAAGAATTGAAATAAGGGTTTAAAATATATGAGAAAAGCGCTGTAGTAGGGAGCACTCACCAATGATCCCCACCTTTTACTCTGGATTAAGTTAAGTATTAATATATAAATCGTGAATTTAGATAATTATCAGATAAAAGTATCAATAGTTAATTCTCAATCCCTTGAGGAATTAACCCTTTAATCTCATATAGAACCCTAATTCCTTGAGGTGCCCTATATGAGATCAAGCATAATGATCGATAATTGAAACATCTACAATATGAATCATGTCTATGTCTAGATCATGTTCATACCGTCGTTCTATCCCCTTTCCGGATTAAAGACCTCAGATCCCTCTTGTTGGCCCTAATCCTCAGATTTATTATTACTTACTAGATTGATCGGATCTAATAATAACAATAACAATACGAACAGAATAGAACGAAATTCAAACAGATAAATATATTCATAAAAACTCAATCCATTGTATCAGGGGTTCACAAGGGTTCGTGACCCTAACTACAGCAAAAGAGGTTCTAGCCAACCATTATCATGGCTAGAATCCAAAATTCAATTGAAAAACAAAACTAAAAGAACTACAGAAAGGTAGAAGAAGAGATCTCTCTCAGAACTTCCGCCTCCGAACGATCTCAGATGTGTAGAATATCAGATGTGTCTCCTAGGGTTGCCTTATGCCCTTTTTATAACTTGAAAATCCTCCTTTCCTCGCAACTGACAGCTGTCTCTCTCAATCCCACGCTTGGAGCGCAGGATCCACGCTCCAGGCGTGGAATTTCTGCCATTTTTGCTTTCTCCACGCTCCAAGCGTGGAGTTCCACGCTTGCAGCGTGGACTCACTGTTCTGAAGTCTCCTCCCACGCTTCAAGCGTGGATTCCTACGCTTGGGGCGTGGGGCTTCTGTCTGATTCTTCTCCTTACTCCTGTATTTGTTATTTTCCTCCTGTAAACATGAAGAATTTGAGTGAGAGAGTGTCTGACAATTTTATTCAATAATTTCACCACATATACACTTTATATACAGTTTTAGATCTGATTTCCTGCTGTTTTTGATCTATAAAAGTATATATGCTGGGAGCATATCAAACAATTCCCAGATTTAAACATTGCTGTCCTCAGCAATAAACTGATTCAAACTTAGAATTTCGTACAGTAGTGTTTCAACACAATATCAACCAAACACTTGAAGAAACCATTATGTCATGCCTGACTGAATTCTGCAAGAATTCTGATGATGCCATCAATTCTCTGCAATTTCATGAATGTAATCTGAACATCCCTCACCAAGACAAACTATATCACTCTCACTCTTGTGTTTTTAGGGTGTCAGACATACATAACCATCACAGCTGAAACACTACCATAGGCTTGATCATATTCTCAATATCCTTAAAATTGAAGGATTCAAACACATGCATTTAACTGATCAAAGGACTTTCAATGGTTTTAATTTGGCCTGGCTAAGGTGGGAATTTTGTATGGAGAGTGGCTTCAAATGCTATGAGATTGACACTGAGAGCTTATCAATTTTGCTCCACTAACTCGCCCACAGAATTTCGGGAAGTCAATTCCTATGTTTGACCAATTTATTCACACTGCTTCACCCGCATGTTTTTCTTTTTCCTTTTTTTTTCTCTTTTTTCCTTTTTTTGTTTTTTTCTTTCTTTCTTTTCCCTTTCAATCTGCTTAGTGTAGTGGAGCTTACCTTAGATATTTTCTCTCTTTTTGAGAAAAATCAGTAGTTCAATCTCACTTAAGGTAAGTTCATCATGGATGGGTTAAGCAACAATTTGGTAGTCACCAATGAATAGGTTCAAACCTCAAAGGGATAACAATGGAAGATTAAGTATACAGGTGAGCTTTTATGGCCAGAGCTATCAAGAACAAATTGCCTTATCATATCAGTTAAAATGCATGCCTTGTAGAGAAACAAACCAAGTTCTAGAGTGCCAGTACAGTGAGGCCTCTCAGAAAAAAATTTTACTGTCTAGGCTCAAACCTCAAAGCTATGATTTCAGACTAGAATTCACAGAGATATCAGGCATATCATCAATCTTAGCACATAATTTCAGACAGACGAACAATTCTAATCTCTACTCATGCCAAGTGACATCATGCCAAAACTTTCAAAGCTTAATGTACTTCCTAAGATGAATTCAATCATTTGTTTAAGGAAGCAACATCTAAATCTGAGATTATCAATAGGCATATTCCAACAACCAACATACATACAGGCATATTTCAAAAAAAATTTTGCTGAATTTTTAAAATTGCTTAAGCTAAGACAGATATTTCAACTGAAAATGTAAGTTGGTTCGAATATCTCCCCTGAAATGAAGTGTGGTTCCACAATTGCAGCTAAATTGCAAGAACAGGTGGGCAAGGTCATCCACCATTCCCAGATTTTAGAAATTGCTGTCCCCAGCAATAACTAAGTTCAATCGATAAGAACGGCTGCGCAATTAAAGCACACATCATTAACAATAATATATCAGCAAAACATTGAGAGAGAGCCTGAGATGTTCATATCCAAAAAGTACTTGACCCTAACAAAATCCTATTGGTCATTTAAACAAAACACAAAATTTAACAATGTCCGAAAATAAATAAAAGTAACAACAGCCAATGATCAATCCTCCATATTATGCTGCTGGAAGGAGCTAGGAGGATCTGCGGGATCAATCCCCATCTTCAAGCACATGGCCTTCATCATGGCATGCATCTCGAGTATGATCGGAGAGTCCTCATAGAGTGGCTGACGAGCAGATGAGGATGCTGCTGATGTCTGGGATGCTGGAGGTGCCTGAGGTACTGGTGGATCCTGTGGTTCTGGAGGGGGTATAGGATTTCCCTGGCTATTGAGAAGCCATGCTGCATGTTTTTCAGATTCCTTGTAATATCCTTCCAAGGCAGGCTTTGTCATAGGCTTTTCAGCCTTTACATCCAATGGCTCATTAGCAGGAATGTCAACCCCAGCTTTAATACACAGCTGGGAGATTAAAGAGCTGTGAGCCAATAGATTATTTTCCTTGCTCTGGGTTATCATGTGGACAATCCTGTCAGATAAAATGGCAGCAATATTCAAATTTTTATCCCCCATCAGCACATAATATAGCACAGCCCTCTCGACATTAACATCACTTTTGTTCGTAGAAGGGATAACGGTTGCATTCACAAAAGTGTGCCAGCTGATAGCCTCACCAGTAAGGCTGAGCCTAGTAAATTTTTCGGGTACATTTGTGAGACCCGGCCTAAATTTCCATTCAGAGAATGGACTGGTGATCTTTTCCCGAACTTCATCAGCTATGATGGGCATTTCTTCCCGATAATATCCTTCTACCGGCTGCATCAGATTGAATAGTCGGGCAAACTCGCACTCAGCCGTAGGATCATACGAAGTCTGGAGGAATTCTTCAATTGTCGCCGCATCAAATGGCACTTCTTCCCCCCTCACCCAACTCTTTCGGGTGGCATTGACCATGTTCTTATCAGCATTGGCAATAAATTCCCTGAGAATGCGCCCAGAACTGTCTTGTGGAAAAGTGACCAATGTCCTCCAGTGTCTCCTTTGAACCACCGAATAAATATTGTCAAAAAGTAGGAGACTCCCCAAATCGAATCCCCTTTCTTTGATGACATTTTTATTCAGCAGTTTAGTGTCATACACGTCCTGCTTTTCAGCGGACAGAAATCTTCTGGGATCAAAATTTGGGCGGGGTCTTTTTGCAGTAGACGACCCTTCTGTGCTCTTTTTCAGTCTTTTCTCCTTGTCTCCAGCCATTTTGATGAAAAAAAAAAAAAAAATGTAGCAACCTAGTTCTCACTCCCAGAATTTTGCACCCAAGAACAAATGGCACTGAACAGTGATGATAGGGTGGTGCACGGTGGTGAACGGTGTGGAAGTGGTAGGAGAGGGTGGATGGTAGTGTGTTGGTAGAGAGGGAAGATGGTGAGGCGCGGTGGTGCACGGTGGTGAACGGTGCTGGTGTTGGTGGGTGGGCGGTTGACGTGGTGAAGAAGTGGTGGTGTGTGGTGTGGTTGTGAAAAGGGGAAGTGGAAGAGGGAGGAGTGAGAGGGAGATGAAGGAGAGAGTGAGGAGGAAGGGGAATAGGTGGGGGGAAAATAGGGAGTATGTGAGGGAAAAGGGAGAAATTATAAGAAAAATGGGGAAAAGGGGATGAGGCGCGGCTCTTGGAAACTAGGGCTGCGCAGTTAAAACCCTGTCCACGCTGCAAGCGTGGGATTCCACGCTGCAAGCGTGGACCTACTGCCCTTGTCGATCAAAATTCCTTGTCCACGCTGCAAGCGTGGAGTGCCACGCTGCAAGCGTGGACCTACTGTCTGTTGACCTTTCAAATTCCATCCCCACGCTTCAAGCGTAGGGTTCTACGCTTGGAGCGTGGGACTACTGTCCCCTTTTGAATTTCCTGCGCTTCAAGCGTGGGTTCCCACGCTTGGAGCGCAGACTTGCTGTCTTTGGCCCTTCAACTTCCTTTTCCACGCTCCAAGCGTAGGGTTCCACGCTTGGAGCGTGGAACTACTGCCTGTGTGTGGTTCCTGCGCTGCAAGCGTGGATTCCCACGCTTGAAGCGCACAGCTTCTGTTCCAAACCTCTTTTCTACGCTCCAAGCGTAGGGTTCCACGCTTGGAGCGTGGAACCTCTGTCCCAAGTTTTCTTTTCTTTGCTTGAAGCGCAGAGTTCTACGCTTCAAGCGTAAACTCTCTGGAGCATTTCCACTTCCTTTCTCTTTAATTTTTCTCTGGTTATCTGAAAAAAATTGAAAACAAGAAACAATAAAAGGATAAAAATGTTGGGTTGCCTCCCAACTAGCGCGTGTTTAACGTCCCGAGCCTGACGGTTACCTCTTTTACGTTGCAATTGAATGAAGGCGCAGAGCCACAACTTGTTTCACTATGGGTCCTCCATGGAAGAACTTCAATCTAGAGCCATTGACCTTGAAGGGTCTGTCGTCCTCCATGGAAGATATCTCCACAGTACCATAGGGAAAGACCTTTTTAATCACAAAAGGTCCTGTCCACCTGGATTTCAACTTCCCTGGAAAAAGTTTCAATCGGGAATTATATAACAATACCTGCTGACCAGGTTCAAACTCCTTGTGTTTAAGTTTGCTATCATGATACTTCTTCGCTTTTTCTTTATAAATCCTAGAGCTTTCAAAGGCTGAGTTCCTAAACTCATCAAGCTCTAATAGTTGAAACTTCCGTTTCTCAAGAGCTGCTGTGGCATCAAAGTTTAGGAATTTAATAGCCCAAAAGGCTCTATGTTCAAGTTCCACTGGTAAATGACAAGCTTTCCCGTACACAAGCTGATAGGGAGACATTCCTATCGGAGTTTTGTATGCAGTTCGGTATGCCCACAGTGCATCATCCAGTCTTTTTGACCAATCCTTTAGGGAAATACTGACAGTCTTTTCCAGGATTCGCTTCAGTTCCCTATTGGAAACTTCCACTTGGCCACTTGTCTGTGGATGATAAGGTGTAGCGACCTTATGCTTGACACCATATTTTGTTAACAGATTTTCAAACTGCTTATTGCAAAAATGCGAGCCTCCATCACTTATGATTGCTCTTGGCACTCCAAATCTGGTAAAGATATTCTTTCTTAGGAAGTTTACAACCACCTTCGCATCATTAGTAGGAAGAGCTGTTGCCTCAACCCACTTAGAAACGTAATCCACAGCTACCAGAATGTACTGGTTGGAATAGGAAGATGGAAATGGTCCCATGAAATCAATCCCCCATAAATCAAATAATTCCACCTCCATAATAGTGTTTAGAGGCATTTCATCTTTCCGGGAAATGTTCCCTGTCTTTTGGCATCTTTCGCATTTTTCCACATATTCTCTGGCATCTTTGAAAAGAGTAGGCCAGTAATACCCACTTTGCAATACCTTTTGTGCAGTTCTATTTCCACCAAAATGACCACCATAATCAGAATTGTGACAATGCCATAAAATTTCCTTGATTTCCAATTCTGATACACATCTTCTCAAGATTCCATCAGCACATTGGAAATACAGGAATGGATCATCCCATATATACTTCCTGGCATCATGTAAGAACTTTTTCACTTGTTGCTTTGTGAGATCAGGAGGTACTCTCTTGATGACCTTAAAATTAACAAAATCAGCAAACCATGGTTCCATATGTAGTGCAAAAATTGGTTCTTCAGATAATTTCACAGATATTGCAAGGACTTGTTCATCCGGAAAATAATCGTTGATTTCTAAAGCAGGATCATCTTGTAAGGTCTTCTCTCGGATTCTGGATAAGTGATCCGCAACCTTATTTTCCATTCCTGACTTGTCTTTGATCTCTAAATCAAACTCTTGAAATAATAACATCCACCTTAACAGCCGTGGTTTTGCATTTTGTTTAGAGATCAAATACTTTATTGCTGCGTGATCAGTAAAAATGATGGTCTTGGCACCAAGGAGATACGGTCTAAATTTATCAAGTGCATAGACCACAGCGAGCATCTCCTTCTCTGTTGTTGCATAGTTTACCTGTGCTTCATTCAGAACTTTGCTAGCATAATAAATTACGTGCAACAGTTTGTTTCTCCGTTGGCCAAGAACAGCACCAATGGCTAGATCACTAGCATCGCACATCAACTCAAATGGCATACTCCAATCAGGTGAAACCAAGACAGGAGCAGTAGTGAGTTTTTCCTTTAATAAATTAAAGGCCTTGAGACATGCATCGTCAAAAATGAACTCATTATCTTTCATGAGAAGTTGACTTAGTGGCTTGGCAATTTTTGAGAAGTCTTTGATGAATCTTCTATAAAAGCCAGCATGACCAAGGAAACTCCTCACTCCATTGACATTAATTGGAGGAGGTAGTTTTTCAATGAGCATTAATTTTGCTCTATCAACTTCTATACCGTCCTTAGAAATTTTGTGTCCAAGCACAATGCCTTCTTGGACCATGAAATGACATTTTTCCCAGTTAAGGACCAGGTTTGTCTCTTGACATCTTTTCAGTACTTTAGATAAATTGCCTAAGCAATCATCAAAGCAAGAGCCAAATACCGAAAAGTCATCCATGAATACTTCTAAGAACTTTTCTACCATATCTGAGAAGATTGATAACATGCACCTTTGAAAAGTAGCAGGTGCATTGCACAATCCAAACGGCATTCTCCTATAGGCAAAAACGCCAAAAGGGCAAGTGAATGCTGTCTTTTCTTGATCTTCTGGAGTCACTGCAATTTGATTATAACCACTGTACCCATCAAGGAAACAATAATATGAATGACCTGCTAACCTTTCCAGCATTTGATCCACAAAAGGGAGAGGAAAATGATCCTTCCTAGTTGCTTCATTAAGCCGTCTGTAGTCAACACACATTCTCCATCCAGTAATTGTCCTGGTAGAGATTAATTCATCCTTATCGTTCTTTACCACAGTAACACCTCCTTTCTTTGGTACAGTTTGTACAGGACTTACCCATGCAGTATCTGATATTGAATAAATCATTCCAGCATCAAGAAGTTTAACTACTTCTTTTCTCACCACTTCTTTCATCATGGGGTTCAATCTCCTTTGAGGCTGCCTTACAGGTTTGATATCATTCTCCATGAGAATTTTATGCGTACAGAAGGAAGGGCTTATACCCTTAAGATCAGCCATGGACCATCCTAAAGCGGTCTTATGCTTTAAAAGAATTTCTTTCAGTTTCTTTTCATCATCAGCAGATAAACTGTTATTTATGATCACTGGATATGTTTCATTGTCACCCAGGAACATATACTTTAGGGCTGGAGGTAACTCCTTAAGATCAACTTTAGGAGCACCTATTTCCTTGTCAGAAGTCTTCTGTTCAAGCAATTCATCAGCAACTTTAATGTCTTCCTCAAAAGGGATATGATCTCTTTCTTGTAATTCAACAGTTAATTCTTGCAAGGGAGTTTCATCTTCGTGCATCACTTCCTCTAAGACATTAATCTCAAAACAATCACTATCATCATCTGGTCTTTTTATTGCATCAAAGACATTGACAGTGATTGTGTCTTCATTCATCCTTAGCACCAGCTTTCCCTGTTCTACATCAATCATTGCACGGGCTGTGGCCAGGAAGGGTCTACCCAATATGAGAGGCATTTCATTCTCAACCTCCATATCAAGCACAATGAAATCAGCCGGAAAGATGAATTTGTCAATTTTTACCAGAACATCTTCGACTATTCCACTTGGTTTTCTCAAGGATCTATCAGCCAGCTGAAGAGAAACCATAGTAGGCTTCAATTCAGTGATCCCTAAGGCTTTACAAACAGATAAGGGCATCAGATTAATACTTGCCCCTAAATCACACAAAGCTTTGCCAATCTTTGTGCCTCCTATTTCAATTTCAATATTAAAGCTTCCAGGATCACGAAGTTTGGGAGGAAACTTCCTAGTAATAATAGCACTGCACTCCTCATTAAGTGCAACTGTTTGGCATTCCTGTAGCTTTTGCTTCCTGGAAAGGAGGTCTTTCATGAATTTGGCGTAGTTTGGCATATTAGCCAATGCTTCAGCGAATGGAATGTTCACATGTAATTTCTTGAAAAGATCAAGAAATCTGTCATAACTCTTGGCTTTTAATTCTGGCTTCAACCTTCCAGGATAAGGTGCCATTTTCAGCAGATACTCTTCACTGAGTTCAAATTTTTCTTTTGGAAGAGTAGCTGTCTCCTTCTCATCATCAGTTGGTTTCAATACCTCAGGAGATTCTTCTTTTTCTTTTTCAGGTTTCTCCTCTTGTTCAATCTTCTTTTCCTTCTCAATAGGTTTTGGTGGTGCTGATACCACTTTCCCACTTCTAGTTGTAACTACCAAACAATCTTCCTTGGGGTTAGTGGTAGTGTTACCAGGAAAGGTACCTGGAGCTCTATCAGATAATTGTTGGGCTAGTTGACCAATCTGATATTCCAGGTTCTTGATTGAAGCTTTTGTATTTCTGGAATCAGCTCTGCTCTCCTCAATGAAAGCATTGGTACTTCTTTGATTAGCTCTACTTTCCTCAATGAAAGCGTTGGTACTTCTTTGACTAGCCTTATTTTCCTCCATTAAAGTGTTAGTACTTTGTGCTAATGATCCGACTAAACGCTCCAGGTCAGAAGGCTCTTTTTTTGGAATAGGTGGTGGTTTTAGATAATTGTCTGATGTCATATCTAAACCAGTACCTTGATAATTTTTCCTCTGGTAATTATTACCACCAGCAGCATTATTTTGATTTCTTGAGAAATTTTGATTAGGGCGCTGATCATACCAAATACCATTTACCTGAAATTGCTGAGTAGAATCTGAGGACATCAATGTAGGACAAGTATTGGTATCATGATCTTCATGACAATACTCACAATCAAGGATAACTGTACTTGCTTGCACTTTGGAAAGTTGCATCTTTTCAAACTTCGCATTTAAATTGGACATTTGTTGAGACAACAACTTCTGTTCCGCCAGCATTGCACTATTATCATTGAGCGGCACTGCTTCCCTTTTTCCGGTCCTTATAGATGTT